>JANEYF010003594.1:50000-125000 GCA_029963845.1 Rhamnusium bicolor
CCTTCCCTCCTTTTTTTTTTTTTTTTTTTTTTTTTTTTTTTTTTTTTTTTTTTTTTTTTTTTTTTTTTTTTTTTTTTTTTTTTTTTTTTTTTTTTTTTTTTTTTTTTTTTTTTTTTTTTTTTTTTTTTTTTTTTTTTTTTTTTTTTTTTTTTTTTTTTTTTTTTTTTTTTTTTTTTTTTTTTTTTTTTTTTTTTTTTTTTTTTTTTTTTTTTTTTTTTTTTTTTTTTTTTTTTTTTTTTTTTTTTTTTTTTTTTTTTTTTTTTTTTTTTTTTTTTTTTTTTTTTTTTTTTTTTTTTTTTTTTTTTTTTTTTTTTTTTTTTTTTTTTTTTTTTTTTTTTTTTTTTTTTTTTTTTTTTTTCTTTTTTTTTTTTTTTTTTTTTTTTTTTTTTTTTTTTTTCCCTCCTCCCCTTCCCACGATTAAAAGTTTTGTCAATAATGCATCCTCCCTCCCGTATCTACCATAGGAGCTAAAATATTTAGCACTTTGTGTTTAAAATAAATGATGAAAGTACAAAAAATTCAACAGTTAAATCACTATTGCAGGTAGAGGGTTTGAGCTCCTTTTATCGATTTGTCAGGAAAAATACTATATGCGGTTGAGTTTCTAGGAGAAAAAGCAACCCTCTATCTCCCATATGAACCGAGATAGTTAGCATTTTATATGGTTGAAAGAAATAAAAATTGAATATCTCATTCCCTATTGCATATAGGGCGTGGTTTTATTTGATTAGTCGGGAAAAATCTTACGGGTATAGTGATTCTAGGGGAAAAATCAACCCTCTATCTCCCATAGATTTAACATTTTATCATTTTGACACGGTTATGGTATAGGCATTTAGGTATTTATGATTTAATCGTCCGAGTTCGCTAAATTTTTTCGGTGAATCTCTTCGATTTAAAAATCTTCTGACATTGCTCACTTTTCTTCAGTACCTTATGTTTCTAGCCATTTATATGGGTAACTTTTGTGAACAAAAACCAAGTCGATATCTCATCGGGCCTAGTAGATATTGAGGAATCCATGAAAACATATTTTATCCCTCTTTATCCCTTTAGGAGTTGAATTTCGAAAAAATCCCTTCTTCGTGGGTACTTACATTATGAAAAGAATATACTCCTCGAGTTTCATGTTGTCAGATTCAGGGGTTTGCACTGTGCGTAAGAAACGTTCGCAAATTTAATGTCAGTGACAGTGGCACTTCTCTCAAAAATTCGGCACTGTTCGAATAAGATAACTGTAGCGATATCGACAGTAATGCACCCAACACTATATATAATCTCCTCCAGTTGATCAGCAATAAACCACAAAAAAGAGGTAGGAATTTCTACAATTTTGTACTACACTCCCATACGTCCTGACTTTTACGTCAATGTCATCCAATATATGTTCTAAAGAAGATTCACACAATAGTGAAGTAATTTTCTAATATTCTCAGAAACTAGCATATTTTAATACATTGCCTTGATATATATTTTGTGGAAAGCACATTTTATTGAAAAAGCAAAAAAAAATGAAGAAAAGTTTTTAACATAGCAATATGTTCATTTCAATGCTTTATAAGTGAAATTACAACTTTTCACTTGGACATCGACTTATTTTACGCTTTTTCTAATCAGCACAGGTGATATCTTCTGCTTCCTTCTTCAGACCGTTCAACGAAATTACGCCTATTAACAATAATAAAACCGCTGCCAATTACTTGGTGATCAGAACTTACTCACCATAGCAAAACACGACGTGTGGTGGAGTTTATAATAAAAAGTATTTTTGACGTTTCAGGAAAGTCACATTTTTGACGTTTTAAAAAAGTCACATTTTGACGTTTCAAAAAAGTCACATTGGTGGAATGTCACTAATATTTTTTAGACATTGGGACCGATTTTGCTCATCAACAAATTCAATCTCTTCCTTGACCTCTAGAATGTGTACCAAATTTTGAAAGCTTTATCTCAAAAATAAAAAATTTCTGTCTAAAATTTTGTGTATAGTCATAATCGTATTGTCGAATAAAAAATTTCAAAATTTTTTTCACGAATACATAACTTCCTCACTTTGAGGGATGGGAAAGTAATAACTAAACAGGTTGTGCGCTAATTCTCAGTAATTGCATCTGTTGAACGCACAATATGCCTTGATTATAGTATAGGAGATTTCATGAAATGTTAAGGCACTCGAGGTATGTATTTTAATTATTCCGTACAAATGATATCATTCATACCCCATGTGTCGGCACTGGACGAACGAAAATTGTCCGGTGCCTAGTTATAAGATGTATGACAAGGTTATCAAATACAGATACATGTAATGTAAACATGTATTCAAAGAGTATGGATATTTTAACACTGCTCTGTCTTTCCATATATAAACTAACTATGCTTTTATGTTTTTAGTAATAATTACAAGTTTCTGTCAAATAAAGATGTAGGTACATGGTATTAAATACTAGACAAAAAAATAACTTCCATATTCACGGCTTAAATATTACATCAAACTCACCTAATAGTTAGGGACTCAAAGTTTATTATCATTTACCTCCAGACATCAAAGACTGCAACTCTAACTATTTAAGAGACGCTCACAAATATATCTTTGGAATAAATTCTATAACTTAAATGAATACTTTCATGATTAATATCATGTGAGGATTATGTAATAATACAAAAAAAGTATTTATACTTATGTTTTTTGCTCTTTTTATGTACATTAAAATTGTTTTGTTTTGTGACCATTTTGTTTTCAGATGTTACTTGTTATATCTTTTATACTTGTAATTTAAAAGTTGACCTGTTCTTTCCAATTGTCATAAAAAAATAACAAAGAATCTAGTAAACACAAGAAATGCTACAGTGCCAAGCTCATCTTACACAAATTCCGCAAACATATGTAAAATACCTTTCGATTTGGTATATGAAATGAACATTTATGCCCAGACTAACATACAAACTACGCACATTTTAATAAAAGATTTTCCATTTTCTCACGCTCTCACGTTTACAGACTCCAATATGATCCCCTCGTTAAAAAAAAAAGACACCAAGGCCGTATAAGAGCAGCCTATCATGTGGGACCCATATAGAGCTTAGAATTTAACGGATTGTGATTTACAGTCAGAAGCTCTCCCGAATAATTTCAGACTATAAGGGGTTTATAATTTGGATATTTTAAAAGTGTTTTCTTGTTTTTATCTTAACTGTGACCGAACGCAAGCATTTAGACTCTCTTAGAAGTAGTATAAATTTTTATTAGTTTACTTTTTTCTCTATTTAGTGTTCCAATTATGCTGAGAAAGTGTAAGAGAAGACTAAGAGGGCAGCAGGGTAACACTAAAAGTTGGAAAATTTCGACACTTCTTCAAATAAATTGGATTATAAATTTTTTGCGCTCATAGCACAACATAATTTGTATAATAAAAAGATTTAAATAATGGGTTTCTCAATAAGGTAATGCCAGATTTATCATTTAAATAAAACGTAAAACAATTTAAAAGATCAGAGTATTTTTTTAAATCTGAACATTACACAGACGTGGAACATAATATCTTACAAATGGCCTCCTCGGCTTCTTTAACAACTATTCTTTGTGCGAAGTTTTTAATGACATATTCACATATTTGTGGTTCTGTTTCATCAATAATGTGACGAATTTTTTCTCTTTGTGTAAAAAGCGTCATTTGTGACACCCTAATGGCGGCGGTACTTGGCGGTTCTCAGTTTTCTTAGGCGCCAGGTCCTCTTTATGGTGCAGGAACAGCACTGTTCCCTGTTAGCGGACAATAGTCTGGAATAGCTGCAGCGAAGATCGATAATGTCCAGGGGTCTAGAAAAAGTAAACCAGAAAAGAACAAGGCACTAACAATTTCACAAATGATTTTATTTAAGCAGATCTGTAAATACAACAATTACAGGTAAACGGCACTAACTATAAGATAAATACTACCGCTAGGGGCAAAACTACAAGCCAAGTGTACTCTAAATCAAAATTATTAACTTCTAGAGCCGGTCTTTTCAGGAGTGCCTTATAGCGGGGGTAAAGGACGTGAACGGCTGTGCCTTTTAAGAGTATAGTCTGAGTGACACACTGTTAGTTCTCGCGTAATTACTACCGCCAGAGACCTCAAATGGTTATATCAGTCGAAGTAGAAATTGTCAGTCTTCAGAGCAATGTAAAGTAACTTAATATTTCTCTGTTTTATGGTTACCTAAAGGGTTAACCATTGGCAGGGGAAAATAATAAGCCCTTTTTATAGCGTCTGATTTCCACACATTAACTGAATGGCAGATTGTTAATCCTGGCGTAATTGCTACCACAAGGGGTTGCAAATCGTTAGCTCAGCCTGGTTCAAAACAGTCTTCAGAAAAACGCAAACTGAATGTGTGTGGTTAATGGACGTACAGGTTTTGCCACAGATTCGTTTAATTGCTGTTGGGGTAATTTCCGTTTTATTTGATCAGTGTGCTGGTTCCAGGTAAGTTTGGGGTCAATCATGTTTCCAAGATCCTTTACCACCCCAGATATTGTTATTTCTTCACCTAGGGGTTTTAGAGGAGTGAGACCATCTAGATTTCTTCTCTTGGTGAATGGGATAACGGTAATTTTTTGGGGACTTACCTTGACTCCCTCCTTCGTCACCCATTCCTAAGTAACGTTTAGGGCTTTCTGCATTAGTTCACTAACTGTAAATTTACCCCTTACTGTGATAACTATATCGTCAGCATAGCCTTAGACGGTAAGTCATTGTCTGTTAGGTCGTCCACTACAAGAGAGGGAAGAGCACCCCCTGCCGGCACCCCTTCGCAACGTGAGCTCCAAGAGTCTCGCCAAGTAGAGCCGTAAACAACTGCTCTGAATTTGAACATGTTCGCGATCCATCTGCAACAGGTGGGGGTCTATCCTACGTTCTTTAGTAGCCCTAGTAATTGAAGAGAAAGAGGTATTGTCGAAGGCCCCTTCAATGTTGCGGAAGGCTCCCAGTCCAACCTTATTTCCCTCAGCGTCTCCTCCGTCCTCCTGATTTGATGGTGGAGCGCTGTTTCTGTTGACTTTCCTGCCTAATATGCATATTGGTTTCATTGGTTTCTTAAATTGGAAATTGGAAAATTGGTTTCATCCCTAATATATCTGTCCTGCAAGTTTTTACAAAGTCTTAAGTATAAAAGACATAAGCCTGATTGGTCTTAGGGATTTGTTTTGATTTAACTTAAAACTCACGAAGGCCCGGCACCATGGGGTTTAAATTACTAAAATATGCAACAACGGCTATTATAAAACAGTGAGTTATTTTGATATACCTTGCTCTTACATAAAGACCCCTACCGGAGCCCATGATTGCTTTTTGAATTACATTCACTTTTTAAAGCCATATCATTGAAACAAATTCATTTTTACCACAATGAATGGAAATTTTATGGTAAATCTCACTTAATGGACCCATCCGCAACATAAATAAGAAATAAGAATAATAAATCTCTTATAACAGAAAAATGGTACTAGCTATTATTTTAAATACAATGCAAATATACGAAACGTCAATGTGACAGAAACTGCATGTCTAACTTATGTTTAAAATAGTGATATTGAAAGTAATATTGAACTTTTATGAGAGCTGTTTCCCAGAGAAATAGATATTAGAGGAAATATGCTAATGACGAAAAAATCTTTGATTTCCGAGATATTCACCGATAAAGTAAAGTGAATCCCAAAGTAGTTTCAATAATAAAATGTATTATAGAGAGAATTGAAGATTTAATAATAATGAAAACGCCCAAATAACTCTTTAATGTTATTTATATTATTATATAGCGTTGCGTAAAATATTATTAAAGTTTTCTATTAAGCTGAAATGAGCAAACTCGTAAATGTCATGAAATAAACTTCTATGTAAAAATAATAATTTATTTGATCATTTTCCTGGAGACTGGATATGAACACAAATTATAAATAAAACAATAACCAGTAATTACAAATAACAATGTGGGCAAAAAATAACAGATATTTTAAAATTTATTTTTTATCAATCAATGCAATTATAATTCAAAGGGAAAAAAGCAATAATTGCAATTGCAATTGCAATAATTATTTATACCGACATTAATGATACAACATTTGTACATTATACAATTATAATATCGTAAATTATTAAAGTATAGTATTTGGAAAAACGAAATTTTAATTTCAGTAACGAGTGATGTGATATCATCGAATTGAATCTTAAAAATAGGAAAATCGTATTAAAAATTTATCAGTGCCATGCCAAGAGAGCACTTTTCTCAAGGAAAATAGAAAGTAGTGCTTTTTTATGACGAAACAGAAAATACAATAAATAGTTGACCAATTTTAGAATATTGAAAGCCAAGAATTAGGAAACAATTATTAAAGGGTAAGAAACCCCATAACCACATTAAAGTAGAAGAAATCGGTTTTAAAAATGAATTTAAATTCACACACCAATTTGTGGGCGTGACTAATATATCAAGGTAGTATAAATCAAAAAGTGTTTTAAAACCAATCAGGCTGAAGATTAAAAAAAAGTTTTCTTAACCTATTACAAATTTCAAAAAAATCTGACACATTATTGCTTCGTATTTATTCATTTCTAAAAATAATAAAATAATTATTGGGTACTATAAAAGCACTCTTTCAAACCTGATAATAATACTAAATACCTATAGATCTTTATATTTTATACTGTCATTCTATTGTAAGTTTTATCATTTATTGAGATGAGATAATAGTGAGCGAAACGAAGAGGGTAGCAAATGTTTCTTCCAGATGACACAAAAGATAGTGGAACCACGAGGGTTAATATATTTAAATGGAAAAGTTTCGAGATTAACGTATAAGTTAAACGAGTTTAACGAGGGACGAAGCGGCAGCTCACGATTTTTTATCTAAACGACCATTGTCCGAAAAGCGATGTTTGCTACAGATCTTTCTCTATTCAAAAAAGTTAGGGGAAGGAATATGTTCGGAAAAAGTCGGTTCGAGAAACCTGTCCTAAAACAATTTAGGACAGGTTTCTGAATTTTACTTTATTTAACTTTACTCCTTATTATACAGCGAGAGTTGTTTCTGCTCGAACAGGCGTTAAGCGGCCAATAATGACATGAATGGGTTATGCCCTCTCCAGTTGTAGTGAGAACCGTTATCAATACTACACATAAGAAATCTACACGTCAATTCTCAAGTCTCAACTCTCGGTATATTAATTACTAAATAATTAATAGGAGATTCGCTTTGCCGATGAATCCGCGGTTGATAACTAAATTTTCTCTGGCGTAGGAAACTATTATCAAGATAGTCCGAGCTTTTGAATAGCAAATAAGTGGATCAATTAGATTCCGTAATCTGGCTGCCTGGCTAGCAGTGACTCCGATCTAGAAGGTTGTGGACTAGGTCCAGTTGGTACTGAGCGATAGGACAACAGTTCCGACTCGGTTGCTATCTACGAGGGTACATTAAAATTTCTGATCTTATTATCAGAAAGAACCTTGATCCGAAGTATTGCCAATTCGAAACGTTCATCATTGAACAATTCTTAGGGTAGAATTTTAAAATTTTGACGTTCCAAACTTCAAAAATTATTGACAGACAATTTTTAGGTTAAAATTTTAAAATTTCCAATTGCATAATATTCTATAACAAAAAAAATATGTCCCCTATATTTATCAAGTATTTTAAATTACAGAAACTGTATTTTGCTAAAAACAAATATACGGTTTTTAAAAGAGTTGATTAAAATGAGTTAAATGCTATCATATATCAATAAATGTTTCGTCAGAAATTGCGTCTTGAAAATAAACTCCGCATTTATTGAATTAAAAAAGTTTTTCCCCAAAAAAATGTTTAAGGTTTTACACCATAACTTGTTGCCCATTCTTGAATTTTCAACCCTTTCGGAATTGTTTTAAAACATTTGAGAATATCGACCCTGAGGTGCTAAATATCCCTTGTGTTTACTCTATGTAACGTGTAAAATTACTGCCGCAATAACTAGTCCGAACGATACAGAGAATAACAACGACAGCTCCCGATGATGCCAACTAGGTTGGCGAAACGTGGAAGAAATGTTTCGGTGTTTGTGGAAATTATTTCAGTGCTAGTTTATATTCAATATTTTATTGAAAACATCATTTTCAGAACAATGTCTATTATATATCCCCTCTTCCAGTATGTTTCCCTAAAATACGCTGATCATAAATTATAAGATGGGTATTTGATATTGTAAAAAATTTCTCTAAACCATTTTAGAATTAGCTATTTTAAAAAATAATTTGGATTCATTAAATTAGTTTACAAACCAGTTATGAATATTTATGGGAGCATTTAATTACAAATATTGAATTTCAGGTCTTTATATTCATTTTGAATGCAAACTGCATCTCTCCAGACGATAAATCCCGATTTGATATTCTTGTAAGTTTTCCTTAACTCTCCAAGGATTCATTACTTAGTCGTTTTGTAGATTTCCTAATAACAGTCCTCTTTAGTAACGTAATTAATTAAAATAACTGTCTTAATAAAATTCAAACCTTTTCCAATTTTTTAATTTATTTACTTATTTATTATTTATTTATTTATTTATTTATTTGCTTGTATATTTATTTATTTATTTATTTATTTATTATTTATTTATTATTTATTTATTTATTTATTCGTTTATTTATTTATTTATTTATTCATTTATTTATTTACTTATTTATTTATTTATTTACTTATTTACAATTTATTTATTTATTTATGTATTTATTTATTTATTTATTTATTTATTTATTTATTTATTTATTTATTTATTTATTTATTTATGTGCCCGTTCCATTGTACTGTTTTATAATTTTAAAGATTTAAAACCATTAGTAACTTCAAACTTCTCTTACAACTTTATATAGCCTGGTTCTAAATAAATAGAAGAAGTTAGTGTGCCATAATAAAATATTGACATCAATTGTACAGTACCTTAAAATTAGTTAAATATTTAGTGCAAGTCTGGGTGAGATGGTCAGCTTGGTAAATTATAGATTGTATTTAGAGAACGCTAAAAGCGAAACAATTCAAATCAGCATTGCAATTTGTGTAAACTATTTGCTTATCGAATTAGAATACGTTAATCATGAGTATTTGATAACTTTTGAATCCCGACGCGACTGTACAGACACATGTAAACTGGCCATCGGTCCTGAACCAGGGCGGGGCTAGAACCTATGTTGATATTGCGGTAGAGATGGCCAGTGTCATTTTTTCATAGAATATATTTTTAACTATATGTGATGGGTAAATGGTTGCATTAATGGTTATATTTATTCTGGTTAAAAAAAACAAAAGGACCACATAGTCCCCTGTCAAATTTACATCCGTGGGTTCCTTGATGATGCAAGTGTCCGAGTAGCCTCAATCGCTTCATTTGATCTTGAAGAAACATAATTTTGTTGATGACATTTCGAAAATGGTGCATTTGTGTGTTGCATGAGAAAAAGAATTGGCCGCCATCGCAACGTTTTTTTCCATTTGTCTAAGTAATCGTCCGTTTTATCAAAAAAATGTTTTTTTACAAGAAATATTTCGCCCTCAATGGTGATGTGTTACTATATTAAAAGTTGGATTTCTTTTTATTGTATATGATTCTACATTCTTTACGTGATCAGTATACAAAGTTTTGATTAAAAAAAAATTAACTACAAAAAAAAAAATAAAAGTTTTGTATTCATTTAAAATTGCCGCCAATTAATCAACCAATCAAATAATGCGCCCTGTGGTATGGTCGAATCTGTGTTGTCATATTTTCCTTATTTAAGTATTATTTTGGTAGCTCAAAACTATTTGAGAATATTTATAATTTTGAATGATTTCCTGAATTTGTACAGGGTTATCCAACGAAAAGGCCCACCCCTATATTTCGTATATTTCTCGAGTTAAAAAAAATGTTTTAAATAAAAGTTGTAGTGAATCAAATGAACTCTTTTAGAATTCCTGCAAGGAATATACAGGTGGTCACATAAAAGTGGGACAAACCAAAGTTTGTTTTTCCCTTATCTGACTGTTTTTTTGTATTTAAATTTATTTGTTTTGATTTACTCAGGCGCGAAAAATTGTTGTACGTATGCCTTCAAAATAATTTTAAATCAAAAACTATGTGGTTTTGTGTATCATATTATTTGTGAAAACGTTTACTTTCTCAGAGCGATACGATATATTCATTCATTATTTATAAAAAAATAACAAGAACTCTTCAACGGGTAACATTTTGGTATATTATGTATAATAGTAGTTATATTAATAATTATTACGCAATTTTTTTTTTGAATTTATTAAATTATTCTGTAAGGTAGGAGTGTCAAATTAAGTATGGAACGAAATGAAAATATAATAACGCTAAAAATTTTTTTTGCTTATTATTATTTTCTAACTTTTACAAAAACTTATCACAGATAAGTATAATATAAATCTTGTTATACAATTATTTTCCCGGCTATTTGACAAAACGCTAAAACTGGGAATATAAAAAAGATGATATGCACATTATGTTCAGTACTACTGACTCGATAATGTTATTTTTTTAATTCTAACTATTCTGTTCAGTAAAGTCTAAAATAAAAAAAGGAAAGTACTCACCAGCTGAACAGTCACCTCAAAACTTTAAAACATCCACCGACACGTGTTTCTGCATCTTTGCTTCATCAATATGGCCCTTAGAAAGCCTCGAAAGTAACTACGAATATTAGTAAATCCTAATGTAATAAATATTAATGGCTTCAGAGAACAGAATAATTGAAATTATATAGTCGAAATTCCCCGTAGGGTTAGAATAATTTCAAACAAATTAGGTGAAGCTCCTAAAACTTCTTGGTAAAAGTTTAAAATATGGAATGAAATGGAATATGCTATTTTAACCCTACAGGGAATTTCCATTATGGAACTCGAAAAATAAACAAAATATATGGGTGCGCCTTTTCGTTGGATAACCCTGTACATTAATTTTTACGTTATATCAAACATGTTCAAGGTTATTTTAATTTGGATGCAAAATAAAATGTAAGTATTTATGTATTTTTGAACTTAATGCATATATTGCATTGTGCATTTTTTGGTCGTTTTTATTAAGATTTATGTATATTCCACTTAATGAATTGCGAAGAAAATGATTCTCTTATTGATTTACTATGGCTATTAATTATTTATAATTTAAATCCATTTTAAAATGGTAAAATTTTTTATGATTTTTTAATAAAATGCATGCTCCAATACTATACAAATGCAAATAGAATCATCATAATCAGGTGGAAATTAAAAATAAATAAGGATGATTATAATAATTAATTAATATTTTTTTTCAATCGTCAATTCCGTAATAGCAACATAAAATAAATCTATAACATAACCGAACTTATGCGATTTCTGCTGATTTTTTTTTTTTTAATATTTTAATGTCAAAGTTTTAAAACAGGTACAAATAAAATTTTCTCTTCTTACTAAGTTAAAAAAAAATTCTATGAGAATGAATTTTATAGTATTTGTTATATCTATAATTGTATAATTAATCACCAACCACGATCTCAAACAATACGTAAAACTAGCAATACTGCGGTACCGTATTTGCTTTCACTGGCTGCCTGTGGTTGACGCCGAACCTAATCGGATGACGTCATAAGACTACAGTTCAAAACTTTGTTATTTTTTAATACCCTCTCCGGGGACAAAAAAGATTCGGAAAAAATTCTGTGAGTTCATATTGATAAATATGATCGAATGAGCAAATAAAAAAAACATTTTGGAAATGCCCATTTCACACAAAAAAGTCATTAAGTATTTTTATCTAGGACCTATCACTTTTTCAAAAAGTTTACGTTTAAGGTTTCCGTATGATATTTTCTGAATATTTCTTCTGAAGAGAAGCTGAAATCGCCCCATAACTTGTTTTATTTTTGCCAGTATCCCTACAGATAATACCTGGCCAAAAAGTGATGATGATGCTACAGCACCTGCAAATTTGATTTGGAAAAGGATCAAGTATTGAGTTGCGATAGTAGATGGAATAGCACTTCATCACACCTACCAAACCTAACTTTTGGAAAATGAGTCGTGGTCTCGGTGTAAACTTCAGCAAATAGATTGGTAAACAATTCAGCAATTACAGTAAGGATCATGTGACTCTTACTGTTACAAAGAGATTCATTTGAAGAAAGAGTGATTCGACAAAGATGTTAAGATCCAATCCAGTACAAAATCAGACTAGAAACAACAATTAATTGTAAGTACACCTATGAACAAATTACTGTCATGATAAGACTAAGGGTGAACTGACAGAGTTTCTTTCCTACCACTTTCTTTAATTCAGTGTAACCAATAGAAAAGTTCCTGGTTAGTTGGAAGGATAAAGCAGCTTCATCACATGGTGCTGATCTTTCAAGTACTCAGGAGGAGGCAGACACGAAGACCATACTACATACTACGTACTTAACACAAAGAGTAATCAAAAACAGCCTTATGTTTTCACCTGATACTGATGTTGTGGTTTTAGCACTAAAGCGATATCACCAACTAACACTAGAGTTTGCAGTTTTCCTTGGTTATGTTATAAAAAAGTTTGTTCAGCTTGCTTCAATTTACAAAGCACTAGGCCTACTAAAAGTCTCTGCATATCCTAGATTATACGCATTTTCAGGAAGCAAATGTAACAGGATTATTTGCCAACAAAAGAAAAATAAAGTGGTGGAAGATATTCAATTTTGTACATGAAGCTATGACCTGATTGGTTAGGTTCGTTAAGTTTGTTGTGAGTGGGTCTCAGTAGATCCTCCACTGCGGCCATCAGAATTCCTATTGTGGCTCACGCCAATTATATTTCACTCCAATGAGTTCAGTCTCTTAATGAAACTGATAACTTTATTGGGTGAGAATGTGTCCAGAACCTCTGGCAGCAGTTGCCCTTTGCCAAATATTGAGAATCGGATCCTCTCCACAGCGGGACAGGTGCATAAGATGTGGTCTGCCTTCTCATCATCCTCCAGGCATAGACGGCATTCGGCGTTTTCCGCTAGGCCGTGTTTATGCAGATGATAGTTTAGTCGGCAGTACCCGGTATATAGGCCTGTTAGAGTTTTCAGGTTTACCATGTTTAACTCTAAAAGTTTCTTAGCTCTTGATTTCAAAGGGTATCTTATAAACGCCTTCGAATGAACTAATCCTGGCAACTCTTGCCAATACTGGAGAATTTTTTTTTCAGCCCAGGTTGAGATAGCCATCTTGGCAGTACTTGAGGATATGCCAAGTATTGGTTCTGGTCCGTTGAATCGTGAACCCGCTGCTTCTCTGGCTAAGGAGTCGGCTATTTCGTTATCTTCCATACCAGAGTGGCCGGGTATCCATTATTTTTGCTCAAATGATTTAGAGCTTTCTGACAATTCCATACCGTTTTGGAGTTACACCTGTAGGAGCCAAGAGCTTTTATAGCTACTTGGCTATCTGAGAAAATTTTTATTGATCTGCGTGTAAGATGCATATATTCCAGCCTTCGTACACACAGTTCAATGGCATGAACCTCAGCCTGAAAAACAGTTGCATGAGTACCTAGGCGTGAGGAATATCCTCACCCTTGGTCTGTAGCTATGTACTCTGGCTCCTCTTCCTCGGGAGTTTTGGAGCCGTCTGTAAACCAGCAACTGCCTGCCTTCAGCAGGTCGGTTTTATCCCACTCATCTCTTTCTGGAGAAAGGATGTTGAAGGTCAGCTCGTAGTTGGTCATGGTAGGCATAGTATCCGAGAGCATTCCCAGGATGCTGTGATTCTCTATGTCATCCAGCAACCTTTTCCGCTCCATGATACTAGTCTGCGGCATATTAAGGCCGCTTGTTGCAGTCTGTAGGTTGCCCACCTGGTCTCTATCTCCAGATATACATGAAGAGGGGGTAAATCCAGGAGGATTTCCATTGCAGCTGACGGTGTGGTGCTAATTGCTCCCGTTACGATCATTCATGCTAATCTCTACAGTCCAGAGAGTTTGGATTTGGCCATCCGTTGTGATCCTTTCTGGCCACCAAACAATGGATCCGTATGTTATCATTGGTCTGATGACCGTGTTATAGATCCAGTAAATTTGTTGGAGACCCATGCCCCAGGATTTGCCACAAATACGACGGCATGTCCATAAGGACTGCTTTGCTTTGTGGATTACCTTTTCCAGATGGGAGTTCCAATTAAGTGATTTATCCAGAGTGATTCTTCCGCAAATGGAATAGTTTCACCCATTAAGGTGGGAGGTCCAAGTCCTCCAGCTTCCTTTTCCAGGTGAATGGTACTATTACTGTTTTTTGAGGGTTTACAGACATCTGTTCCCTGTCGCACCAGTTACTCACTGCATCCAGTGTCTCTTGAAGGGTATTTGATATTACTCCTTCAGAGTTTCCTCTGACTAGTATGACTAGATCATCTGTATATGCTAGAACCTCAACCTCCCCACAGTGTGAGAATGGCCAGTAGGTCGTCCACAAGAAGTGACTACAAAAGCGGGGGAGAGAGAACCCACCCTGCAGGCACCTCCTCGTGGCTCTAAACCTAACTGTTTCTCCCTGTAGTAATGTGCCAGTGGTTCTGCTTGATAGCACAGCACTAACCCAGTCGCCTATAGTAGGCCCGATTCCTCTGGCAGCCACTGCTGCATATAAGGAGTCCAGAGTATTATTAAATGCTCCCTCAATGTCCAGAAAGGTCCTCTTTTTCCGAAATTTCCTTCCTTATTTGAAGGGATTGGGGTGATCTTCTCGACTAGGTTATTGAGTGCTAGTTCTTGGACCTGATTGGTTACTACACTATTTATCACAGAAAATGTCAAACTAGCTTGAAGCGTTTGTTTATCAGCTGTATATCTCTAAAACAACACTGATTGATGTAGCAGCTCTAAGATGGCATTTATTAACACAAATTATATCAAGATGAGAATTTCTTTCCAACAAAATCTGCTGAAATTCGGATAGAAGTTTCAATGATGAAAAAGACTTAGGACTAGGTGTGATTTTTAATAAAAACGATGATTGTGGTAGTGAATAAGTAGCAAGTAATTTCTTGTCTATGTGTTTAACTCTACCTATTTTATTTTGTTAAATTATTTGTTGGAGTTTTAAACTATACTTTTTGACTCAATTGTTATCTTTTAAGTTCCTATGCCTGTACTATAAAAATATGGGGGTATGGAGGTTATCTGTGTTGTGTCACTAATAATAATTGATACTGCGGTTCCCCTAGGAATAGTGTGATACACCTTAATATGAAATAGCTGAACCCACGTGAAAGTCCGTTATTGTTTAAGTAAAAATCTCTATTGTTCCCACCGTTAAATGATAACTGAGTGAGACTACTGTTCATAGAACAAATTTTAATTTTTGATGCCGCTATTATTATTTGGA
Source organism: Rhamnusium bicolor (assembly GCA_029963845.1). NCBI lineage: Eukaryota > Metazoa > Arthropoda > Insecta > Coleoptera > Cerambycidae > Rhamnusium > Rhamnusium bicolor. The sequence continues at coordinate 65,394 of JANEYF010003594.1, forward strand.
AACCTTAAAAATATTTTGTTTGAAAAAATATTTTATATAAAAAAACCGCCGCCAATAGAAATATGACAACAAAGATTTAAATACTGCTATATCGAGTGGTTGTAGGTAATATGTCATGTGGCTAGGAAGACACAACACAACATCATTATCCTGAGCTATTTTGAACATTTCCATAGTGGTACAATTTGATGCATACCCATCCAAGATGAATAGCACCTTACAGGCAGGTTTTCGAGAAAAAAAAATTATCTTTTTATTCATGCGATAAAAATTGCAGTGTGGACTTAAGCCGACTTTTCACACATAAAAATAATGGAGCCGTCTTCATATTCAACTTTTCTATATTTCCCCTTGATGATGCAGGTTGGTAGAAGAGATGCACCTTTTGCATTGCAGCAAGTGATTATTGAAGGCGGAGAATTTGTAACCACGTAGAATTTCTATTTTGGCAAAAAAAATCACCCAATTATAAAAAGTAAATACGGTTTTTACTACTGCTCTTAGGCTATTAACCATTTAACTTTTATTCTTTGATTAACTAGCTCGAGACGTGTTTACCATTTTTGGCTTAACGTCGTTCTTTATGGAGCTAAGATTATCTTTACCAGAGTTACTGTTTTTATTCGGTTGCTTACAAATTTACAAATTATTTTTGTTTTTAAAATACCACATAAATTAGATAATCCCAAAACCGAAAAGCGGAGCTGTACAGGCAATGTGATAAAATGCAGATGCAAAACCACTCCTTTTGACTTTAGGTCAAAGCTGGGATTTGAACCCTGGAGTTAGTGGATAGTAAAACCAGCTTCATTCGTCACTCAACACTCTAGTGCATTGCGCTACCGAGATCGGATGTTTGATTATTTTAATTAAAGTTTTCGAGTGTCACCATCACTACGATAACTGCACAATCAATCGATTAATTCAAACGCAAACATATACATTGAGAAAGCGACCAATGTTTCAGATGGTATTAGACTTTTGAATTTGAAATTTTGGTATACCCTGTATATAGGTACAGACTGGATCATCTAATAGGACACTTGTTTTAAAGCTTAGTTGTAGATATAAATTAAAAATTAAAAAACTGCACATATTGTATTTTTTCCAAGAAATTTAAATCTTCAAACAGAAAACAATTGAATGTAAAATAAAAAAGTTATGGCAAAAATACTGTTTTTCCAAAAATGTACACCCTATGTAAATTTTTTTGTTTAACAGTAAGTTCACTGAAGAGACGGCTCAACTATATTAGTTCGAAAACTATTTCCCATTTAAAAAATTGAATTGTAAATTCGTTTTTACTTTTGCCATAGAAAATAATAAACATTTTAATTTATTATAAATTTGTAACCTTGTAATACAATATAATACGAAAGTCCCCTCTTATAAATCTTCCAAATAATTTAAAACATAAACGGAAAAACAGAAATGACTTCGCTCTATAATAAAACAACTAATCATTAACAATTGCTTCTTTCAAAAGCGTAGAAAGGGAGTCAAATGAGGCGCAAAAACTCTAGATGGAAAATGGTCTCTGTTTTCATTGTCCTTCCTTTCGTTAGAGACACATAATGAAATACTTATAAGATATGTTTTTTATAAGATGATTTATGAGAACTTCGCTATATTCTTCTACACCTTCTTGTGGGAGATTAGTAATTTATTTTCCAATATTGAGCCAATATTTTGAAAGAGAAGTTTTCTTGACTTTTACTTTTGCGATAGGATTTAAAAACAAAAGAGAGTTTAAATTAGGTAATCTCCTAACATTATATAACTACCTGAAACACTGCTTTTATTGTACAAATTTACATATCATTTGTTTTAAATAGGTTAAAATTATGCTAAAAAAGCATGTTTTTTTTTTTCAAAAAAAAAAGGTAAACTTTTTTAAATAATAATAAATTTCACTTACGTCGAACATCATACACACCTACATGTACCGAGAGATCAACAAAAACTACTATAGAGGGCCTGCAATGGGCATTTATACGTAATCAATCTATTATTGTCTACATTTCACGTAGACAATATACAACTGACAACTGATTTTGATGTATACAATATAAACAATGTTTATTATAGACAGACATTGTAATTCAGTAATTCGAGATTATTATTTGTTGATGATTGGCTTGCTTGACACTTGGCACACCCATTTACATATATGTTTATTCTGGTTGTGGGTCTAATTTATTAAAACATGGTTGGGCGGTGTGAAAATATATGGTTGCAGAAAATATTCCGCAATGCGTTCTGTATGCAGAAAGAATTAAAAAAATAGCGCTTCCAGTCGTTTACGATCAGATAGGTGTGTGCAAATTTTTTTTTTTCTACATTTTCTACATTATCTACATTATTTACATTGTCTACATGAAAACTGAAAATCGTAAAATAGTCTACAATATCAATCGTTTACGTGTAGACAATTGTGTATTTTAAATTATGTATATTACATGCCTATCACTGATCAAGAGCACCTATTAATTTACGAATGCATGTCTTTGATTATACTATTAATACCGTAATTTCATTGTTATTTTAGATTATATATATTTCAGTTGCTTTCGAAGTTTCTGTTGAACTGCTTACTGATTTTTTTAAATAATTCGAGTCCAAAATGCTTTCTTTGGAAAAAAAATACCTTCATTGGAATTTTACTTTAGAAATGAGTCCAAAAATAAAAATGATGAGTGGACGTATTCACACTGTGACTGATACGAGGAATTCAGGGAGTATTTCCCCTATTTTATCGTGAACTTTTAAACCATTATGGAGGTTACCTCTAGGATGGTAAAGAATTTCCGAAAATCAGAAATTATTTAAAGATCAAGTAAAAGAATAGAGGAAGTTGTTGACAATGTTAGAGGAATGAATTATTGAATAAATCGAGATAATTAATCCAGCGGTGTTGCACAATATCTTTGAAAATTTAATGGGACGACTGCGTCTTTAATGGTACACAATCTGATTAGTAATGACCCTTATAAAAACTTTATGGAAATCCATTACCAAAAATGATTACTGAAGTAAGAAATGTACTTAAAACTTGCAACAACCATATTACTCTAGATTTAAATAGTAGGTTATATGTATCTAACCCAAGTGTACCTAGATTGTACTGCTTGCCTAAGATACATAAACCAGTAAAGTCTATGCGTTCCATTGTTTTAGCAATCGGATCGCCAACTTACTACCTATCAAAATAGTTAACAGAGGAGCTCGAAAATTTACCTATTACACCACCTAGTTTCTCTGTGATCAATTCCAATGATTTCAATAATAAGGTGAAAAATATTCAGTTGCAAGAAGGTGAAATTTGATCCCCATTGACGTTTGTTCATTGTTTCAAAGTGTTCCGATCCCACAGACCTTGGCCTACCTTAAGGATCTACTCGAATTAAACAATTTCAGTCAAGATTTAGCAAAAGAATAACTTCAACTAACTAAACTTTGCATGAAACAAAATTGTTTTCGATTCAACGATAATTTCTTCGAACAATATGAAAGAACAGCAATTTGTAACTCATTATCACCACTCATTGTCAATCTCTTCATGAACAGATTCGAGACAGAAGCAAAGCAAGAATCTGAGTATTTCCTCAGGGTTTAGCTTAGGTATGTGGGTGATATTTTTGCAGTGTTTGATACAAAAGTCGCTGATATTGACAACTTTCTTCCTAAATTAAACATTCGTTTCACGTCAGTTAAATTTACATATTTTATTGAAAACTCTGGACAACTACCATTTTTAGATGTATCAATAATTAGAAATAGTGAAAATAAGTTGTAATTTCATGTACAGAAAAGATACCAGTACTCAAAGATATATCTCTAAGGACTCCACCATTGTGCTCAAGATAAAATGGCGAGTTTTAGTTTTCTAGTCCATCATCTATTAAGCTTCCCCCTCAATAAGGAGAAGTCTAAAAACGAAAAGCCATTGATTAAAGATACAGCTACAAGTAATAGTAACCTTTCAAAATGAAAGAGAAAATCCGAAATTTGTATCGATTCAATTCGATCCTCGATTCATCCGAGGTCTTAGTAAGATTGTTAAAAATATAGGTATGACAGTGGTTCTTTCATCGGGAAATAAACTACAACAACTTTTAGGCAGTCCAAAAGACAAAATTAGAACAAACGAAAGTCGGAAATTTTCGAAATTATCTGTAACGACTGTAATCAAAAGTATGTTGGACAAACTAGACGATTAATTTAAACTAGATCAAAGAACATATGGCTCATTTCAGACACGGTAGAATAGATAAAACTAGTGTTGCCCAACATGCGTTTGATATCAACAATAAAATAAATAGTAGTAATTTGAGATTAATTGGTAATGCAACAAATATTAGACAGCTGGATGCATTTGAAAGTTTGGGAATTACAAAAAATGGTATGAACAATAGCAGAGGGCCAATCCCATATAATCCAATTTATTGTTTAGTTAATCATGGTTCACCAAACCGAGACAATAATTTAGGTATAAATAGGATACATTGTTAGCATAAGGTTAGTTTTAATCATCTCCAGATGATGCCCACTTGGTTGGCGAAACGCTCGTTGGGTGCAGTATATGGTGTTTTGGTGTTTCGTGGAAAACTGCGTCAGTGTTGTCAATGCTATTTTTTGACAACATCCATGAATGTTATGTTATAACATTGTTATCTAAATGCGTAAGATTTTTTAAATCCATCCTAACTGTATTTTTATTTTAATAAAAAAAATGGGTAATAAGCAGTAGTCCAAGTTGCGAATCTAGTGATCCACTCTATTATTTAACTCATCATAACCTTAGAGTAATGTAGCGGCAAGAATTTATAATAAAATGTAATATATGTAATTCTTTGCTGTACCACTTAAATGAGTATTTTTATGTAGCAATGTTTACATGCTCTGTTCTGTTTGATTACGTATAAAATAAGAAAATGTTTGCTTAAGCTTTCAATATTAACTTAATGGATTCAAATTACATTTGGAAGTAATATAAAGTAAAAAAAAAAATCATTATTTCCGTGACGCCATTTCTGCGGATTTCCCTACCGTCGGGAATAATTACGAGCACGCAGCAATCTCTTATACTGCTTTGCAGCTCCACGAAATGCTTATTGGTATGAAAACGAATTATTTTGATAATAAATATTTTGTAAAATGTCTTTAATAACTCAGAAAGTTATTTGAAATATCCCGAATTATACAACTTAAAAAACTTATTTCTCCATCATTTAAAATATGGAGATATATGCAGGGTGTTTCATAGAAAAATGTACATACGTTAACTGTGGATGTGGGTCATCTAGGTGGTTCCAAATATCCCATGGTTAATGGTTCCAATAACCTTTATTACCAAGATACAAGATATTTGAGGAGCGGTCATTCAAAAAGGGACATGTCCATTTAAATGATTTTGAGAAAAACGTAAAAAAACGTTTGATGTTGAGACCTGTAAAAATATATTTCTAAATGTGTTAAAATATAATTTGTTCACCACTTAAAAACATACTATAAAAAAAATAGTTTGAATATAGTTCATATTTTAAGAAACAAATTGAAAATTGTTTTGGACATGTCTGGTTCTGCTTGAACTTAATATTTATGTCCTGTTTTGTGTGAACGTAGTAAATAATTTTAAATCCGTGTTTACGTATTAAATTTTTATTAAAGTAAAAAACAACAAAATAATATGCCATTGTGTATATTAAATGTGCATTTGATGAATTTTATGAAAATAATAACAATGACGAAGTCACCGACAACGACAGCGACATTGACAACGATAGTAATGACGACAGTGACGAAGATGGCGACGAAAATGACGATGAGGATAACGGCAATGTGTGTTCATAAGGTGCATATTCAATGTATAGAAAGTACACGCTGCATATAAATGGGGGACAAAATCACATTTTTTTAGTTGTATAAGTTGACTCTCCTGAGCGTAACCTATGCAAACTATCATTAACTAAGCTCGCTAACACAGTGGGCTAGAACGTTAAGTGACAAACGTAGCTAGTTTCATGTGGTGTTTATATTTTTACCAAACAAATATGAAGAGGTATTGAAACCTATAGATGTTGAGTGGGTAATTGTGGTCATATTTTGGGTTATACAGAACTGGAAGTTCACAACAATCTTGAGTATAGATATGGCTTGATTGTCACAGTATTAATGTTGCTGCTTTTGGGCTCACCATTATTAGATGTAAAAGAAATTTTAGCAAACAATATGCTTCATCTATTCCAATTCCTCCAACATTTATGGGAACAATAATTGTAACTTTCTTATTAAACAACTTTACGATTATTAAAATTTTAATTGGTTCTGTGTTATGTTTAATTCAACTGTTATTAACAATTCTTTATCCTGCGAAGGAAGGTCATGCGGCCAACGATTACTAAATTATACAAATACAGTTTTCCAAGAATACCTCTAGTATTCTAAACAAAGTTCTTAAAATATTTTGATCTTCTGTCAGACTTTCTCAAGTTTCCTCAATAAGAGCCCATAAATGTTCTGCAATTGGTGGAATAACATTTAATTTTCAGCCATTAGTTCCCAAATGTTTTCCAATAGATTCATATAGGGACTCTTCAAGATCCACGGAAGAATTTCAATATTATTTTCGGCAAAATACTTACTTATAAAATGAGCAGTGTGTACTGAGCAACTATCTTGCTGAAAAAATAAAACTGTTATTTTGAAACACTTTTCTGACTGAAGACAATATTATATTTTCTAAAATATCTAAATAAATCCTTGAATTCTATCTTCTATCGATGTTCCAGTATACTCCTAAACCTCCTCTATATATCCATCCAAATCGTTTACAGAAAATTTGATGAAATATATTTTTCTATATATATACACCGAGGCGGTCTATATCGTATACGGTAGAAAAAGTCCCTGGTAACAAAGGCTCGGAAGCTATTTCTCCGAAAATAAGCTCCTTGAAAAAATAGCTCCTGGAAAAAAAGACCTTGATGAAACAAATGACATTATGAAAGGTTTGCTTTTTTTAAATATTTTTTGAAGGAAATAGAATAATATATTTGTTAGGTTAGGTTGACACTTTTGATATCAGAGCCCTTTTTGAAAAGGTGTCCCTCTATGCCAGAGTTGCATTTTTGTATCCAATGCATATCTTGAAATGTCTTAGTGATTTTTTTTTATCCGCAATTTTTTGAACAAAGAAAGGTGTCGCTCACCAGTGACCGCTTCGACACTATCGACACGAGCGCCTACTTATATTAGACAGCGGTTCTTGAGGCCGTCACCAACGCAAAAAAAAAATCAACACTTTTGCGGCAGTTAAAACAAATATTGTAAGGGATGCTGAGGAAAAAGTGAGACTCAATCTTAACAAATGTGTAACAATGTAAGAAAGATTACCATTGACTGTTCTAATTGTGAAAATGAGCCCCACTATTGTTTAGCATGTATTACAGCCAAACACAAATAATTTATTTTTTTCTCGAAATTTTTTTAGATTGATGTTTTTGCTGGAGTTATTAGAATGTATATATTTGTTTTCACTGTTTATTAGGAGAATTCTTTCGAACTGATTTAAATGATGTAAGACAATAAATTGATGGAATTGAGCTTTATTGCGGTCTATAATAAGGTTCATTGCATTTAGTTTATTCACTAAAATCAGTTTATTCAGTTCACAAGAAAACGCCTATTGTTAGTTCTATCAATAAATACCTGAGTTTTGTAAAATTACTATATTTTGTTAAAAAAAAAAACATAATAAAATGATTGGGAACTCTTAAACTGATTAATCCCAGACGACAAAATAAAATTGACCATTCGTATGTCAAAAATAGCCAGTGCTTCAGTAGTCTGATCTATATGGCAAAATGAGTGTTATAGAGGGCGGCTTTCTAAATGATAAACTCTCATCGGTCAGTGGTGACCGCCCACTAGACTGAGGGGAATATATTGAGTGGGCTCTAGTGACCATCCTGGCATTGAAAGTGTTTAACAACAACAAAATAATGTTTGTTTCCGGCTGTAATAACCATTTTAGCCATTTGGTAGGAATGAAGCATCTTTCCATTTGGTTGTTGATAAATAAAGCATATTACTGATAACCAAAATAATGCTAATTATACAAAGCTGAAACAAACATTATTTTATTATTAATCTAACCTAACCTAAGAAAATTAGATTAGTCTGCTTTCCTCAAAAAAATATTTAAAAACAAATCTTTCGTACTGCAATTTGTTTTGTCAAGGTATTTATTTCCAGGTGCTATTTTCCGGAGGAATATTTTTCAAGCCTTCATTTTCAGGGATTTTTTTCCAAGCCTTCATGTCCAGGGATTTTCTCCAGGAGCTTTTTCTCCTAGATTCAGTCTATATACTCGAATTTGTTCATCAGGATATGACAAATACTTTTCCGCCAGAAAGATTTTTTTTGCTGTTTCAAAAGAATGTTGTCTTAAATCAGTATATTGCTCAGCTGTAGTAATATCTAGTATTCATGTCCCTGTTTCTCTTTCTACAGACTCTTTATTCTCCCACCGTTTCTTAATTCGGTGAACAGTAATTTTGCTTAAATTATATTTTTCAGCTATTTATCTTATGGACCAACCTGTCTCAATTCTGGTAATTATTCATAATATTTGAATATTATGTAAGTGTTTAGGCATAGTTATACTTTGAAGTACTGATTTGTGACAGACCTTAGCATTGTCAAATTTGTATTAATGAAGCCCAAGTGTACCATATTTAATGTATATATTACATATTCATACACATATCTATATGTGTACATATTCAGGGCATGGTTAGCTGACAATGCTGCATTTTTTTAACTTCAGTATATTTTAATAGTAAATATTGGATTTGTGAATTAACTCAATTAAAACTTAACAGGAAGTAATAGATGATAATGTGGATAAGCCTTCTGAACGTCATTTACATTCAACAATTCTAATTCGAAAACTCCTAACTTATTCAAGTTAAATTTACATTAGATGTCGTCAACTTTGTTAAAGATTTCATGCAACGGACTAGGAGCAATTACCAACTTTCTACTCTGGAAGTATAGAAAATATGGAAAATTAATAACTTTGTTAGGTCGGAATTGACATGTGGGGTATACTCCAGAAAGTATCTTCATCCAAATAATTGATTAAATTATGCAAAGTTTAATTAAAATCTGGTGCAACTCGTTAAAAGTGTCTAATGCATGTTAATTCGCAGACATAACATAATGCAGCTTTTAGAGTAAGTATCAAATTGTGTGCTGTAAAGGCGGATACACATCTGAGCACGTATGCAATTGAAGCAGGTTGAGGACACGTGGACACAGTGGGGTATTGGGATCTAAAACCTGGCCATAAATCGGTTTCGCAAATTTAAGAATTTTCCATGCCTAATCATTTTCAGGAATTCTTAGGTATTCGCTTGGATGATCTCCACCACTTATACCTTAAAATGAGATATAGGTAGTGATGGATCATTGATTGTTTCTAAGCTTTTGCATTGTGATATTGTGCGTTGGTGAAATTGATTGATATTAAATTGGATATTTTATTTTAAATTTTCTTCGCCTATATTTTTTGAACGGATTTGGAATTATGGCTTCAACATCTAAAGGTATGTATTAATTTAAATATTTTGCAATGTTAGAATATAATAACGACTAATCCATTATTTTTCAGTTTAAATTTTATGATTTTTTTCATCATGATTTTAAAGCAAAGGTTCAATTATTAATGGATCTTGTTATTCTTCCAGTTTCGGTTTTTAGTTTATTATGTTAAAAATTAAATGGCACAAAAACATTTTTCGAAAATTGGCGGTTTCAGATTTTATAATTTTTAAAAAAATTTTTGGTAATAATAAAAATAATAAAACATACATTTTTCTTATTGTCTTTTCAGACGGAAGATACTAACCCAAGAAAATTTATTTTAGAAGCATTTCTTCCTATCGGCCAACTGTCAGAAGAAGTTTCAGAGGTCCGAAATAACTATTTTAGGCGTTATAGTTAGACTTCTCCAGAAAATGTAGTCGGGAAACATGTAACATGGATGTTTTAAACAGATTCTTTCTGACTTCATACCTAAAACATAAAAAAAACTTTTTCCAGGGTAGTTTTAGACATGATTTTACCTCCGAATTGTTGAGTAGACCCTGAAGAGTTTTTAGAGGAAGAAATTAGTTACAATGATTGTGTGTTATATACATAATTATTTATGTTTTATGAAACTCTTTTTTAAGTAAATAAATGCGATTAGGAACTTTTACGTATGTATAAGTTTTCCTTTAAATTGTAAATATCAAGTATTCAACCAACCTAAAAGATTAATAAATTCAAAAAAATTGTAAAAAATTCAGCAAAATAATGTTGACCATATTATAACGACTCCCTTTTTTATATTTATTTTCAAATTTAGTTTTATAAGAAGCAAGCCAGTTATTTTAAATACTACCCAGCTAGCAAGCAAGAGACCCTCCAAATTTGTATATCCCAGGGATGAGCTTTACCCTTTCCACCAATTCAGTTCGGATTGCTTTGATGTATATTTATATACAGGGTTTTTATTTTTGGGCACCACCAGTTTTTTATAGTTCAAGAATAGGTAATTAATCAAAAAAACTACATTAAACAAAATACGTATCTATTCAATAAAAACTAGAAAAAATGAATATAAATTCAGTTACAAAACGAAATGCACAGTAATTAAAATGAATGTCCGACAACACGCCAGTGCACTCATAAAAAACACAGTATTAGCTATAATAAAAATTTAGGGTTAATCAAATATTACAGTTAGCCAAAAGACAATAATTGGTAACTACTTTGTTACAAAACAAATAAAACAACATAGGACATCAGATGTCAAATAAACATAACGGTATTTAACCTAAATAACCCAAGTTCAAACTGAAGTTCACGCAATACACAGTATGTATTAATTGTCAGAAAAGGGGTTGGCAATATTAAGTTAATCACTTACTTTCGGTAATTGCAAAGGTCCTACTAGACTGGTCCAAAAAACACCATAATATAATTTGCTCAAAACACCGCATTCCATAAGACAAAATACACCGCGGTCACTAACTGCTCAACAGCATCTTCTCTATACCAAAGGTAATCCTCCAATGGGATCCCTAAAAAACACCATACAATAAATTGGTCATAACACCGCATTCCATAAGGCAAAATACACCGCGGTTACTAACTACTCAATAGCATTTTCTCTATACGAAGACACTAATGCTTTAGGCAGCACACACCTACGTCTGCTCTCTATCATCGATCCTGCTGGACTCCTCGATCCTCGATCGTCCCACTTGCTAGGCCCCGCGCACTCCCGTATTTTATTCAATCACAGGGCTACAGGTTACGCAAATTTCCTCGGAAACAGACAAGGTCACGCGCGATTAGTTTTTACACACCAGATTTAAATTTATATAATGCACATAAAAATACAAGCATCTCTTTTTAACAACATCAGAGATTATATTTATTTTTCCATATTATCTTATTGAGTGTTTTCGACCTGCGTCCAACCTTTGATTGTTTTCAAATATAATAATTTAGCTCGCAGGGCCGTATTATAAAATTTTACATTAAATAAGCCATGACATAATGCGACCGCAAGTGGTTTACTCATTAAAGATAGTGCTTTCGATTAGGCCAAATAAGTGGACTATTACAATATAATTGGTATCAATAACTGCGATGCGCTTGGGCATAGAGAAATCTTGTTTTACCATAGTTCGGTGCATACACTGTACACTGAAATGTGGTAAAATAAGATTTCTCTAGTTATTCAGCGCACAGGCTAATTAATAATCTAGTCTATAGGGATTCAAATTTAGCCTGAACTGACAAAATTGCCATAAAGCCAAAAATTTATATACATCTAAAGTTTGGCTTCCTGGTTAATGTATCAAAAGTTCTGATCAAACAAAGTGTAGCTTTATCCATCATTTTGGGAAAATAGCGCCCAAAATGGTTTTTCTGCAAAAAGGGCTCCATAATCATTTTATATGACACAGATTTTTCAATAAATTTGATTAAACACGAGCCAGTTCCTTTAATTATAATTTTTACACTCTTGAATGTTTAGTATTTAATTGAGTGACTTATTATATATTAATATTACAACTTGGTGGAAATAGATCAATAATCAGAACACAAAAACTACATTTTTAATTTAGTCGAGGTTTCGCTATGTTTATTAAAGAAAAAAATAGACAATGTTGGACAAACGTAAAAATACATTTTTTTTAATATATTTAAAGACAAATCATACTGATACAATAAAAATATACATACATGTACAGGGTGTTTATTAAGTGATGTCGAAAACTTCAGGAGATGATTCCTTGGGCGATTTTAAAGTAAAAGTTCCTATGAACATAGGTCCGACAATAGTTCCCTGTAGAAGTTATAGCCCTTTAAATTTAAAGAAAAATAAGATTTTTGTCATATCTTTAAAATGGTTGGGATTACATCGGTCTCATTTATATGGATCCCCTTTTTATATTTATTTCAAATTTAGTTTTATAAAAAAGCAAGCCAGTTATTTTAAAACTTACCCAGCTTTAACTTCTCCATCAATTTAGCTTGTATTGCTTAAATGTATATTTATATATACAGGGTTTTAGTTGGGCACCACCAGTTTTTTATATTTCAAGAATAGGTAATGAATCACAAAAAACTACATTAAACAAAATACATATCTATTCAATAAAAACTGGAAAAAATGAATACAAATTCAGTTACAAAACAGAAGGCACAGTAATTAAAATGAACGCCCGACAAAAGGTCGGTGTACAAAACAAAAGGCACAATATTAACTATAATACACTCTAAGAGTAATCAAATACTGCAGTTAGCCAATAGACAAAAATTGGTAACTACTTTGGTACAAATCAAATAAAGCACATAAGATATCAAATATCAAATAAACATAACTGTAAAAACAAGTACATAAGGCAAAGTAATGCATAAAGGTAAACTGAACACACGGTATATACTTAATCAAATACATAAGGCACGGTAAGACATAATTTGTCACATAAACGTAAAGATACAAAACATAACGGTAAGGCAATATAAAACATCATTGCCTAATAAACATACTGTATGTACTTAAACAAATACAAAAGGCAATATAAGACATAATTTGCCACAGGAACGTAAAGATACAAAACTCATATGTAATAAGACATACGACATCAAATATCGAATAAACATGACGGTATTTAACTTAAAATACCCAAGTTCAAACTGTACTTCACTCAATACACAGTATGTACTAATTGTCCGAAAAGGGGTTGGCAACATTAAGATAATCATGTACTTACGGTACCGGCATAGGGCTTACTTGACTGGATCCACAAAAAAAACACCATATCATAATTTGGTCAAAACACCGCAATCCAAAAGGTAGAATACACCGCGGTAACTAAACTAAACGTACTATAACTATACCATATTACTCAATATGCCTCCACTAATTGTCTTTGGGCAGCACTCACATAAGTTCGCTCGCTACCACCGCTCGAGGCGGATTCTATACGTCCTTACTACTCCATCGCCCCAGGCGAACTCCTCTATCGATTCTTCATCGACCTCGTTGCGAACTGCCCGCACCCCGCGCTCCCGTGCACTCCCGTGTTCTTGACCAATCACAGGGCTACAGGTTACGCAAACTTTCTTAGAAACAGATATGGTCACGCACGATTAGTTCTACACACTCTAGATTTAAATTTATAATGCACATTTAAAATACAAGAACATCTTTTAAACAACATCAGAGAATATAATTATTTTCCCATATTATTTGGCATATGCACTTTTATTGAGTGTTTTCAAATTGCGTCCAGCCTTTGACTCTTTAAATATAATAATTTAAGCTCGCAGGGCCGTATTATCAGATTTTTAAATTAAAGAGGCACTAACTTATTGCGACTGCAAGTGGTTTACTCGTTAAAGATAGGGCTTTTGATTAGGCCAAAAAAAGTGGACCGTTACACATTTTGGCATCTGACCAGTAGCTACTCGACCATTTTGGAGCGAACTTTGTTTGCTCTAATTTCCACCCAATATCGAGCCTTGTAGTATTCCAGTTAATACTTTAAGCATGCTGGATGTATCCTTATTTACTACAACTCTTTGCTTTCTTCCTGTTAAATAATTATTCAATAATTACTGCTTTTTCAACAAAGCCTATAAAATATAATACTGAAATTAAAATATCATGGTCCAAAGTGTAAATGCCTTACCGAAGTCAAGTAATATTATTGTTGAGCAAAAGTCAATGTGTGAACTAATTAAACTTTTATAAAGTAGGATTTCTTTAGACATGTTTGAACAGTTGCTTGTTCTTCTTGAAAAATATACTTTTTTTGACATTTTATTCATTATATAGTTGAAATGACTTTTGAAATTAAGACACTTATCGATAATTACTCCTAAATACTTGAAATAATTTATCTAGTTTTTTTCCCATAATTTCGAGATTTAAATTAGGATATGCGTGATTGTTCTTAGATAATTTAAATTTGTTACCACAACATATATTTAGACGTACCTATATTTAAACTTAAACTATTATCGCATAGCTATTTACTTATTACAGATAAATCATAATTAATCAAATTAAACATCGTTGGTATGTCATCACTCGCAATATATATCATTGTATCGTCCGCAAACCTCGAAATTTTACAATATTTCACATATTTTAATATCGTTTATGTATAAATTAAAGAGATTTGGCCCAAGAACAGTCTGTTGTGGGACGCCATGCATGCTTTGCAATTTATCTGGCAGACCATTTTTAAATTTAATATTTTGTAGTCGAGAATTAAGATATGTTAAAAACTAATTTAATACATCACCGTAATACCAATTCTTTCCAATTTAAACAGTAGTATTTCTCTGTTTATCATTTCAAATGCCCGTCGGAAATCCAAGAACACTGCTAATATTACATGATTGTTTTCTAAAGACTTGTACCATTCATCACATATATTTAAAATTACGGACACACAAGAATGAAGTTTTCGGAAGCCTGATTGGTTGCAAACCAAAACACAGTTTTCATCACAAAATTTCAGTAGCTGATCTTTAACCTCAATTTCCAAAATTTGTTCGTAAACCGGAACGGTATTTATAGGTCTAATATCATCATTAATATTCAGCAAGGCTCTGAGGCAGCTGTGCTGTGGCCGAAAACCTGATTGGTATGTGGGAATTATTTGTTTATTGTTTATATGCTCTCTAAGTTGAGTTTCTATAAATTTTTCCAATATTTTTGACAGAACTGGCAGTATACGAACCGGTCTTAGATTTTTAAGCTCAAGTTAATTCATTACACTTAGGAATAGGTTTTACTGTAGCGAATTTCCACTGATCTAGAAAAACACTGGTTTCTAAATAATAATTGATAATATATGTGTTATAATGGGGATAATATAAGGACAATATAGTTTAATCAATGTAATATTAAATGCATCATCACCAGCCGCTTTAGAATAAATGTTAGATATTATTTTACTTACAAAACTCTCATTAACTTTAGAGATGCAAAAAATCATGTATTATGTTTATAATAATTAATTAAATTAAACTTACTATTGTTTTGTAACTTGGATACAGAATTAATGAAAAAATCGTTAATGTTATCTGGTTTTTACAAAGATTGTGGATTATCAATATATTTTTTATAAATTACATTAAGTTTTCTTAGTTCAGCCCATGTCTCTGATATATATCTCTAGAAATATCAGAGCTATCAAAAAAACAGCCAAACCTGTTTCTTCCCATTAGTCCATAGATCATCTAATATGACAAATAAAAACCTGAAACTGCTTTTTTATATTTCGGAAACTATGAAATTTTGAAAAATTGTTTCATTTTGAATACACCATCTTCTATTGTAGTTTAATATAATCGTTAAGCCAGTTTATTTCTAAAGAAATTTACAAGAAAATATTCAAGATCGTATTCGATAATTATCTCCCATCATTTTGAAGATATTCTTCAAAATTACACAAGAAATTACTTTATTAGTTTCATCTGGCTACATCTTATATTCATTTACGTATAATTTTTGTTGAAAATATTTTTTTCCTAACACCATTTTTTGGGCTCTGTTCATTTTTATAAATCATAATGTCGCGCTTAGTTCTTGCATAATCATTACCGAATTTTTTTGGTGGAAATAGCTTCCAGTCAAAAGGATAAGTAAAATATGAGAACAAAATAAAATGTGTGAATTAATATTTCAATATTGTTTGTCAAACATTTGAAATACCAAACTCAATAATCGTTACATATGCACACCATACTTATTAAAAGAAAGGCATCATACTTGTTACAGAATTTGTCACAAGCAGAAGCTGTTAATTATTTTTGCGTTACTTTGCTTCACAATACTCCCTGTTTATTTAATTGACTATTAACTAATAGCAATTTGTGTTAAGTTTTAATGGTTCATAATTGTTTAGGCTTTTTATAGATTTGCTTTATTTTAGTTATTTTCTACAACTATTTAATAATAATTTAGTCAATGAACCCTTTCAGGGATTATAATTAAAACTCATATTTAATAAACAAATCCAGAATGGAATGAAATTATATTAATCTGATAATCATAGTCCACCATTCGAATTTAATCTTTTGTAACTTATTTCTACTATGTTATTATCATGTTAGCGCTGTAAAAGTCTCATTGTTTTTAATTTAAATTTTTGTGGTGAGGATGCAGTGTAGTAGAGGAATTAAGGTGAGGATTTTTTTAATCCGGCGCTTTGTTTATCGCCTCGCCAATGGGGGAAAACAGTGATATTATACCTATTAAATCACAGGAAATTTTAGTCGCAAACATTTAACTCTTTGATGACATTGCTTTGGCAAAAGTCGGGTTTTTTAAATAATATTGTTAAAAACAACCAGAACAATTGCGTTTTTTTTATAGCAACTAATAAAAGGACTTAAATTTTATCTTCAGATTTATTGAAAAGGTCGACAAGGCAAGATATAAATTTGTATCTGAAGATGTAAGTACCTATAGGTACAATAGGTTTGAAATAAAATTCTTATATTTGGCAGTGTATAAAATAAAACATTTTCACTTGAGATTCAAGGATATCTTTGATACTATTAAAAAAATTGTTAAAAATGATTATTTGCCTTTATTTAAAGCAATTTAATTGAGAAAATCAAAATTATATTTTCATTTTTCTTTCAGCTGTTATATATTTGTATAACATGAAATAAAAGTGTATCATTTCATCCCGCGGATGAAGTATAATCATCCAAGGGATGAAATGACACTTTCCTCCCATGTTACACATGACATTTTTTTCTACGACCTCGAATATAAAAAGGAGTGAAAGGGAAATGCATATTGGCATTATGACAGTTTTAATAATAATTTGAATTAGTAAGTAAGCCGTGGGATTTTAAAATACCGTTTCAAAGGTGGTTATTATGGTGACAATATATTGTAAATCATAATAAAAATTGAAATGTTAATTATAATTGTATTTTTAAAATGAGCTGTATTATTTAAAATTAATAGAACGTTATAATGAAACTACTTGCCTTAATTTTGACATATATTTTGACATTTTGGTAGACATTGAGATTTCAAGGTAACTATGGTAATAGTCAAAAATGCATGTAGAAAATACTTTTCTCCCTAGGGAGGAAAGCTATTTTGCCTCCCTATTGAGAGAAATTACCATTTTCTACCCGCATTTGCGGGAGGAAAATATTACATTCTATAGAGGTCATAGAAAATAATTATTTAAGTAACAAGGTCGGAAAGTGATTCTTTACTGGGTCAGCTCTGTAAAGACACTTTTCGGTTGTGTTTCATATAAAATTTTTTCTTCAACTGCTCTTACTAATCTCAAAATAGTATATTAAACAACAAGTTTAGAAATACTTTGGGGTTTGTTTATACTATTTTTTCGCATTTTGTGTTAGTAATTATAAGCAAATAATCATAGATATAAAAGCATTACAAAGTTAGAAATTTAAAAAATTTCATAGTAGGTACCTGGGTAGGATTTCCGTAACCTAGTAACCTGATACGGCTTTGTTTATTTACATAACAACAGTTAACAAGTTTCATTTTTGTGAGTCAAATTGAGTTTAAGTTACATATTAATAACTATAAAAATGAGTCCGGCTACTGAAGACAGTTTAGAAAATTGTTCTGAAGACATTTTAAATCTCGCTCGAGAAGCGTCTTCGAGCTTACTTCCTTTAAAATCCAAGGAAAAATACGAGAAGGTTTATGAAATATTTTGTAATTGGAGGAAGAAAAAAAAACGCAAAAAGTGTATTGCTAGCGTATTTTTTTAAGAAGGTAAGCTATTTCTTATACATGTTTTACTATTTTGATACAATGTTTTTCATTATTTTAGGCAAAAGCTCTTAAAGCATCCAGTTTATGGTCTACATATTCCATGTTGAAAAGTACTATTGTATAAACGAATCTGTGGATATATCACAATACAAAAAGCTACTTGTCTTTTTATAACGTCAAAATGACAGATACAAAGCAAAGAAATTAAAAGTTTTGACTATGGAAAACATTACTATGTTTTTAAAAAGAGGCTCCAGACGATAAGTTCTTATTAATGAAAATGGTACTAATATTTGGGTTAAATGGGGCATGTTGGCGTGAAGAATTGTGCAGCTTAACTGTAACTGATACGGGGGAAAATTTTGGTTATAACTTTACATTATACCAAAACCAAAAAGAAACGTGTATTTACCGTAGGATCAGAGTGCAACGGATATAATAATAATAATAATAATAATAATAATAATAATAACATCTGAGAGATCAAGTATCCTTTCTGCTCAGGACAGGTTACGTAAGGGCACCCCGCCAGCTGGAAGAACTGCCAGCCGCAGTCCCACCGCGGCAATTACCAGCTGATGGGGAACATCCTTTAGAGTTCACCGGTGTAGACTTAAGGACGAGGGTTAGCCTTAACACCAGGGCTAACCTAAAGCCACAAGACCTGGCTAGAATGGACGCGGTCATCGATGAGGAAATTCCGGAAGATGTAGACATCTGGCAAATCAACTGTGCCGTGTACAGCGCCGCGAAGCAACTCGTCCCCCGTGAGAGGTCAACCAATCACGGGGGTCGAGAAAGCCAAGCGGCGTGTACAAAAAATCGAAGGCAAGATACAGTCGGCCAGACAACACGCTTCTCGGATCCAGAGTGTGGTGGAATATAAGACGACTGGTAGAGTTTTTTACTCCCAGGATCCGGCGCATAGCTGCCGGATTAAGACGTCAACACCATACTCTAAATCTGACAGTGATGCTTACCATCAAGCAGCACTGTCTAGATAGGATCCGAGCGCTCATGGCGATAAAGAAAACATTGAAGAGGCGGGTGAAGAGTATGGAACAAAACAATTTGTTCGGTACGAATCCTTCCCGCCTCTTTCAAGAGCCACAGCGTGTTGTCGAGAATCCTCCGACTGTAGAAGATGTCGAAACCGTCTGGAAGGGAATCTACGAAACGACGCGTCCATTCAATAGCGACACTCCATCAATTGCACACTTCGAGGCTCTGTGTCACAGACATCTTGAAGAGCCAGAAGAAGTGTGCCCGGCAATCAGTACGGAGGAAGTCCAACAAGCACTTGTTGGTACCAAGAACTTCGCTGCCCCGGGCCCAGACGGCATTAACAACTGGTGGTGGAAGAAATTTCCTTCCACTCACCGCCGTCTGGCGCGAGTTTTCAACTCATGGTTGAACGAGGGGCAGCTGATTCCGGACTGGTTCGTCGAGGGACGTACTGTGCTTATCCCCAAAAAGGGGGATCTTTCCGACCCGAGGAATTATAGGCCGATCACCTGCCTTAACTCCTGCTACAAGATATTTACACGTATATTGTATACTAGGACGCTGAGGTCTGTTGATCCGGTCTTCCAGCAGATACACGAACAGCGTGGTGCCAAGAAGGGCATGGCAGGTTGCAAGGACAGCCTGCTGATAGACCGCTGTATTACACAGGATTCTGTGCAATACAAGCGGAATCTATCGATGGCCTGGATTGATTACCGCAAGGCATTTGATACAACATCGCATGAGCTGTTGTTGTACTTGCTCGAATGTCTTGCGGTACCAGCACCACTAGTGAGATGCATAGAACAGCTGCTACCGCTCTGGAAGACCCGTTTCACCATAACATCAGGTGCACAGCGGGTCACGACAGGGCAGATGGCATTTAGGAGAGGAGTTTTCCAGGGTGACTCCCTGAGTCCTCTCCTCTTCTGCATCTCACTGCTGCCGTTGTCTGTTGGGCTCCGCCAAACCCGCGGATATCAATGCGGGCCACCCAGCGACCGGAGGCATAAGGTCACCCATCTATTTTATATGGATGACCTTAAACTTTATGCCTCCGGAGAGCGCGAACTACAAAACGCTCTTAGGGTGGTCGAAGAATATACGCGGGCAATTGGTATGGAGTTCGGGTTGGACAAATGTGCAGTCGTCCACCTCAAGAGAGGACGATGCGGGGAATTCTCTGAAGATGCGCAGCTCGCAGACGGAAGCATCCTAAGACATCTGGATGCCGGAGAGACCTATACATATCTGGGTGTGCAACAAAGGCACATCCAGGATGTATCACAAATAAAAAGATTCTCTCCGCGGCAAGTACAGACACCGCCTCCGAAAGATTTGGTCTTCCGAACTTTCGGGGAAGAACAAGGTGTCTGCAACTAATATGCTTGCCGTTCCGATTCTGCTCTACTCCTTCGGAGTAGTAAAGTGGAGGGTAGATGAGCTGCGTCAATTAGACAGAGATACCCGCAAGATGATGAATATTCACAGAAGTATTCATCCTAGATCGTCTGTTCCTCGTGTGTACCTCCCACGCCAACGGGGGGGCCAAGGACTCTTGAGCCTGGAGTGTACGCATGGCAGAGTAGTACTGAGTATGGCATGTAACATACTCAGGAGCTCAGATCCCCTCTTGCGGTTCGTAAAACATCATGAAACTGTAGGAGTGGGAGCAGGATTGTTCAAGGCAGCAAAAAGAGCCGCAGATGAACTCGGTCTTGCATTTGACATCAGGCGAGGAGGCCGGCGAGGTGCTGATGTTGAGTCAGTCACCGAACTTCAGCCAAATCGTCTGAAAGCCCGAATTAGAGCTGCCGAACAGGAAAATCTGTTTCGGCAGCACGTCGATAAACCCCAGCATGGTGTCTTCTATAAGAACATCGAAACACTGGGTTTATCGACCAGGCTGACCTTCGCCTTTCTAAGGTCAGCAGGGCTTAAGTCGGAGATCGAGGGATTCATTATGGCCTGCCAAGATGGTGTTATCAACACCTTGGTCTACCGTAGCCGCGTGTGGTGTGTAGAGGTTCCTAATATCAACTGCAGGACCTGCCATCAGGCGCCGGAATCGCTCATGCACTTACTTTCTGCATGCCCCATATATGCGATTTCGGCCTACATCCACCGACATAACGCGGCTTTACGAGTGCTATACTACCATCTAAGGCACTCGTATGGGGTAGACCAGACACCAGTGCTGCCTTACGTCCCCGGAGATATTGAGTCCGTTGTCGAGAACGAGAAATGCCGGATTTACTGGAACTACTCGTTCCCGACTGTCAGGCTAATCCAAGCCAACAAGCCTGACATAGTCCTCCTCGACCACCAACTCAAGGTGATGTATATTATCGAGTTCTCGGCACCTGCGGAGAAAAACATCACCTTGAAGGAAGAGGAGAAACGGACCAAATATTGCGATCTCCGGTACGAGCTCCAAGTGCTGTACCCAGGCTACTCGGTCAAAATGGTCGTCCTTATTATCGGTGTACTCGGAGGGATAAAGCCTACGCTGCTCTCGGAACTGAAGATCATACCGGCCTGCCAAAAACCAGCCGAGTGGCTGGCAGGTCAAATGCAGAAGGCGGTCATTCTGGGTTCTCTCCGTCTGCTTAGGGCACACGATTCTGGTATCTACAGTCACTAACCCTGCGGGATGTGGGTAGTGGCTGTAGTTGATGCGCCGGCGCGACTCCCGTGAGGCGTCGGAGGCCACGGGAGGACTGACCGGCATCGGGGAAACCGAAAAAAAAAAAAAAAAAAAAAAAGGACTTTATTGATAGATATATAGAATTTACAAGTGCACAAGGAAAGAAAAAAATAACAAAAATGATTTATCAAATGGCGAAGTTCAGCGTATCCACAACTAGTGTAGAGGCTGTTCTTCCACTTAACCAACAAAGATAGATAGACTAGATAATTAAATACGAGTATTGACTTAATAAAATAACAATAGTATGTATAATAAATAATAATGTACACAACAATATACTAGCAATTCTGTTATTGAGATTCTAAAATAAACTTCCGCAATTTAAATTTAAAGATTTTTACGTTTTTAATTTTTCTTAATCTGCAGGTATTACATTATAAATTTTATGAATATTAAAAGAGAATGACCTTTCAAAAAATGTCGTTTTATGGGCAGGGGGTGTAATTAACGATTTTCTTCTAATATTAACGTTGTGAATGTCCGTTCTGAAATGTATTTTATTATATAAGTAAGGTGGACATTTGTTTTGCAAAATTTTGTGATAGAAGACAGAAGCACCAAGAAAACGTCTATTGGCCATGTTTAACCACCCAATGTATTTTATTCTATGAGAGATATGTTCCCTTCTGCGAATACCACAAATTAACCTTACGCATGCGTTCTGAACTCTCTGTATTCGTTTAGCTGTTAAGGCATCCAAACATGGTCCATATAAAAAAGCACAATAATTAAATTGTGATAAGACAATAGCATTACATAACAATTTCAGGGTTATATGAAATTTATCATAAGTATTCACGATTGAGACCCAAACAAGTAAAACACAATAGATTTTTCATTCACTATAATCACGGTAAGTGCACAATACAACCAGTTGGCATCAACAATTTTGCAAAAATTCCCCAAAAAGTTGCAGAATACTTAAAACCAGATGCATCCAGTTACACTGGCCATTGCTTGAGGAGGACGTCTGCCACCTTCCTCGCTGACAGTGGAGCTGACATTCAAACACTTAAAAGGCATTGAGGATGGCAGTCAACTATTGTGGCTAAAGGGTATATCGAGGAAAGCATCGCCAACAAGTTGAAAATTTCAAGAAGTAGGTATATTTCATCAGCAAGAACTAGTGGCACCTCAAGATCATTCAGAGATGCAGATGGAGAATCATAATAGTTTTCAGGAAGAACAAATAGAGTTGAATAAATTTGGTGTTGTTTTAAAATTTGAATAATTGTACTTTTAATATAATGTTTCCAATATTTAAATAAACAGTTCTGTCAAACTGTGTTTTATTAACAGTGATATTATTATATAGTAAAGTGACATTTCTATGTGGTAAAGTGCCACTTTAATAAACGATTTTGATTTAGTAAAATATCAAATTATCAGTCAAAATGCGAAAAAACGTTTTAACTTAAAATCTTTTGCAAACAAAGTTCATAA
Organism: Rhamnusium bicolor; assembly: GCA_029963845.1. Taxonomy (NCBI): domain Eukaryota; kingdom Metazoa; phylum Arthropoda; class Insecta; order Coleoptera; family Cerambycidae; genus Rhamnusium; species Rhamnusium bicolor. Next base: position 88,913 of record JANEYF010003594.1, read on the forward strand.
AATTCAACTAATAGATGTCAGGTTCTGTTATCTAGAGTGCTAGGTATCTACCTAGTGCCGTTAGTCAAGCTGGGAGACGATAAAAAACCTCAAATTCTACAACGTACACGTCGTACACAGATGCTATTCGAGATAACTATTTTACAACCAAAACGATCACACAAAATTTACAGCAAGCAACATGCATTACATTTTCCTCATTACTATAGATACTATAAGTGGAAGATTGCATACAGAAAATGTTCAGCTAGACTTCTAGAGAAATATCGTCGTCACATAGCCACGAATACAAAGCGAATCGCTTGCAGTTGCGAGATATCATCTGAATTGGAAGAAGAACAATGAGGAACATGTATGGTTTACCGACGAATCAAGAGCTGTTTTCAATGGCAATGACAACAAATTACAGGATACACCGCAGAAAACGTTGCACTTGTTGGAGGAGAAATTTGTTTATTCCGTAATAAAACGGTCACAGAAAGGCGAAACCGAGATAACGTATTGAAACCCACGTGAACATCAGTATTGTACCATAACGTAAGGCCACAATTATTGGCACACATTGTATATAATTCAAAACGCTGGTTTCAATTGGATGGTCAGGCCTGTTCCAGACTTCAGCCCTATAGATCATATATGAAATGGTTTTAAAGGAGAAAATTTGCTTGTGACTCGCGATCCCTGCGCATTTCGACCCGTTCTAGTCCGACTTGCGCTTAAGATGAATAGTTTCAATGCTTTCAAATGTGTTCCGTCTCATTAGTGGATTGAGTTCTAGGCTCAAGTGAAACTCGGCGACCTCGTCCCGTCTTCTAGCGATTTGTATATCAGCGTATACGCTGAAGTTATGCAATCTTAGACGAGGGTTGTGTAGGTAATATACCATCCTTCGAAAGGGATGTAAAGCAGTTGGTCCCTTGGCTATTAAATGTTAGTCAAGTAAAGAATCCCTACTTTCGACAAAGTTTTCTCGTCTCCTGGCGTCGGTGACTGGCTCTGGTAGCGGAAATAGTCCAACGTTAAATAAATAAAATTGATACCACGCAAATCATTTTTTGAAATTTTAACTTTAATACAATCTTTGTGACCTTGGAAATTTCAATTAAGTAACAATAAACTGTATATCCACAAGTCTTATAAATCTTAATAGACAATTAAAGCAATATTAAGTTAATAAATAAATTCATAAAACCTTTTTTATGTGAAAAAGTATTTTCAACTAATAAAAAACGTATAAAATTATACGTAAAAATTAGTACCTAATAAAAATATGAATTTAAAGTGTGAATATCCATTACAGTGCAATATAATATTATCTGCATTTATTTTTTATATAAACTTAATAACTTTTACAATTATGCTAATTTTCTTTATTACAGTTGGCTAACGTCCTACTTAATTTATTTGGATGTTTTTATGAATTCATAATGAGATCAGGAGTAATATTTTTTAATTTTTATGTAGAAAACCTGACAGGAATTTTAAAATAATTTGCGTAGCAAAATGGATTAAACGGTTTACCTTAATTATCGCTATTCTAAATTTCACTCTTTACAATCTCATTATTTTTTTGTATCAGAAATAAAATAATTATTATATTATTTTCATAATTTTATTAAAGTAGAGCAAGTTATAACAACCTAAACACCTTGACTTTTTGTTAGATTAAACAATATTTATATTTAATAATATGTATAGTAAATACAAAATTTATTATTAGAACGAATATTTTCTCTTTGTGTTACAATATGTTATGACGTGTGAATATATTATATAGAGTGGAAATTAAGTAACGCATAAATTCAGTAATTCCGTTGATATTAATTTTTTGGAAAAAATCTCGAAGGGGTATAGCGATTTTAACTTCAGCAAATATTTTCAGTCTATTTTCAGTTTCATATGTCATTTATTTTTTAAATTATGACATCATCGACTCTTTTTTTAAATGACAACCTATATTTTTTATTATTGATTTTAGTAGTAGTTTTTATTTCGGTTCTGACCGTATAAAATTTTCAATATGTTATATTTGAAAAAATCGAGAAAAACAGTTTTAAAGTTCAAATAACAAAAATTCATTAAATTGGGAAAATTTATCTAGTTGCCTAAGTTTGACGGAAAGTTATCGACGGCACATTCGTTTTTATTTTGAAATTATACAAATAGTTGAAAAATCGAATTTTCCCAATTTAATGAATTTTTGTTATTTGAACTTTTGTAACGCATAAATTCAGTAATTCCGTTGATATTAATTTTTTTGGAAAAAATCTCGAAGGGGGTATAGCGATTTTAAGTTCAGCAAATATTTTCAGTCTATTTTCAGTTTCTTATATCATTTATTTTTTAAATTATGACGTCATCGACTTTTTTTTAAATGATAACCTATATTTTTGATTATTGATTTTGGTAGTAGTTTTATTCCGGTTCCGACTGTATACAATTTTCAATATGTTATTATTTGAAAAAAATCGAGAAAAATAGTTTTAAAGTTCAAATAACAAAAATTCATTAAATTGGGAAAATTTATTTAGTTGCCGGTGTATCACATTAGGTCGATTTTTCAACTATTTGTATAATTTCAAAATAAAAACGAATGTGCCGTCGATAACTTTCCGTCAAACTTAGGCAACTAGATAAATTTTCCCAGTTTAATGAATTTTTGTTATTTGAAATTTAAGACTATTTTTCTCGATTTTTTTCAAATATAACATTGAAAATTGTATACGGTCAGAACCGGAAGAAAAACTACTACCAAAATCAATAATAAAAAATATAGGTTGTAATTTAAAAAAAGTCGATGACGTCATAACTTGAAAAAATAAATGATATAAGAAACTGAAAATAGACTGAAAATAGAGTTAAAATCGCTATACCCCTTCGATATTTTTTCCAAAAAAATTAATATCAACGGAATTACTGAATTTATGCGTTACTTAATTTCCACACTGTATATCATTGAAATGAGATTACAAAAGAACTATGAAAATCAGACTGGATAAATAAAATATTGATGAGTTTATTAAGTTATTATAATTTTGTCATAGTTATTAAAGATTTTATCTTATCTTAACGATGGATATTTTAACGAAACGATTGCTGGAAGTGGGCGATGAGCAGAATTCTGCGGCAATTAAACAAGTTTCGTAAAGCCATAATTAAACATGTATTGCTCAATGCTTTATGTCAGCCAGTGAAAATATAAGTTTTATTTCATTATTATGTGTAAGACAAATTGAAATTACAGAAAACTTAAGATTTAATAAAGTGATCGACGGTCGTATGGCTATGGTAATTTATATAAAAAATAAATGATGTTGATATTATTGTTCAAATAAATAAATTCTGCTTCACCCAAGTAACATTTTAAGGAACATTTTCGTAAAATGTTCCTAACAAAGTGTGCATGTTACCAAGTCTAAAATGGGAGCTGTTTCCGAGATGTTGCGATAAATTTTCGATACATACATAATTTCATATAGTTACACAGTACATGTTTCTATTGTTGTGGCACTGCGCTTCTTTGCTGGGTCGAAAATAAAGAGAAACATGTTTCAGATTTGTAGCTTGCTGCTTTGGACACAGTTTTGCAAATGATCGATACTTTATTACGTTTTGTACTGATTAATGTTTTTACAATTAACATTCTTGGAAACGAAATGTGTGCAGTCAATTTCGGAAAGTTTTATTATCTCAGATGTCTAATAAGAATGTTTTAATATCTTGAGTATTTGTATTACCTTTTTAATATGGAAACAATTTATAAACGTGTAAGATAATATTTGGAGTAGCGTGAAAACTACAATGTAATTTTTAGCAGATGCATGGTCTGAAAAAACGTATTCGACGAAAATTTTATCGATTATTTTACGAAGATACTTCGATATTTTAAATACGCCTTACAAATATAAACGTTTTTAATTTAATCTTTTCATTAAAAATATTTTTTTCATTATTATTTTTATGATAATGATTAGTAACGTAATCCATCAAATCAAATCAACATCAACATCAAATTATATTTATTTTTCGTAACTTGTATCAATATTAAACCTTTACCTAAGCAATGTTTCTTTTTAAAAGAAGACGGCCCATAATGGCTGCTAAAATAGCAAACACGCTCCAACACTCACAACCAAAATGACTAAGTACAGAAACGGTTATGCGTATGTTTCGAAAATTTAGATAACATTTTGTGAAAAGAAATTTGTTTCTCTAATATAACCATTCAGTTCCGATTACGGCGATACTATGTTAAGAAATGATAACCATTTTCTAACAGAAACAATATCTTCTGTGTTTGAGAAAGGTTCTGAAGTGTCTGAAAAGAAAATATCTCTATCATGACTATGTAGGTACCTCAAATATTGTTCATTACAACTTTTTACCTTCTCAATATCTTCTATCGAAATAGGAAATTATTTTACTTTCGCCGTATTATCTAACAGCTTTGTAAGTACATCAGTTGCAAAATTTGTTAATTTGTTATTTGTCTTTTTATATTCCACCTACTTCTTTCACATCTCTTGAATACTATACAAGAAGAATGTTTAAATTGTATTGGTTTTCCCATTTTGTATCTCTAAACTCTGATAGGTATTTTCTATCGTAAGTAATAATAACAATACTCGTAAAAATGAGGTTATAATAAATCTATAACATGTGGAAAAATAGAAACAGTTTGAAAACATTTAGATACATAAGAATATGTTTCATACAATTTAAATAATGTATCGGCACAAGTTTATAGTTGATAATGAGGAACAGATGCTGCAGTATGTTTCGAAAATGTCTTCAAACACTTGTTCCGAAGAAAAATTATACCTAAAGGTAGAAACAGTTACTAAACTGTTTTTGTGCTATGTGTAAAAGTTATAAAATCGGTAACAAATGTTGGAAATTAATGTAAACCTTTGTATCTCCCATAAGAATCGAAACGGGTTGAAAACTGTTTCCCACTACTACATTTGTTTCGAAATTGTGTCCAGAAATGCTATTTGGGCAGTTTATATCAATCGCATTGTATTAGAAAAAAAAGTGCGTTAGGGATTCATAACCGCACTAGTGCAGTAATAAAGATCTTAACGAAACTCAAATTAACTTCTTTAGTAGCCTATAACAACACCGACGTAGATAAAAATTGTTAACAGTGCCGTCAGTGGTGATACTTTCAATATCGGCTTAATACACCATTAGAAACTTGCTCATTACATCATTATTATTAATATGTTGCCTATTTTGTCGAATCCTTCTACATTCACCCCATTCCATGGATGTGAAGTTTTTGTCTTAAATGCTAGACAGAACTATTTTTAGGAATCAACCCAGTTGCTTTCATCTAACCATTTTGCGCGCAGAAGTCTATTAGTTAACCTCTTATTCTCTCATACTACATATTGGTAGGGAAAATTCTACTACAAACCCAAGAAAGGTGAGAAGAAATAATTATTATTAGTTTGCATAATTTTTATTTTAATAACAAAATGATTGTAATGTTGGAATAATTTTCAAAATGTAATGAATTTTTTGTACAGATACTTGTATTTTGTTGAACTGATTGAATAATTTTATGTGCTGTATTCATATCCAAATTGCCAACTATTGGTGACAACAAATTGAAACATTTGGAAATAATTAGGTATGACATTTGAATACTGGACTGTGTCATACCATCATCGATGATGCTACACTGCGCGATTGACCACAACCTGTGAGTAATGAATTATTAGTCACGGCCATGGGTAGTGAATCAAATTATGTATCAGAAAACGTACATATAACGACCATATTACTTAAGAGAAAAATATTATAACTAGAGCTCGGTCGGAGGTATAGATTCCTAGTGAAGGCTTTTATGCAGACATAATATTATATTGTAAACCCTAATGAAATATTCCCAAACAACAGGAAAACAGAAATTTATACAACATGATAAAGTTAATTTTATTTTATTTTATAATGTTAATACATAAACCAGTTTTATCGGAAAGTACTATATTAAATAAAAACGCAATAGATTATTTTACAATTGTACCACACGCTTGAGATATGTGTCAACTGAAAATAACCGTAAAGGGGAGAATGAGATACCATATGCAGTTTATCAGTACATTGTATAATGTCTAGTCGTATGTAACAACAGCACAACAGCACATTGTATAGAGCTCTCTTTTTAACACGCTTTTATTAGCTTCACTTGTATGTTTGTTTGTTTGTTTGTAACCGACTCTTTGGACTCGATTTTGACCCACTTTAAACGGATAGATTTAATTGAAACTTTGTACACTTACGAAGAACCGGTAACAATACAATAATTTGATAAGTTTATATCATTATCCTGATCAGGATCGCCAGAATTAAATAATTTCCTTTCCTCACGTATCCTCTGCGTGAGAGCAAGTGGCTTATTACTGTTAGTACATTCCGTGATTCTCAGTTCGTTCGATGGCGGAGCGGGCTAAGGCACAAGTCTTAGTCGACGCGAAACGACGGACTCCTCGGGCGTGAGTTCAAATCTCGTCTATGGCTGAAAAAAAATATTTTTTTTTTCAGAAGTATCTGTTGGATCGTAACATGTTATAATATCAGCATCAATAAGCAATATAAACATAGTTTAAAAAAACTAAAAAAACACGCTTTCATAGCACATCAAACTAAAAAGTGAAAAATAAATATAGTTTCAAAAAACTAAAAAAACACGCTTTTAAAGCACATCAAACTAAAAAGTGAAAAATAATTATTAATATAAACTGAAAACAATAATGAACGAAAAATACTAGTATTATTGTGAAAAATAGCGTGGGGCGCTTTGTGCCATATTTTTCGTATATCGAGCAACCCACGCTTTTTTTCACAATAATACCAGTATTTTTCGTTCATTATTGTTTTCAGTTTATATTAATAATTATTTTTCACTTTTTAGTTTGATGTGCTTTAAAAGCGTGTTTTTTAGTTTTTTTAAACTATATTTATTAAAATATTTCATTCCTTCACAGCTACAGTAAACTTGGGGATTCGCGATAATCCGAAATTGCAGCTTGATGGTACATGAATGTATTGCAATAGCCGTGACACAGAACCTTATTGCTAATGCAACACAAATATTAATTAACACATTTTCTCAGTATACCATAAAAGAGATGTGAGTGGCTTTAATATTAGTGACAGGCAACTTAGATTTAGTGGAATCGATGGTTGAATGTAATATGCCGTGGTCGAAACTAGATAAGTAATCCACTTTTTAAACAATTTTTGTATAAGTGTATTAGTGCCTAGTATAGTAATGTTCAGGTGCCGTCAGTGTGGCTGCTAAGAAAGAAATATTTATCAACGAAGTGTGACAATATTAGACAGAAAATTTCTTGTGAGCTTCTCACAATATAAATAGATTTTCACAAAAGGCGCCAAAGTTTAACTTCAAGACATTTAGAAGATAATATTAGTATACCTTTATTATTATAGGTAACGGATAGTGAAAAATCCTTGTGTGTGTGTGTGTGCGTTTGTGTCTGTGGTTGTGGTTGTGTTTGTGTTTGTGGGTGGGTGGCTGGATGGGTGTGTGGGTGCGTGTGTGTGTTTGTGTGGGTGGGAGGTTGGTTTGATAGGTGCGTGTGTGTGTGTGTGTGTGTGTGTGTGTGTGTGTGTGTGTGTGTGTGTGTGTGTGTGTGTGTGTGTGTGTGTGTGTGTGTGTGTGTGTGTGTGTGTGTGTGTGTGTGTGTGTGTGTGTGTGTGTGTGTGTGTGTGTGTGTGTGTGTGTGTGTGTGTGTGTGTGTGTGTGCGTGTGTGCGTGCCTGCATGCGTGCGTGCATGAGCGTGTGTGTGTGTGTGTGTGTGTGTGTGTGTGTGTGTGTGTGCGTAGGTGTCCTCATCATTGTGTGGACACACACCAGAATATAACATGATACGTGTGGCCCTCATGAATTGTGTGGCCATACACACGGCCACACAAGGCTAACCTATTCTAATCGACTCTACGATGCCTCCCCACCCCTAAAAAATGTGTTTTAGAAAATGTCCCCATAAGTCACTTTATAAATTGGTGTGTATTCCAACAAAACTAATACTAACATTGTGGGTCCCTGTATGGTGCTGCCACCTACAATTATCTTTATATAAATTATAGATTGGTTCTAATTTCCGTTCTCTGAGATGTGTGTTAAAATGGATGTACTGTGTGGCCTTTTAAAATTAAACTGAAGCAGGTTTTGAGATATTTTTATCAAAGTGATTATTTAGGTTTAGCTTAATATTTAGTTGACTATTTTAATCGTCATACTCGATATTGTCATTTTATTTTTAAATTATGGAGAAGTATTCTAAAATTTGGTTTCATATTTTGTTATGATGAAACTGAATATGTAAATAGAAAAATAATTAAAGAACAAATAAAATATGTAGAAAAAAATATATGCAATTTTTTTATTGCTTAGTTGTAAAAATGACATACTGTGTAATTTTATTCTGCACTCAGTTCATATTTTCGAAATAACTGGAGTGCGTCGCTTTTCAACAATAAAAAATAAGACGAAATTATCTGGTGGGATAATTAAAATAATCAATCTGAGATTAAGCTTATGCAGATTAAACACTTCAACGGAGATGTCTCAAAGCTGAATTTGGAAAAAGGTTGATTATCCAAATTTGAAAACATTTATTTGGTTACTAGAAAAATAAATAATTGTTGTCATTTCTGTCTAAACCAGAAGTAATGAAATATATTAATATAAGTCGACAAGCAAAATATCCTTTGATCTAATAGGCTCAATATAAGTATTTTTCTTGAAATGCGATACGAAGAGCCATTCTCGATTTATTTAATTTTTTATTCGGGTATGTTCATTCGAAGAATTTGCATATTTTCATTTCGAGAATAACATGATTTATCGTGTTAGGCTGAATTTAACATCTATTGTCAATATAGTTTCTTAAATTGTATAGCACTAGTATTGTCTAAGTAAAAAATGTATGGTATACTATGGCGAAATTAACAGATATGATTTTATCTCTAGAGGATTGTATGAGTAATGGCTCTGCTGTAACTAGGAGCTACGAGAAAAAATTTTCGCACAGACATCTTCCAAATAAAAATATTTTTAAGAACAGAACAATGACTTCGCGAAACGGACAATGTAAAACCACGAAGTGAAAGATAGGGAACTCAAGAAATGTATGAACTGGAGAAGCGGAGGAGAACATATTGGATTTTGTATCAGAAGATCCCACTATTAGTAGTAGACAGTTAGCTCTCATAATATAAATCTTTCAAACCAGTATCCTAGGAGCAGCAGTTATATCCCTTTCATATTCAACAAGTTCTAAAACAGTTATCAGGAGATAGGTCTCGGCGTGTTGGGTTTTACATAGCAATAAGTTAAAGAATTCAAGCTATTCCAGATTTTCTAGATAATACTCTGTTTACGAACAAAGCTACATTTACCAGGCAAGTGAAATTTAGTTATCACAATGAGCATATTTGGGTTGACGAAAATCCAAGACAATAAAAATAACCCACCTTCAGCATACGTTTAAAGTAAATGTCTGGGTACAGCCACATTTGGAAATCATTTTGTGGGAAATTACATTTTTTTTTTGGTACACTGAATGGAATCGTATATTATTTTTTATACAATAATTAATTTATAATTTTCAGATATCCCAATTAACAAATGACAAAAACTACTTTTTTATGCAAAATGGCGCTCCTCATTTAACTAGAATAGCTAGAAAGTGGCTGCACAGTCACTTCTTAGAAAGATGGACTAGAAGGGAAGCACGTTCGCCAGACTTCAAACCGCCAATTTTTCATTATGGTCATTTCCAATGAATCATAGAAATCAATACTTTTGATGAATTGATAGAAAGAATCATGAACAAGTTCACAACCCTTAGAAACAAGCAACCAAAATTACAACAGTAGTTCATTTATTCGAGAGAATAACATTACTTATGCATTAACGAAGACGGAGGTCGTTGTGCGCAGCATTGATTTTTGAATTATATATGTTTTTGATGTTATTTTTTTTATATGGTCAATGTTATTTTAAAACGATTTTATAGTAACACTATTTATGAAATACAAAGTCTCAGATCTAGGAAACATTTTTTTAAAATACCATACAATAAAAGACATGTTCCTCATGCTTAAATTTCTTCAACTTTCTTTTTAAATAGCAGTAGAGAGATAATTCTAAATTTTAGAATGACAAATCATGTTGGTCTTAATTTTTATGAAGCGAAAAAAATGCAAATTCTTGAGATGAACATACTCGAACAAAAAAATCAGTTAACTCAAGAATAACTCATTTTACTGTGTATCCACAAGAATACCTTTTTAAAACCAATTAGGACAAATTTTTCTTATCGATTTTTATCTTAAAAATTGAAAATAATGGAGAAAAGGCGGATGCTCTCCAAAAAAATAAAAAGGTAGTGTCAATTCCAGGAGACACTCAAAAAGGGGTTTTACTACCCTTTATTCCTACCTAAAATTACAATTTGATATTTATTACAAGCAGTTTAGAAGTAATCGTTAAAAAAGTAACTTTCCTGAGTTCCCATTTGGTTGCTTGTATCACCCTTATTATGTGGTAGAGGACTCTGGCCTATATAACAAACTCCATTTTATTTTTTTGTTTATATCAGTTCCTGAAGTATTGACCGGTAATTCTGAATCACCGTGTATATTGACTATTAATTAGCCTTCACACTTTTGAGTGATAAAAACTTTTTTTCGTATTTTAGTTCTTTATTCATACCTGCTTTATTTGATGGTCAATTGTTTTTTGCTTCCATATTCGGAATATCTGGGAACTCTTATGTATTTGAATTTTCTTCCTAGCTCAAAAACAAAACCAACAAATTCAGTCAGCCATCTAAATTGATCACCCTATACATATTGCTCTTGTTTATACCCATTCAGTCAGCACATATACATGTCCTGTTCTGTATTGTAAATCACATTACACTAGAATTGATTGATTTATAAACTTATTTAACGAAAGGTAAATATCACGTTTCTTTAAGAAAAATTTTGTTATCTGACAATTGTTCTTTATAGTATATTAAGTCTATTGTTTAAATTTCAAAATGAATGTGTAACATCAGACTGAAGGGATCTATTGTGTGGCCTTACACACGTCCACACATTTCAAATTTATTTTAATTAATCCATGTGTCCTCCTCACCAAAAGATTATAGATCTATATAAGCTTCGTCCTCACGGGTAAAAATGTATTTTACTATTGAAATGCCAAACAGAAAACTTCTTAAAAAATAACCTAGAAAAACAAACCACTGGGGTCACAATCTAAGTTTAAAAATAAAAAAATTAATACATAATGAATGATCCCTGAATGACATGAGTTATAAATAGTGTACTAAAGAAATTGTAGATGTTTTGAAAAAAAATGGTGGAATAAGTGTGTGTAAATGTGTGTAAGGCCACATAAGGTACTGACCTGCTCCTCACAGAAAAGTGGGGTCTGGCCCCACAAGTCAGTTTGTCCAAAAAGTAATAGATGGAGGGAGTGTATTAGATTGAAACAAATAGCAAATTTGACAGCTAGAAAAATCTAACCATACACTTATGACAACTCCCGAGGGCCACACTTGTCGGTGAAATACGGGTGTCCACACAATGGTTGAAACACCTGGATGTGTGTGTGTGTGTGTGTGTGTGTGTGTGTGTGTGTGTGTGTGTGTGTGTGTGTGTGTGTGTGTGTGTGTGTGTGTGTGTGTGTGTGTGTGTGTGTGTGTGTGTGTGTGTGTGTGTGTGTGTGTGTGTGTGTGTGTGTGTGTGTGTGTGTGTGTGTGTGTGTGTGTGTGTGTGTGTGTGTGTGTGTGTGTGTGTGTGTGTGTGTGTGTGTGTGTGTGTGTGTGTGTGAGTTTGTTTAGTGTTATATCTCTCAACAACTCCTGTTCTCTTCGAGTGAGTGTTTATACTAAATTGACTTCATCAACTTTGAATATCACGAAATTCGCTGAAAAAATTACGAGGTAAGATATATTTTGTCATACATACATGAATATATTTACGTGCTGAGACATAACACAGCAAATCTTGGTTTTACGTCATTAATACCTAAATTCCCAGCTCTAATTATAACTTATTGTTAAATATTTTTCTATTGCTTTTTCTTATTATACTCTTCTGACGGAAAGATCGTAGACTCTTCTGACGGAAAGATCATAGAAAAAATTTTATGTATAATTTTGAAGGAAAATGCTTTTTTTCAACGTGTGTTTCTTTATAAACTTCACCGTGCGTCGGTCGGAAATGTGTTTTCCTTAGACAAATAATAACTATTGACCACTTCATAACTAACTATTTAACATAATCTATTTCTGGTAAAACAAGCATTAGTATATTTCTTATAAACCTAACTTACATGAGTTTTGCAGAATAAATATGTTATTTATTTATTTTTTAAGTTTACAAGTCTACAGCTCACGAGAGTCAATTACAGATTACGTATATCCCGAAGTTATAATAAATCTTCTTTATTTCTGCAAAGATGACAAAGTTTACACAAAAATATATAATATTCAGTTGGTAAAGCAAGTGGCGAGGTTTAGCTACATCAGCTTCTCTTACACTTAACCACTGCGAAAATAGACTTAATTACTAAACTTAAACTAAACCTAACCTAAAAATAGTTTAACTAAGACTAAAAAATAGAGAAAATATACAAACTACACATATATTACGGCATTAACACATAGTTATCATTGATGATGGGGAGAGAAGAAGAGTTGACTATAGTAGAAATATACAATATATTGTGTGTAATATACTACAGGCTATAGAATATTATTTTTATTTAATATTTCTAATTTTACTGTTTTGCAAAATCTATGAATGGATAAAGATTTGTAATTATCATTTAAAGTTGTACAATTTAAATGCATTGAAAGTAAATCATTTTGAAAAGAAAGTTGTTGAATGCTGAGGCATGGTAAGGGTATTTTGATGTCTAATATTTACTTTGTGAATGTCATTTCAAAATATAAGTTTTTCTTTTAAGTAGTCAGAGGTAGAGGTAAGCAGGAGTTTATGAACTAAAACTAAAAGGTGGTAATCTACTGTAGTTGACATGTTTAACCACTGAAGCCGTTTAAAGTGGGACGAGATATGATAAAATTTTCTTAAGTTGTAAATAAATTGGCAACAGTTGTTTGGAATTTTTTGTATTCTCGTTTTATTTACTGCGTCCAAATACTGATAATACACAACATTACAGTAACGAAAAATTGGCAATACAAGACTTTCACAGAGCTTCTTTTTAAACATTGATTTAATATATATCTGTTTGAGAATAATAAGTTCAGACGCATGTAGGATTTTTGTATTAGTGCATGACCTGAGAGATTTTCGTCAAATATAAGCCCCAAGTGTTTCGATGCATTCGAAAAAGCAAGTGGTACATTATTTATCCGTAAACTTAAATGATATTTCATTTCTTGATGTTTGTTTTTAGGACAATACAATATAGCTACACTTAAGAAGTTCATTGCAAACACATAAATATATAATATAAAAAGTCAATGTATACCTCTATTAATAAAATTCTGAGACGTTATTCATAGACTTACCATATAAAATTATGAAATTCAAAATTAAATCAATCAAGTTTAATAAATATTCAATATCAAAACAAATATTTAAATTTCTTAATTTAACATATATGGAAAAGTTTAACAGTAATAATTAGATCAATTATAATTTTCATTAACCACTTATTATCCAATCAATTATAATTTAAATTAGCCACCGGCTTGGTGGCGTAGGTGGATAGAGCACACGATGCTAAGCGTGACTAAAAATCTTTCTATAGTAGCTGCGGGTCGAATTCCGCCACTGGCACAAGCAATGCCGGTGAAATGGTTGTTTGCCCACGGTTTTATAAGTGTAACACTCTTCTAGACTAGGGGTTCTCTAATTTCTGTGGTGTTTATTTACTATTATTTATAATTTATATCTTCAACAATAAAAATAAACCATTTAGAGGATCTTTAGACCATTACAAACCACACCCTATAAACATAACACTAATGATTTCCGTAAAGTTTCCATGAAGGAAACAGGAACTGTCATCGCGGACGAATTAAATTTTATTGTTATTTGGGTATAAAGTGAAAACAGGGATGAATACGTAATGAGGGGGAACAGCATCTAAACAATAAACGTACGTCTCACCACCCTTTAAGAAAGTTTAGAGCAAAGTCAGGAAGTGCCAAGAATTATTGGGAGATAAGTAGGCCCCTTTTAACTACATAAATTGCTAAATGTAGCCCCTTTTGATCTTTCTCTGAAATAAGCATATTTCTGATACGCTCCTTGATACACTTCCTCTAATCACTTTTTCATTTACTAAAGAAAAGGTATCGTTTAGCTTCTTTATTTCATGAGAGCTTTGTGCCTAAATAATTGATGCTAATTAGTATTTAAAATTAATTATTGGTACAAAATTAAATGTAAAAGGATATCATTGAATAATTATAATTCTAAATGGATATGGCACTCGAACAAGGGGGATACTGGGTTTCAGTAGATTTTTCTGAAATTTTTTGTACAATATATTATGACCCAGGATGACACTTATATGTATATGTATATGCGGGACATTTTTGTGAGCCTACAGAAAACCAGAAAACAGGTTCGAAAATTCCTTCTTTTGCAAAGTTTAAAAATATTATTTTTCTCCTTGGATATGAATATCCTTTAAAAAAATCGATTAATATAAGGATTTTGAAGTATATATTTATTTAACGAAGTGTCCTATAATCAAAATATATGAGGTGCTATGATTGTTAATGATAAATACTAACTTTTAAAGTTCTAAAAAATGTATTTTAGTTGCAAACTATTGATAGAAATATTGAAAGAATAAATAATTATTTTATACGTTTTTTGAAGCTATTTCAGTTTCTTAACGTGTAAGTAATATCTTTTCCTTGTAATATGGAAGTACCACATAGTAACGGCTTCCTCAGTCAACTTTTTTTAAAACTTTTTAATTTTGCGAAGTATGCCTTGACGTTATTTTGTTATTATGGTTGTCACTTAAATAATTCATTAACTGTCAACAATTATTTCATACGAAAACTGTAAAATTATAATTTTTTAAATCGGTACAATATTATACTTGTGGTCGGGAAAACTCAAATTGCAAAATATATGACGAAAATGATATTAACGAAGAGCGGAAGAAAAACGTCGCAAAATTACATAGAAATTGGTTTTGTTTTAATGAAATTATGTTAAACGAACAGTCCAGAATTTGTTTAGACTATAAAAGAAGAATAAACAGAGTAATTGAAATGGAAGATGATCCCTTGGCAATCCCTATGGACGTTTTAGTACATTATAGCACAATGAATTGTTTTGTTGTCAGAGAATTTGTCGATTTCGAGTAAGCATTGATGCAATAATAGACTTTTTCTTAAAAACTGGAATGTATTTACCCTTGGAAACACGATGCTGTAATCAACATTTAACCGAAAATAGATTAATACAACTTGAGTCTATGGAAAGTCTCATATCTGTACCGCTACGAATAAGCATGACGGGACCAGAAACCGGTGAATGGTTTAGAAAAATTAGGCAATATGCTCAGAAAGTATCATCTTCAAAATACGAAGATAAGGCCAATTTTGATGACGACTTTAAGTCCATTACATCTTTAAATAAAAACCAATTGCGGGAATTATTTCAATTTTGCAATCCTGTACAATATGGCGGTCATTTAACGAATGCCACAAAGAAACATTTAATAACTTTTTTGATGAAAATGAGACAGGGATTATCAGATACCTGTTTAAAAACGCTTTTGAATTATTCGTGCCAACAAAATATAAATATAGCTATTACCATTGTAAAACAGAGCCTTATCGTCACATTTGTACCTGGAAACTTAGGATTTGATTGTTTTGAAGTTCAAAATAAAGAACAATTCATAAATAGCCATGTCACCAGATTTTCAAATATTCTCTACAATCCTGAACCAGAATATCCAAAAGCAGTTTTGTACCCTGACTGTACCTATTTAAAAGTTCCAAAAAGCTTCCATTTTCGAATTCAACGACAGTCTTACTCTTACCATAAAAAGTATAATTTGTTATAAGCAAGCCTAGTAGTCGCTCCGGATGGATATACTTTAGATGTACGTGGTCCATACTTCTCGGATGTTCGCAATAATGACGCAGCAATTCTTTTACATGACATGACCCAAGATCAACACAGATTAAGAGAATGGGTTCAAGAAGGTGATATGTTTGTTGTAGATCGTGGCTATAGGGATGCTGTTCGGTTTCTTGAGGAACTGAATTTAAACTACGAAACTCCACCTTACCTGTTACGTAATCAAAGGCAGTTTACCACGGAGGAAGCGAATCGTTCGAGAGTTATTATAAAAACACGTTGGATGGTGGAATCAAGAAACGGACACTTCTAATCAGTTTTTAAACTTTTTCAACACTGTGTACACTTGTCAGATTTTTTTGAAAATTGCGTGCGCTATATTATACAAATTTTTCGAGCCTATTCACATGCAAGATGCAAATGAGGAGCTTGCACAACGTATGTTAGAAATTAGAAATGGAGATAACATTAATTTGCTTCAAACAAAAGTTCAGCAACATCAAATGCTTCGTGCAAGAGGTCATGGCCCGTGGATTAACATTCACGAATATGACTTGTAAGGATTTCCTAGACTAAATTGTGATTACCTAAGGTTGAAAACTTTAGGAACCTGCCAAGTTCGATTATCTCCAAGATATGTTCAAGACACCACAAATCGCTATCCAAACAACAAATTTATTCCTCAAATTCAGTTATTTGAACTAGGATTTATAAGAGCAAAAAATATTTTCTCATTTCACTCAGTCGGCGAGGCATTTCATTTTTATTTGCTACCTTGAAAATCTTTATCAAAATGGATCCTATAGTAAGGGGAAACATCTCAATAACTTTGTTACTTTCGACATTCTCAAAAATTGTTTTCATGAGAGCTCGAAATCCATTGCATTTATCGGCTTTAGTAGTAGAACCTTTTTTGTACCAAATTTTATAGGATTCTTTATAAGTATAAATTTTTTGTGGAAGGAACGGTATCTGAGAAAAAACGCCGAAAACTACGACAGGATGCATTTGGGGTGCTTTTTGTGGGTGAAGCGACCACACTTTTTTTGATTTCGCAAACTATTCATTTGACGCGTATAATCCCCAAGCGGCAAAATTTTATAATTCTTTTTCCTATTCAACTACTTTGGTTCCAATATTAATAGCCTATAAATCATGTGCAAATATTGCAAAATCCAATGCACTTGCCTTTGATATGTTTGTACTGTGTGGAAAAATATTTCTCAAATTATGAAAACTCATGTAAAACAAAAACGATGTATTTTTTTCTCCAAAAAATTTATTTGGTAAATAATCACCACTAAAATTGTCACAAAAAAAACTGCCATGGGTTTTTTTGGGTATATGTTATTGAATTAAAATATTTCCCTTAACAGAAGAATAGTTATCAATTTAGTTCAGGAGCAAAAAGCTAAAAAAGACGAAATTTTAAAATTTTCGTATTGGTCAACGAAATTTTGGGAATATCTGGGAATAACTTGAAAATAGAAACAATTTCTTAAAATAAAATTTTTCGTTATCTTAAATAATGAGGTTAGCTCTTGAGTTAAATAATTAGGTTTTTTGATACAAGTAACCAGACCAATAGAAATTTGTGTTTTCAGTATTTAATTTAAGACCGTACACTAACTTTTCTCAAAAATAAAATTTTCTGGGAAATCTTTAATGATTTGTTTCAAACTTTTTAGACCACGTTGTATATTGCCTAAATTCTCATTTTTCGGTTTGGATATAGTTACGCCTGGAGAACAACTTGTATGTTACTTTTACATGCTGCAATGACATTTCTATTACATTGAAGACCTCATAAAATATTTTTTATATTTTAAATAAATTAATCTACTAGTACAATTACTTCTTATGGTCCCATTAGTCATTAGTATCTACTGCTTGTGAACAAAGCAGAGTAACATCTTTTGCATTAACAACCCGTCCCAGTTACATTCGATCCCTCTAAGGATCGTCAAATTAAATTTGGAAAGTTACTCTCTATATTATGTCGCATTGTTACATTTAAATCTACTAACTGAACTTAATTTTCCTGTAATATTCCTCATCCAACGACCAAGAGAGCGGTAACAAAAGAAGTGTATTATGGTGGTTCAGTGCCTTTGTGATGTTAAATCTTTTATTAATTACTGATGAAAATGCAAATCGACGAAGGCTCGGGTTGTAATTTATTGTATAATACCACAATAAAGGGTATATTATTGTGCTGAAGTTTTCACTTAAATCATCATTTTCAATACGGTTTGCAAACGCCATAAAATTAACAGTAAGTTTAAGGAAATTGCTTGCTAAATACAATGATGAAATGGAGGAAATTGCACTATATTTTTAAATATTATTAATAATAATAACGATATGGTAACATTCGAAATTTATAATATAAAAAATTTAAAAAAGAATGGAGGTATTCATACATAATTTGCTCTTCCATAAAAAACCATATGTGTAGGAGAATATTGCTAACAAAATAAAACAATAATAACAATATAATAATGTACACAAAAGAAAAGAAAATAAACCAGAGAAACATGACTGTATGAGTAAATTTAAAAAAATAATATCAGAACATGCGAAGACGTCTGTCCCAATTTTACCTTTGGTAAGATTCGATAAACTTTAAAGCAAGATACTGTAAAATAAACACCATATTAACGGTAATGCAAATATCGAAAAAAATTTCTACTATAAAGGTATTACTATATGCGCTGTAAGATAAAGATAAAAAAGTTTCCGAGATGGCGACTAGCTTCAGTTCAATTGGAGAACAGATAGGGGTCGTGGGTCAAGAGATTGTGAGCGCCATGATCAATAAGTAGATCAGTGAAATGATAAAAGCATAGTAGACTACATATACTATATTAAAAAGCATTTGTAAATCAAATATCACAAGATATGGGTTACTACTTACTATATTACAAGGGTTAGCGTATTCGAATAAATATATCTACAACTGTATGGTAGGATTAGAATTTACTATCTTACAACTGTTAGTAAACATAACTATAAAGATAATAACAAAACAACGGAAATTTGTTAGTAAATACTATATTACACGTGAAACAAAGTACTTTATGAGCACTTGTTAAAATTTGTACTATATTACAACTTAACCTACCTAAAGAAATATAACACAGCCCCACAAGAAAAAAAAAAATTCTGACCTAGCAACGAGACGAGTATATCCTTATGTATTTTTGATCGCTGATTCCGAATCCGGGGTCAAATAAAGTCATACACCCCCAAAAAAATTTTAGAGCCAAAAAACACTCCCTGAATAGGGATATGAGATAACGCTCTGAAAATGATGTTATCATTTTAATCAATCGTTTTGTTTAATATTTTCGGGAAAAATTGAATGTAATACGATAAAAATAAAGGTAAATTACAGCGTTCACCCTATCGGTATGAAACGCACCCCCATAGAGGGTGAGAACCACCCTCATCTGCCACCAAACCAATTGATAACGACAATGACTGAAAAACATTTAAAAATGTTTAAGTTTCGTTAAGTTTGCAATAAACTGACGTAGAAATCACGTAATACCCCTAAACTACCCCTATATCGTTATGAGAAACAACCCTTAACTTCACATGAGAGCAGACTACTGTTGGTCTCTGAAAAGAGACACGAAAGAACAACACAAACGACAGTCAGTAAGAAGATCGTTTGAAAATAAAGTTAAAAGACCATAAAAAAAAAGATTAAAAAAGAAGAATTAAAAGCTACTAACGTAAGAGTACTTCTCACCCCCTTCAGGGATGCGTTTTATACCCAAATGGTGTTAAGATTGGTGACAAATGACTGCTAATATCCTAGCCATAAGGATCTCTGCAAATAAGAACATCCATATAATGAAATCGTTATCAAATTTTATGTTTTTTCCTTTCTATTTTCTGTAATTGAAGTTAAGGGTTGTTTTTCATAACGATATAGGGGTAGTTTTGGGGTATTACGTTAATTCTACGTCAGTTTATTGCAAACCTAACGAAACTTAAACATTTTTAGATGTTTTTCAGTCATTGTCGTTATCAATTGGTTTGATGGCAGATGAGGGTGATTCTCACCCTCTATGGTGGTGCGTTTCATACCGATAGGGTGAACGCTTCAATTCACCTTTATTTTTATCGTAATACATTCAATTTTTCCAGAAAATATTAAACAAAACGATTCAGGGGGAGTTTTTTGGCTCTAAAATTTTTTTTTGGGGGTGTACGACTTTTTTGACCCCAGATTCGGAATCAGCGATCAAAAATACATACGGATATACTCGTCTCATTGCTAGGTCAGAAATTTTTTTTTGTGGGGCTGTGTAATTTGTCTTAACAAAAAGTTATACAAATGGCCCTAAGAAATTAAACTATTATAGCAAAATGTTATGAAAAATTTGCAATTTTCTATAGAAAAATATTAATATCTTAAAACTACATGTTGGCGCAATTTGCTAGATTTACAAAACCTGGTAATTAAAATTAACTTCACAAGGTGAAGCCTTAGCATGTAGCGATATAGTTTGCATTCGATACAACCAATAAGTGACGGCCTGCTTTTGCATGCGACACTAATTCTACTCATTGATGTTATTACACAATTTAAATTACTTAGTTTAGTTGTATTTATTGTTTTTTGTTATTTTTAAGCCCGGACTGGCCTGCTCCGCCCGTCCTAAAAATTGCCCATCGTACTCACACGCAGGGATGCTAGGTCGACAACGGACCGGTGTCCGGCGAAGGATATATTTGAAATTTTAGTTCTAGATAGCCAATATGTACCACTTCAATATTAGTATAACATTTCATCAACGATTTTTATAAACAGAAAGGTGTCTGCACGTATTTTGAACATACCCCTTCTTCTACTAAATTTTGCTTTGGTATTATTAATAAATCTGACAAGTAACACCTCGTTATTACAAAGGGAATAATTTTTTTTAAAAGTCTGTTTTGCCGACCCTACGAATGGATCAGTTGAATTTATCGCAAAAATTGCTAATAGCAGAAATTATTTTAACAATCTTAACATAGAAGAATATATAATAATAGTATAATAATAATAAACGTCTTTAACTATGGGCGAAGTTTAGTACAAAGGTACTATTCTTACACTTAATCCAAAAATATAATATTGTTACGCCACTGGACTGTGCAGACTGGTTAGATTAGGCTGGAATTGTACACGAACGGCCGGGAATATTCTGGACTCCTCTAGATCGTCTGAATAGATGTATAAATAAGACACACGGTGTGCCGAGTCTTAATCTTAAGTTGAACGTGAGCGAGTAAAGAAGTAATAAGAAAGAGACTTATAAGTGTTCAAGTGTAATTATAGTTAAGACAGTAATTAGTCTATTGTTGTTAATTGTTAATTAATAAATAAAATAGTGAATAAGTGTTACCTGGACTTTCAATCAACGAATCTACGGGAAGAGGTGTTTGCGTGGATAGCAAACACGTAACAATTTGGTATCGGAAGTGGATTGGAAGAGAAATTTCTGGAATATTCGAAAACATTCTACAGTGTTCTTCTCAGGAATTAGGGGTGACACGAAGAATTAAACTACTGGACAGTGTTTGGCGGACTATTTCTGGCCTGAATAGTGACTTTAAAGTGGATTTTCGAGAAGTTTCTAGAACATTCGATTTAGAAATAGTTACAAATACGCGAATGCCGCTAGTAATAACGTGTTGTAGACTGAGAAAAAGGACTACTAGTGCAATTTCGGGAAAATTCTAGAACATTCTATTTGGAAACTACAGGAGATACGTGAATTGTGTCGACGGGAACGTGTTGTAGACTTAAAAACAAGACTATAAGTGACTTTTAGTGACAATTCTAGAACATTCGATTTGGAAACCACAGCAGATACGTAGACTGTGTTAACGGAAACGTGTTATAGACTCAAAATAAGACTTATTAGTGATATTTCGTGAAAAATTCTCGAACATTCCATTGGACAATTAGTGGGGATAAGTGAATTTTGTCAACACAAAAGAAGTATAGACTCTAAATAAGACTTTCTAGTGCTGTTTCGAGATTTTTCTGGAACATTCCATTATTAAAATAGACGTGATATTAATATTTTACGGACTTTATAGTGTAATAAATTTTATTTTGAACTGATTTACGTGTCGGGAGTTAATGCCAACAACAAGAAGCATGGCGGAGAAACAAACACAAGACTTACTTGCAGCATTGGTGCAACAAATGGAAGAACAGAAAAGAGAACGCCAGGAAGAATTAAGAAAGATTATGGAAGATCAAGAGAGAAGACGACAGGAAGAAAAAGACGAACAAAGGAAGATTATGGAAGATCAAGAGAGAAGACGACAGGAAGAGAAAGACGAACAAAGGAAGATTATGGAAGATCAAGAGAGAAGACGACAGGAAGAAAAAGAAGAACAAGAGAGAATACGACAAAAAGAGAAAGACGAACAGAGAAAAATTATGGAAGCTCAAGAGAGAAAACGCCAGGAAGAAAAAAGAAGACTTAAGAAAAATGATGGAGAGCTTGGAAATAAGACGATTGGAGGAAAACCAAGATATAAAAAAGAAGCCCAGAGGAACAGCAGGCAGCCATTTTCTCCCTCACAGAACAATTTAAAGGAGATGTTATCGAAAAAGTCACTGAAGTCGCAGGGAAAGTCTGTGAAGTCGAAGGACAAGTTAATTAAGTTAAAGGAGAGGTCAGTGAAGTTAAAGGAGAGGTCAGTGAAGTTAAAGAAAAAGTCAGCCAAGTTGAAGGGGAAATAACCGAAGTCAGAGGAGAAGTAGCCCGACTCAAGCAACAATTAAGAGAGAAGGGTGGCCAGTTAGTACTGTCGTCTGGTGCTACCACACAACCAAATCAGAGAGTACGAGCTGTGAGTGTGGAGGAAGACAAACCATACAACACAACACAAAACCTGATATCTGATCTATACAAGATGATGACCCAACTACTGACAAAATCGAACTCCCAGCAGACACAAGACCAACAACAAAGTAGTGGGAGGCCGAATGGAGGCATCCGTTGTTATATGTGTGGCAAATTGGGCCATATTAAGAGGAACTGTCATGAGCTCAACATTCAAGATCCGAGACAAACCCAACAGCAAAGTAGTGGGAGACAGAGTGGAGGACGTATGCGCTGTTATAAGTGTGGCAGAGTGGGCCATATTCAGAGTAACTGTCGTCAGCGCATCCCTGAGAGGGTCGCAGTAATGGAGAAGTCGCAGGAAGACTGGCGAACTGGTACTTCGCGGAATACAGTAGATGGCCTTTCCAAAAGACCGTGTCAGAAAGACTTCAAGCCTTGCCACCGTAAGGAAGAACAACAAAAGGTACAAATAATGAAGACCGTTAAGATTGATGTTCCGGATTATTGGACAAAAGAGTCGTTAAGGGAAGCGCAGTTAAACGATAAGGAAACTGGACCTATTCTGCAATGGAAAGAAAGAGGGACTCGGCCCGTTTGGAAGGACATTTCAAATAAATCAGTGGGGCTGAAGGCTTTATGGGCACAATGGGACTCCCTTATAGTAGAGGATGGACTACTGAAGAGAGCGTGGGAAAGTCCAGATGGGAGGAAAGTTACTTTGAAATTGTTAATCCCGAGGTGTCATGTAGCAAATGTACTTCAGCAAGTGCATAATGGAACGTCTGGTGAACATTTTAGCATCTACAAAACCTTGACTAAAGTAAGAGAACGTTTCTACTGGGTAAACAGTCGTCAAGATGTAGAGGCTTGGTGCCGCCAATGTGAAGTTTGCGCGGCAAGAATGGAGCCACAAATAAGAAATAAGCAATATAACGCCAGGGCTCCTTTTGAGCGAATTACAATAACAAATGATCGCATGAAGGCTCGTTATGATCTTAAGGCTAATTCAGGAGGGTACCAGGTGGGAAAGTTGGTTTGGCTATATAACCCACAACGAAAGAAAGGCAGATCCCCTGAAGCTTCACCCGCCCTGGGAAGGTCCTTACACTGTGGTCACCAGACTAAACGACGTTGTATATAGAATTCAGCAAAGTCCAAAATCCAAGATGAAGGTGGTGCACATAGAGAGACTAGCCAAGTATGCAGGGAATAATGAATTGCCTGATCGGGACGTTCAGGCTTAAGGAGGGGGCAGTGTTACGCCACTGGACTGTGCAGACTGGTTAGATTAGGCTGGAATTGTACACGAACGGCCGGGAATATTCTGGACTCCCTCTAGATCGTCTGAATAGATGTATAAATAAGACACACGGTGTGCCGAGTCTTAATCTTAAGTTGAACGTGAGCGAGTAAAGAAGTAATAAGAAAGAGACTTATAAGTGTTCAAGTGTAATTATAGTTAAGACAGTAATTAGTCTATTGTTGTTAATTGTTAATTAATAAATAAAATAGTGAATAAGTGTTACCTGGACTTTCAATCAACGAATCTACGGGAAGAGGTGTTTGCGTGGATAGCAAACACGTAACAATATAATACTGATTACATACTATATAATACAAAAATAGTAAGAGTTGCAACAAAAATATATTATGAATTATTTTAAAATATAATTTGTTGTTGATTTTTTTGCTCAAAATAATTAGTTTTTCTAATTAACATCTTAATGCAAATCAAAGATTTACGAAGTTGTTGAAACAGGGGAGTTATACCATTACCATTAATGACCCTATAGGGGATGTCTCTTGTATATAAATTAGTTTAACTACTGAGGGATTAATTCTGGGGATATATTACTTCATCATAATATGTCGTCCTTGATAAAAACAAGACTGACTTCATGGGTATATCGCTTGAATGTACGTAAATTAGTGTGATCTTTGTGAGATTCATTCTGTATATATTATTTCATTCTATTATGTGGTCCTTAATAAAAACATGATTGAGTTAAGCAAAAAAAAGGTAAACCAAAATTTCTGTCACGAACTAGACCGCACAAACAAAGTGCGTTCGTGCTCGACATATTGATGTAAATGTCATAAAAAAATCTTTTACTGTTAAATGAAATCACAGTAAAATATATGTAGTATCTGAACGTATAATATTTTGTCATTTTAGAACAGTGTTTTAAAAATTTATTATAATCTAAATTGTCAGTAATTAAAATAAATAAATAATACAACTTTATAGTTTATGTCCAATTTGAAAAAAATATATAAAAATAAAAATGTGTCTCAAGGCCCCAATAGCACGATTGTTCTTACACCTTCAATTTCAATTCAAATGAAACAATAATAATGAATAGTTTTAATAACATCGTTAAGAAAAATACTAGCCATTTTAAGTTTTTTGTTGTTAAATCATCAATTGGAAAATAACAAAGCATAAATGCATGTTTATTTATATATTATTAATTTATTTATCGAGGGCAAATTATTGATAAAAATAAAAACTTCAGAAAATTTTCTAGTATAAAAATATATCAAAACAAACAAAAAAATATTTTGATTACAAACAAGAAGTATACAGGATGTTCGGAAATAGATGTCCTACAGAAAGGGGCATATTTCAATTAAAATTAGGACGAAAATATTCCATAAACATGTTTTGAAAATTGCTTCCCTAAAGAGCTACATTTTCTTGAGAAACTGATATAAAAAGCAGTTTTTCTTGAATAACTGCAATCATAATCCTAAATGAGTTGCTCCTTGTTGTAATAATTTTAATTGCCAACATTTTGAATATCTTCAACGTAATTAATTAAATTATTAAACAAAAATATATTACTAAAAAAACATTTTGTTCCTCAAAAATCATGAATTTTGGGAAAACATATTAGAAGACAAAAATGCATGTCTGAAACCAGCTTCAAGATAGTATTCTTTGCTGATTGGTTGGCAATGAGAGAGAGTTTTACAATGTACTATAATCTGGTGATCTTGAAATGATCGGTTTCAAGAAATCGATTACGATAAAAATTATAGAATATAGAGCGTCTCGTTAAGATTGACTACAAGAGCTCGGATACGAATGATACATTGAGAATATTATCGTGGAACATTTTGAAAATGTCGCGTCCATTTTCCTTTCGAATGCAGAACGATGGATAAATGATTTACCGGAGTTATAATTTATTGACGCTCAAATTCGCTTCAATATTTGTGAAAAAATATCATCACGTATCATCCGGACTCTATTGATTACATACCAAATTTGAGGTACTTAGCTCAAATAGATCAAAAGTTATTCAATAAAAACTGCTTGCTCATCCTCAAATGCCTGTAAATTTTCACAAAACAATTCTTCGAAACACGTTTATAAAACATTTCCATCTTAATTTTAAACGTACGATATATACCTTTTTTGGAAGATATTGTTACGCCACTGGACTTTGTAGACTGATTAGATGAAACTGGAATTGTATGCGAATGGTCGGGAATATTCTGGAATGCTCTAGACCGTGTGAATGGATGTATAAATAAGACGCACAGTGGGCCGAGACTCAGTCTTAAGTTGAACGTGAACGAGTAAAGAAGAAATAGGAAAGTGATTTATAAGTGTTCAATTGTGATTATAGTTGACAGTAATTAATCTATTGTTATTAATTGTTAATTAGTAAATAAAGTAGAGAGTAAGTGTTACCTAGACTTTCAATCAACGAATCTACGAGTATAGGTGTTTGTGTGGATAGCAAACGCGTAACAATATCTATTTTTAAACACCCCGGATTACATAGTAGGAACGGATTAAAAAAGAAAAATAACTAAAATAATCACAATAGATGAAGTTACATAGGTAATTCAATGAACATTTCGATAATTTTTTTTTTCGCTTATTAAATTTTTTGTAGCAGAATAAGAATGGAGTAAATTCTTAAAATGTGAGCCATTTTATCAATGCACAATTCACACCGACGCACGTATATGGAACAGAAAAAGCGGACGATGATATTAGCCATGTAGGCCATTAATATTGGAACCAAAATAGTCGAATAGGAAAAAAACTATAAAGTTTGGCCGCTTGGGTATTATACGCGTCAAGTTTGCAAAATCAAAAAAAGTTTCAAAGTAGAAAGTGGTAATTTCATCCCCAAAAAGCATTCCAAATGCACCCTGTCGTAGTTTTCGGCATTGTTTCTCAGAAACCGTTCATTCCACAAAAAATGTTATACTTAAAAAAATATTCCCCAAATTTACTACAAAATATTTGACGTGGCCACCACATAACTTTCCTATACTAGTATATATCATCCTGATCTAAAAAAATTATTCTATTTAATTCTTCACTTACCTCAATTAAATTTTAATAGCGTATCTTGAAATGTTTCATTTAAATAATTAATTATCAGCTTCATTCGATACTGTCAATAATAATTCATGTCATATATTTTAATAATTTTTTGTTATTGACTTGACATTTTTGTAACTAAAATAGACCTTTCAAATGTCAAACTGTTAAATTTATTCTAACCCCATTTTATGAGGCCAAATGTGTGAAATGCATGGTTTATAATCTTTCATCAAGAATATATTTTTCTGTAAAGTCCAACACAAAAAAGTTTGGGTTGCGTGAACCTCCTTTCAGCTACCCAATTTTGTTCATCACCGAATTTTTCATTATCTTTGGCCTTTAGAACAAGTGTACCAAATTTGCAAGCCTTATCTCAAAAACTGTGGCTGCTATCGTGATACTACAGACATGCGGACAGACTTTTTTTTCATAAAGTTATGTTTTTTTCATTATAATTCGTCGAGATTCGTCTAGAAATACAATAAAGAATTTTTAATTTGTTTCACCAAATTGTACCTTTTTTCTTCTTTCATTCATTATGTCTCTTCTAGTGGTACCACATTCACCAAATTTAATGTGTCACCTAATACGTTATTGACAATCTTAACTGCCAAAATTGGGAAGTCCCCCACACACACACACACGCACGTGCACACGCGCGCACACACACACACACACGCACACACACACGCACGCACGCACGCACACACGCACGCACGTACGCACGCACGCACACACGCACGTACACACGCACGCACACATACACCCACAATCATTGGGAAAATAGTCAGAATGGATTCAGGAGGGTTCAAAAAGTGTATATCAATCAAAATCTCGAGGTCGAAAAAAAATCAAGATTACTATACTTCCTTATATTAGATATAGGAAAGTAAAAATGTGCTATTACTAAAGCTGATAAATGCAATGGATTTCAAACAATTATACCGATTGACATGAGGAGTGTCTTTGAGCTTAGACTAATATTGTGACTGTGTGGTCATAATACAACGGTATTGAATATTATCTGACAATTCCTCTTAATATTAATTTTTAAAAGAGATAAGTATCATACAAGAAGTTTCAAAAAATTCTAACACCCTTAAAAGTGCTTTCCAAAAATACCCCAAGTGACTTATTTTACATTATTACATATATTTAATACATATAATAAAATCATTCACATTTTTAATGATACTTGGAAAAAAAAATTCGGTTGAATAAAGATGTGTTCGGCGTTGTTAACTATAGCGAACATTTTATCGGTAGATAGTAGATGAGCTTTTCGGTAGATGGTGTACAGAATCGATAGATTTATCAAGGGATTTAAATTTTTGGATAAATTACTGTAAAACAGCTATGGATGATAGTTTGAAGTTGTTTCTCTATTACAATGCTAATGATATTAATTTAGTAGTGACATTTTTCACTAGATAGCGCACAAAATCAGTAGAATTTAAATTTTACTGCTGCAAAAAAGCCACAAATATGGATCTATCAACGTTTATTTACAAATTCACATAACACCATTTAACTCATTGCAAACACTCACAAATTTTGATCAGCAATGGATCACGGATCCTTGTGTAAAGGAGTCCCGAGGGAATACTGTAATCTGTAACACATGCACCATATGTAGGTGAAAGCCATAAGTAATCAATGGTTTCTTTTTCTCCGATCTCTATTAAGTAAACTGCAAAGCAAATTTAAATTGATGTGATGTATTTTTCAAATAAATCTTTCATCAGATCAGTAGTTAGATTTCTAGTCTCTATCTGCTTTTCAGTAGGATTTGTGTGTGGATCGGTAGATCGGTAGAATTCATTGAAAATCGGTAGATCTACCGAAAAATAGGTAAGGTTAACAACAGTGGATGTGTTTAAAATTATCACTTCTCTAAATTTACCTTCAAATTTACTTATTAATAGGAGATGGGGGTTTCCTTGTGTATTATCGAAGCGCTGACGTAGGTGACACTGACTACAGTCAGTACCAAAGTTGCCAGATCTACTGTTGTGGCAGTATATCTACTGCTTTGCAACTTGCTCTACTGAAAAATAAGTATAAACATTTAAAATGTGCTAATATAAAATTGTGATAGTTGACAATCTGTCGTTGTAAGTTGTAATTCTGTAACCAACGGGTTGGGCGTTTAGTGTCGCTCCGGTACTTCCCCTCACTCGTTGCAGCGTGCGTGCGTTGAGAATCAGTAGCTGCTTTCGCTAGTGGCAATGATTCGTGAACAAAGTGATCATGATTTGTTTCAGTATTTCTGACAGTTTCCTAATTACCTTGCACATAGAGCTCGTGTTCACTTGACAGAAAGTACGAAAGGGAATCATGATTACTTTGTTCACTACGAATGAAAGCAGCTAGTGGAATCCAGTTCAGTGTTCAGTAAATCTTACATTCTTACATCGTGTACACTAATCGGATTATTTGATTCCCCATTTTTACTAAAGTTATTTTGCATTAATATAAAGTGAGTTATTAAATTAAATTATTTATTTCATTTATTTTCCGTTAAAAAAATTATTTTTTTGTTAGAACATATAAGTATATTTTCTTTTGTATTGTTTTTACATACTGTGACTTGAAAACATTCTACAGCTTTTATATCTACTGCTTTTCTGTCAGATTTTCTACTGTTGAGCTGAAAAATGATCTGACAGCACTGGTCAGTACGTATTTTTCACTTCAAACGCATAGTTTGACAAGAAATTAAAAAGGATTAGGCCTCCTGGGGAAACCACAAAAGAGAAATGCGCCAGCAGCTCTACCTCAAGAGTGGTGTGGAAATGAGCTCAGGATTCACAAGGCACCATAGCGCAAAAAGGTTAAAACAATGCAAAAAAAAGTCCCAGAAGCATAGGTCTTATCAAATATTTCGCTTTATTATTTAGGTCATGTTTATTACGATTGTAATTTCACATTTCGTTAAGAGAATACGAAATGATCTTCTTTAGTCACTCATTGCTCGAAATCCATTACATTTATTGTCTCTAGTAATAAAACTTTTTTAGTAGCAAATTTTATAAGGAATAGTTTCTGTAAGTATAAAAATTTTTGTGGGGCCAACGGTTTCTGAGAAAAACGCCGAAAACTAAGACAGGGTGAGTTTTGGGTGGTTTATGGAGGTGAAGCGATCACTTTCTACTTTGGTACTCTTTTGATTTTGAAAACTATTCACTTGACGCTTATAATCCCCAAGCGGCAAAACTTTATAATTTCCTTTTTCTATTTATGTTAATAATAACTCAGATTACATTTTGAGTTCCAATTCTTGGTCTATATATCCAATTAGTCGTTAGTTTTCTTATTAGTTTTCTATAATTGTTTAAAAAAATACTACATTGAACATAAAGGTCTAAATTAATTTACATTTATACATTCAATATGGCTACGACTTTATATGGTTGCTTGGTAGTTTCACATATAAATTTATAACTATTAGGTTTTAAATAATTTCGGCCATATTTTTAGTTGGAAATTTAGCGTCCATGTTTAACAAACAGAAACATTAAAACTTTGAATTTAATTTGTAGGTTTATTACATAGAAATTTGATTTAAATATATTTCTTCGATATTATCAATTATGCTCTACAAAATGTATACATTCTAACCCTTCGAAAGCAATATTTAAAATCCGTTTGTTTTTTATGATGTCATAAATTTTCTGTCATGAAAGTCATATGAAAAGTCGTGATAACCCTCTCCCAACTGTCCAAATTTGGTAATAAAAGGGTTGTAACAAGGTCTCACGTGCAAGGTATTTTAGGCGTGACGACATCGTACGTTTCTTATAAGCTAAAATTTACTTGGGAATGAACTAATGTATTTTTAAATCACCAAAAAAATGGTGTTGTAACAAGGGTCTTCTTGAATTTATAAATCACACTTATTTACTGAAATAAAACAAAATCTATAAACAAATACATATATTACAAATTAGCATGATTTCTTGACTCTCTTCTTCAGGCGGGGAAGCGAGTAATTGACCAGACAAACTTTAAAAAACTTAAAACTAAAGACATAAAAGCACAGTCAGCAATCGCCAAATTAAACAGGAAAAATTGTCCAATTGGTTTTAAATATTTTGTTAGGCGTCACTCTCTTTTCATAATGTTTTATCAAAATCCCAACGAATTACACGCACTGGTAACGCTAAAAATAGGAAAAAAATGTATACTTGATTCAAACAATTTCTCATCAAATTAATCGTTAAATAAAAGAGTTTACGATGCTTTACATATAAAGACAGTAAACGAACCGATTGGCCAATCAATGCAAATCAATTTATAAGAATTACCCAGTGGGCACTCCAGCTAACACAGGCAGACTTATTTCGTTGCTAGGTACCTAGTTAGATTATAATTTTAATAAGGATGACCTTACCAGCTGGTGTCGCACAGATCACATATTTCTTGAGTTTTCCTGTTTACTCACAACCTTCAAACAAACTGCAAGGCAACTCATCATATCCAACGTAGAGGACTGCAATCTAACGTCTCTTCACACTGAACATACCAATACTCACAATCTCCTTCGCTAGTGGCTTGCCATTGTCTCCACATAAGAAATAATATAACATACTCAAACGTAAAAAACATAAGGTATAGTACAATGAAGACACACATCCTCTCGAGGCCGTGGCTACCGAGTGTCTCCTCCTCGCATTGTGTCCTTGAGCGCCAGAAAGCTACCCGAAAAACAGTCTCACAAACGCGCGCACTAGTTACAAAAACATGGAGTATGATCCAGTAGCTCAGTAGCTCCACGCTACAGGGGTAATACAATAATGTTTAACAATATTATTCTAAACAAATCTGGAATTTAATGTATGATTTGAAATATTTTATTTAATTTACGACGAAAGTGATTCAAATTACTCATTTTCCAAAATGGACTGTTACAGTGTCATGGAAAACAAAATAACATGTTAAATCTCAAACCTCGACATAGAAAGTGCATTTAAAGTCGTAAAAATTGTGCTACAATTTGTACTTTAACTTATTCCCAAGTTCAGTTTTCATAAATAATCCTTTGGTGTCTAATTAAAATTTCGTTTATTTTTACAAATTGGGAAGCGGTTATTCATTTTAATTATCGATTCGCATTCGGAAATTCAGCGAAAGCAGAGAAAATTTACAAATAGACGACATCCGAATCCATCTAGGTTCGTAAATATTCACCGTAGATTTGTTAACCCATGGTAAAGGATTTTACATATGGATGGACAAAACAACTTCTACGTTTGGCAAGGAAGAATTACCCAGCGAATTTAACGTGAATTCAATAGGGACACAACAACAAGTACTTGAAGTGTCTCCGTTGCCCTTGGCGTTTCCCACATCCAAATTTCTCAAGTCGTAAGACAGGATCACAAGCAAACTTCATCATATATAACCTATTCAAAGCTTACATCCAAGTGCCCAAGAATGGAGATTAAATTTTTATCAGTGGGTCCTCAACTCAATCCAAAATAATAAAGCATCTTTGTTTAACATATTGTGGTTGGATCAATTTAGTCCTGCTGTACTCATCGGGGGTTGTAAATTTCAATAAACAACATGTGTGGGTACATACAAATCCTCATGCCATTCGACCAAGTAATTTTCAACACGAATTCAGTGTAAACGTTTAAATTGGGACTTATAACATTCCTTTGTTTGGGCCCTATTTTTACCAGTACGTGTGAATTTTATGCAAATCTTACAAGCAGAGCATGGCAATATATGGGAAGAAATTCCGGAAAATTTAAGAAGAGCAGCTTGTTTCCAACTTGATGGTTGCCCAGCTCATTTTGAAAAAATCATAAGGACTGGTTGGACAACAATTTTCCAGAGAAATGGATTGGTCATGGGGCTCAGCTGCGTGGCATCCATGATCCGCAGATCTGACTCCCTTAGACTTTTTGTGTGGGGATTTTTAAAGAAAGTCACATACGACTCATGTTGAAACAAGGAAGAAATTCTTTAATCGCATTAGAAATAAGCGTGATGAACTAAACTTCATTATTTAGTTAGCGTGAGACGTTCTATTGTATGTCGGTGTGAAATATGTATTGAACAAAATTGTTAGCATTTTGAGAATTTACTTTAAATTGTTATTGGGTTTATTTGTTATTATCGATATTATTAGTTGGTTTATGTTTTTCACGATTTACATAAATTTGACATTAAATAAATTTCTGCCTTGTTACAAATATTTCTGTTGCCTTAAAAATGCTACATCTTATCGACTTGTGACAAAACAGTCTTTTTAAAACAAAGTTGTATGCTGTTTCATACGTTTGAAGAAAAATATTGAAACAATCCAGTTGGTTAATAGTTTTTTTAATAAAAGTACTCATATGTGTCCCTCTATCTACTCAACTGGAAATATTAAATGATAGATTTTAATGTTAAACTATTTGCACTCGAATACTCAAGTCTTTTGTCGCAAACACATGATTTTATTTTAAATGGGTATTTTTATATTAGAGAAAAAACCGCTGCCAATTACTTGGGGATCAGAACTTCCTCACCGTAGTAAAACTCTACGTGTGGTGGAGTTTATAATAAAAGTAATTTTTGACGATTCAAAAAAGTCACATTTTGACGTTTCAAAAAAGTCACTTTGACGTTTCAAAAAGTCACATTTTTTGACGTTTCAAAAATTGGGACCGAATTTGCTCATCAACGAACTGAATCTCTTCCTTGACCTCTAGAATGTGTGTACCAAATTTGAAAGCTTTATCTCAAAAACTGTAGCTGCTATCGCGAACCAGACAGACAGAAAAATTTTTCTGTCTGAAATTTTGTGTATCGTCATAATTCGTCGAGATTCGTCCAGAAATGCAATAAAAATTTCCTCACTTTGAGAGGTGAGGAAGTAATTAAAAAAAAAATGTATTTCAATACTGTATCTCATAAATAAAGCAATCTACAACCCATTTTTATAGGAACTTTTCTTATTAAAAAGGTCTTCTCTCATATGCTACAATAAATTGACATCCTGTATAATGCAGAATTATATACATTAAAAAAAATTTCACTCTAGTGGGACATCCTCATTTTCCCGAATTATTTCGTAGATTATTTGAAGTTAATAAGAATTTTATAGAAATTCATCCAGTAAATCTGAATTATTAAGCACATACCTCTTTTTACCTCAAATGATTTATACTAATGTATTGTTTATGTGATTAAAAAGGCTCATGGTAGTCTTAGTGTATGGTCATTTATAATAATCCTTAGCCTTAATACGGGCTTAAATGCTTGAGAACAAATTACGAACATAATGTGTAATAACAAGAAACAAAGAATAATCCCTGAAAGGTGAAGTTGGAATTTTCCTCTGGTAATGCAGAAAACTTGGAAGTGTTTAGTCTCGTATTTAGTTAATGGAAACGGAACTGGAACTAGCAACGTTTTAACTTTAAAATGTGTCAGAATCGTGTGACTGGTTCTGCATATGTGCATTTCCACAATAGGTAATTAGACGCAGTTGTTAAGTTTACTCAAACCATTATAATTTTTAAAACAATAATTAGCTCGGAATACCGTAATAGTAATTTTTCTGCAACTGTCTAGGAAATTATAGTTATTTAAATATTAATGGCGGTAAGTGCATTTTACCAGTCGATCATAATGTTTGATGACCGAGACGAAGTCGAGGTCTTCAATAGTAGGGGTTGAAGTATAACTTACAGGTTCAAAATAAAATACGACAAAAAATTTTCGGTAAATTTGTAACGGTGTCTGTTCGGACGCCCAAAATATGTAGCGGCACCAAAATATAGTAAAAAATAACCTGCTCGGGCGCCAAA
The DNA here is from genome assembly GCA_029963845.1 of Rhamnusium bicolor. Classification (NCBI taxonomy): domain Eukaryota; kingdom Metazoa; phylum Arthropoda; class Insecta; order Coleoptera; family Cerambycidae; genus Rhamnusium; species Rhamnusium bicolor. The sequence continues at coordinate 124,067 of JANEYF010003594.1, forward strand.
TTATGTAACGGTGTCTGTTCGAAGGTCCAAAATATGTAGCGATGTATGTTTGGGCGTCGTAACAGGGTTTGCTTTCGGATAAAAATTATGTAACGGTGTCTGTTCGGACGCCCAAAATATGTAGCGAAGTATGTTTGGGCGTCGTAACAGTGTTTGCTTTCGGATAGCTGGTTTGGAGAATTAATCCAGGATTCCTGTTAGTTGTAAATAAGAAAGCCCAAAGCATTTGTAACGAGTTCATTTTATTAAAGTAACATTTATCCAAAACATGAAGTTAAACAAACATAAAATCAGATTCTTCAACAATAAAACCAAGTCAAGTACAGTTAAAAAATACACCGGCACACAAAAAAAAAATTGTTTGTACATTTGACACCACCTACCTCCCGACATGTATTTCGACCCGCGGAATCCGAATTTGAAGTCAGTTTGGACCGTACACCCTCAACTATCGAGTAAATTGAAAAACCGTAAAAATACAAATTGGGTTTTCGTAAAAAAAATTTTGTGGTTAAAACATTTATTATTTCGCTACAAAGTTTAACCAGCCTTTTAAATCAATAACTTAATGAATTGTGATTATTTATGAAAAAAATTTTCTTCTTTTATACTTAACTAAATTTTTTTATTCTAACTTTTTATAAAAATAAGTATTTAATGTTCTAATTTTTTTCAATTTTTTCAACTGATTTTTTGCCATTTTATCGTTTTTTTCAATTGGATTCAGCAGATCAAATTACTAAAAATCTCTTCGATCGGGTCTAAATTTTTTTCATCAACATAATCACAATTTTTTGCCATTTTTAGCAATTTTCGAGGGTTTTTTACAATTTACTTAGATTTAAAACTGCTTATGTTCTAAATATACTTTAGATTCGTATTCAGCGGATCGAAATACATAAAAATTAGGCTTGGTTTAGATCCACAAAATTTT
>JANEYF010003594.1:130000-162500 GCA_029963845.1 Rhamnusium bicolor
AAGAAACTTTGGTTAACAATTTACTTAAAAGAAAAAGTATAATATGGCAATAGAGTTTATCCAAAAGCAGAAATCAGTGAATTAAGTGATTTAAGATATAAAACTCTTACTTACATAGGCCAACACCGAAATAATATCAGTTGAACTTAAGAAAAACATAATATTAAAATAGCATTTAAAACTAATAACACTCTAGGAACATTAAAAGAACAATAAAGATAAAACTAAAAAAGAACAAAAAGTGGAGTCTATAAGCCTACATGTGGTACATGCCCTAAAATATACATCGGACAAATGGGAAGAAATTTTGGAAAAAGATTGTCCGAACATAAACGCAGTTTTAATAACAATAAATTAGATTCGACGTATGCCAACTATTTGCTAGAGGACAATCATTCTTTTAATAATAATTTTGATATTTTACACACAGAAAATAAAGGATTAAAATTGTCACTATTAGAGACATTAGAAATCAATAAATTGAAAAATAGTAATATTATTTTAAATGACCAGCTAAATTTAAACTGTTCACCACTGTTAAATATTTTCTAAATTATTTTATACCTTATTTTATTACCGTTCCATTTTATTACCCTAGATTAGTTAGTTGATACTTATATATACCCTCACTTTGTAATAAAGAATTTAGTCTTGTACTCACCATCTCGATGAAGCCACTGTGTGGCGAAACAATTGTCATGAGTTAATTAAATTGTGAAAATCAAACATAAGTTTATTTTGTGTTTATTATTTTTGAGCGTACACAGAAAACTAACAAATACATTCTGTTGAGAGGGAGGCGGATTAAGTATTAGAAAACCAATATTTCCAAGTTATTAGTCTTTGCATGCCTGACGAAGTTAATAGTTGTAATGTGACACCAGTATTGTTATAATAAGAGTTTATATGAATGTGTCCTTATCTGCTTCTATCGCACATGAACATACACGAAAAGAACACTACAAAGCTTACTATATTAGGTAGTTAGTCAAAATTTTTTTTACTTACATGTGTATATGATTATCTCGGTTCTAGTTTAAATGACTTACCTGAAAATGAAAAGTACAATATTAGATAGATAATGCATGTCTTAACACCATAATAAAAATAATAAATCATCTTTATTTATAGTAATAAAAATATAAACAATGTTCTTGAAAATGATAATGCACATTGGGCATGAAAAACGAAGTTTAGCTCAAAGACTATTCTTAAAGCCTCATACAGACTCCTCATACTCGTGCTTGGCTTGATCTCGTGCTCGTTTGGAAACGTTAGCTCATTGCCGTACAGACATTGCTAACATCGCTTTGTTTTTATGTGTATGCGGTCCACATATTATATAAGTCCAAAAACAAGCCCGCGTCTCAGTGCAGCGCGAGTAGTTTTTTATATTATTTTATTCCCATGTGTGCTCAATCTAAATTTATGATAAAAAGTCATGCCGAGTATTTTGGATTCCTGGATTAAATTTAAAGGTGCATGAAAATTTAATTCATTTTCTATACTTTATACATTTGTTCTTAGACAAAAAGAATATAACGAAATTTTTGCTATGATTTCATTTCAAAGTATGATTAATAAATTAATGAAAAATAATTTCAGATTGTTATTAATTTGTCACACAGCAATTTATATTTGTGATGGATCAAATTAACACTAAATTTAACGACCGTGTGTTGGCTTTAGATTGAATTGGGAATGTTTAATAACACTCTAAATTATAACTTGTGTATGTCAAAAATAATAGTGGTCCTACAATTGGACTTTGGATGACTACATATATGAACGATCTATCAGCAGATAGGTCCACATCTATTTGATTTGAACCCGTTTGTCTTTCATACGATTTAAAATACAGCAGAAAGTTTAATCAAATACTATATTATGCTTTTCGTTTCATTTAAATATATTTTTAGTAAATATTTAATGTAGCAGTAAATACTTGCAGATAAAAGATATATTTCAACATATTTTTTCTCGATAGTTTTCATATAATAGAAATTTGAATCCGTCAGCTCCTCATATTCAGTCACGATTTGAAAGATACGTTGGCAAGCTGCCTTCATTATAATATAGCAAAAGAAATAAACTAGCTAATGTAGAATAATTGATACTATTGTAAATATGCAAATAAATAAAAATGAGTTGTATTTTGATAGGAAAAGTAATATTTACTTCTAAAATTATATCTATTTGGATATTTAGTTTTTAATAATTTAATTCAGAAATAATGACGGATAATTTCACAGTTAAAAAATTTAAAGTTAAACCTTGTTAGCAGCAAATAACCAGTGTGTAATAATAACTTAAATTAAAGAAATAGCACCTCACATTAGGGAAATAGTATGTAACTGTTCAAGTTATGTTTACTGTATCTTCAACTGCTTCAATAATATAAAGCACGGTTTTTCTGCTATAATTTTTTATATCATGTTTTCTTTCTCTTTGAACAATTGTAGTTATCAATAATAATGCCAAAAAGTGCTTGATCTTTTGCCAGCTTTATAAAAGTCGATCGAAATTGTTTATTTATAAAAGACGTTTTACTTATAAATTGTCATTTTAATTAAAGAGCTGCCATGAAACATTTTTAAAAAATCAATCTGTATTATGGCAATAATGATTTAAAGTAATATTATTTACCTAACTTGTATCAGACACAATTATCTTTGATCCTGGTTATCATAAAAACAGTGAACAATACAAAAAATAATAGTAACAAATAAATTCTATATTGGTTTTGTAACAAATATGGCAAAAGATATTTCACCAAAAAAATTTTTGACGGAAAGGTGAACCCTTTTGACGGCAATTAGCGCTTCAAACGATTTTTTCAAATTATCAGTTCGCAGTGATATAGGGTCACTTGATAAATTTGCACACCAAATGTTATCAAATTCGGTAAAGAGATTCGCGAGATAGTGACCAAAACTCATTTTTTAAATGAGGCAAAACTTATAAATGCAAAACCACGGAGAAGAATTGACACTATTACGACCTGTGTGGTATTTATACAATCGCGTTTATATGTATGGATTTGTTATAATTTGTAGTCAAAAACCCATTTTTCAATTCGTTTATTTAACCCGTATTTCCGTTACCATGGCCAATCATCGACGCCCCACGAGATGAGCTACCTCCAACCTTGCCGAATCTCTTCTCTAATATAGAGTCGGGATTTTTTATTTGCCTAACATCTAATAGACAAGAAGAATTAAATATAATAATTTTTTCACATCAGGATGATATCTACTGGTATAAGAAAGTTACATGCTGGCCACATCAGATATTTTCTTCTTTCATTCATTAAGTCTCTTCTGGTGGTACCACATCCACCAAATTTAATGTGTCACCGTAAAATGTTGTTGACAATCTTAACTGCCAAATTTGCGAAGTCTCTCATTAGTATTTTTGGGTTTTTCCCGGATAACCCCCCACCCCCCCCCCCCCCCCCCCCCCGCACGCCCCCCCGCCCCCCCCCCCCCCCCCCCCCGCGCCCCCCCCCCCCCCCCCCCCCCCCCCCCCCCCCCCCCCCCCCCCCCCCCCCACCCCCCCCCCCCCCCCCCCCCCCCCCCCCCCCCCCCCCCCCCCCCCCCCCCCCCCACACACGCACCGACAGACATCATTCGGAAATAGTCAGAATGGATTCAGGAGGGTTCAAAACGTATATATCAATCAAAATCTCGAGGTCGAAAAAAAATCACGATTACTATACTTTCTTATATCAGGTATAAGAAAGTAAAAACGAAAACCCCTAGTCCGATATATATCTACTTTCAATCTTTTGAGCTCTTCACCGCTTATAAATTATTTATAAAAATATTTAAATTAGCTAATTTCGAGGCTAATTTAAGATACGAACATTCGTCATATTTATTTTGACATTTTAAATTGAAAGACAATATCTACACTAATTAATCTACAGTCTAGTCAAGTATGTATAATTGCTAGCCACTGAGTACCGTTTGCAAAAGGATATTTATGACTAAACTGCAATTTCACTATCCTCGTACTGTCATTTCTTCGGAAAAGTAACTCAATTGTTAAGAAAATAATATTCGCCTATTGTAGGTGAAAGCATATTAACACATAATACTATCAAAAGAGCTTAAATGGTACCGCAACCGCCGATATTATAACGTCATTTCCTTCTAGGAATAATTCATTATATTCACAACGTTGATGAAATTGAAATTACCCAGCTTACGAGTATTTCACAATGTTCTCCATACGTTTGTCTTTACCGCTAAATTATTAATTGGGTAGAATAGGTATACACAAAGTTAATTATTTAACTTCCAATTTTCAAATTTCAGTGAATTATTGCGTGTATACATACAATTTTAAGACACTTCAGTTTATTCAGATAAACATCATAAATTGCAAATGATAAAGTTACAGTTAAGGTAATTTATTAAACAAATTATAGGAAATGTATAGTAAGGGTTCTAGATAAAAATGGATGCTACTACTTTGATATTTAATATTAAAAGCAATGTGTATATGTCGTAGGCATATTGTATTAGTCGTTTTGTAAAAAGCTTAGTGAAATTAACAAAAGAGGAAGGAAATCTAATCTGAAACAGTCCATAACTTCATTAACTCATATTTAAGTAATTGGGTTCAAATTGTTCAAATGGCTTCATGGTAGAGTGGTAAGGACACTTGCCACTCACTCTGGAGTCCCGGGTTCGATCCCTGGTCGAGGGCCTAGGATTTTTTCTAAACTAGAAATTAATTCTAGCATACTCGAACATTGGGTGTGTGTCCATTATCTCTAAATGTGCAGCCCTCTCACACACAAGGTACCTTGAGGTACCTACAGGGATACAGGGGGTTGTATTATCTGGGTTGTGGTGTTAAAAGCGGACCTAGAAAGGTAACTCAAGGTATCCCGCAAGGTTCTGATTTAGGTTCTCCTTGATATATAATTTTTTTCAATGACTTGATCTCAATTTTGAAACGCTAATAACTTGTATATTGTTTGTTATGCAGATGAAATTTTTAATTATTCAACACGATGGCAGCAATAAATTCTATAGAAGGGATTTACAAGAAATGCATACTCTGCTCAGAAAAAAATTTTCTAAATAAAAAGACAACACCATTTCAATAATTTTTTAAGCAACGTAACTCGCAAGGTGATTTAAATAGTCTAAACTCTGGTAAGGTTAATATACATATAAAACTCATGAAAAATACTTGGGGATAACTTTTGACTGTACCTTAAAATGAGATATCCATATTGACAAACTTTGTGAACAGTTGCTGACCAGTTGTAATGCATTACGGTCACTGGTAAACCACTGTAGTCAAAATATTATTGTCAGCCTGTAGTATACAAATTTTCATTCACAAATGCGATATGGAATCGTTTACTGGGGAAGAAGCAGTCACTGTTAACAAGTCTTTATTCCACACAAAGGTATTCTTTGAGAATAGTAGCTCAACTATCAAAAAAATCTGAAGTGACCAGCACACAAATTTCTTTTTACCCTAAATTACCCCCCCATAATAAAAAAAAAAATTCATTTAATTCTTCACTTGCCTCAATTAAATAAAACCTCATTAATTTTTCTTGAAGTGGTCATCGATACGTCAATAATTTTCTTGCACATAAATTAACATTTCAAATGTAACCTGTTAAATTTATCCGAAACCCATTTTATGAGGTCAAATGTATAAAAAAATCAATTTAAATGAGCTCTATTTAAGTACTTGGAAAATATATTTTATTTGCTTGATATAGTAGACATGATTTATAATCTTTCATCAAGAATATATTTTAGCAACCACAGTTTTGAGATAAAGCTTTTAAATTTGGTACACTTGTTCTAAAGACAATGAAAAATTCGGCGATGAGCAAAATTGGCCTTCTAAAAGGGGGTCCATGGAACCCAAACTTTTTTATTTGACTTTACAAAAAAATATATTCTAGATGAAAGATTATATATAAATCATGTCTACTATATGAAGCGAATAATATATATTTTCCAAGTACTTAAATAAAGCTGATGTAAACTGAAATATTTTACACATTTGGCTTCATAAAATGGGGTTAAGATAAATTTAACAGTTTGACGTTTGAATGGTCTGATTTAGTTACAAAAATGTCAATGTCAATAACAAAAAAATATTAAAATATATGACATGAATTATTATTGACAGTATCGAATGACGCTGATAAATAATTATTTAAAAATTTTAATGAACATTTTAAGGTATGCCTTTAAAATTTAATTGAGGTAAGTGAAGAATTAAACAGAATGATTTTTTAGATCAGGATAATATATGCTGGTATAAGAAAGTTATGTGCTGGCCACATCAGTTATTTTCATTATAATTCGTTGAGATGCAATAAAAATTTTTAATATTTTTTCCCAAAATTGTACCTTTTTTCTTCTTTCAATCATTATGTCTCTTCTGGTGGTACCATATTCACCAAATTTAATGTGTCACCTAAAATGTTGAAATTCTTAACTGCCAATTTGGGAAGTTTCCCGTTAGTGTTTTTTAAATTATCGCGGATACACACATACATACACACAACTATATAAACACACACACGCACCGACAGATATCATTCGGAAAATAGTCAGAACGGATTCAGGAGTGTTCAAAACGTATATATCAATCAAAATCTCGAGGTCGCTAAAAATCACGATTACTATACTTCCATATATTGGGTATAAGAAAGTAAAAAAAGCAACGAGTATTCAAAAGTTAAACATTTTGATAATAACAAATACATATATTTTTATGAACTATGTTGTTTTGGTTTTAAAAACCTGGCTATTTTTCAACAAAATTTTACCATGAGTATGAAACAAGATTTAAATATAATATTTGTCCGCACTGACATTCCACTACCTACACGATATCAAAAAATCCTTTATTTTAATCGGTGTAAAACCTTTAATGCATTACTACGGCCGACCCCAGACAGGCCATGAAGGGACCCGCCCACGGTGCGCTGTAGCCAAATGTTAATTAGTTGTCTATGTCTACTTTGACGCTGATATTTTTACAGGTTTTACGAGTCTTTTGTATTTTTATAATAATAATAACAATAAATATCTTTATTTCCACAATTTGTGATACATAGAGCATTTTAAAATTTTACAAGCTATGAAAACGGCGAAGTTCGGGTGATATCCGCTCTACCACTTAACCGCAAAAAACAAAACTTAATTTTATACAATACGATAAATGAGCTATACCTAGATTAAAGATTCATAAATTCATAAATATACACGTGCCTACATACATACGTTCATACCTCGTTACATACACATAAATACACATATGCATATGCACTTTTACAAATAATATATTAATGTCACATACATCCGTTTATTAAAAAAAAAAAAGTAAAATGTGTGCATAAAGTGTGTACATAAGTAAAATAATAAAAAATAAAAATTGGTGCCCATGTACGCACATAAAGTTACATACAGCATAAATTCTAATGTCAACCAAAAAGAGCAGACTTTTTATCAAAACACTGTTTGATAGTATTACTACAAAAAAACGCACTAAATATTCCAGATTTGATTAAAAATAAAAAATTAGCATACAAAAAGAAATATACATGTTTTTATTTAATTATCGGGAAAAAATATATAGGTACGAGAAAAAGAAGAAGGTAAGTTTATAATAAATGATGTCACAAGATGATATTGTATTATACTGTGGGAGAATCATAAGTAAATTATTAAAAATTATCTCGTTGTCCAGTATCAGCTGAGATACATATCTTTCAAAACGAGGCAAGTTCATTTCTTTAGCCTCTTGAGGAATAGAATTGTACATTTTACATATGTTAAATGAGTAAGACCTTTCATAAAGAGAAGTCCGATGCATAGGCGGAGATAATATATTTTTGTATCGTAAGTGTGCGCAATTTCCCAAATTTGTCTTATAGAGGAATTTAGTTGATGCGTTTAAAGTCCCAAATTGGGTTTTTTATATAAATACGAGGTGTACATCATTTTAATTTCTGTTTTATCTACTGTATGTATTAATACATTTTCTTTTTTCTTTTTGTATATTTGACTTTCTCTATAGTTATTTGTATTTATCGTTAAATTTGACTGAAAATAAAAAAATTATTAATTTTATTGTGTATGTATATACTATATACCCCCAGTTTGTATCGTGAATATTTTTTTCTGTAACTGTCTAGAAAGACTGTTTTTGGTCAATTCTATGAGTGGAAAATACATTTTTACTGGTCTAGTCCGGTAAAGTGACATAGCCTTATGTTATCTGGTTGACAAGAATCGGGTTCGGGTAGGTACCTAATTAAGCACTCTAGACAACAGCTTCTGACATCTGTCAACTGAATTTTATGAATTTTATTTACAAAAGATTTCAAGTTCAAAAGTGTTTTGAGAGTGGCACAAACTGTTGCAGAAAAACTATTGTAGATACGTAACACACCCGGAAAGTATCTTTCTGGTCTTGTTACGTAAATAACTATTTTAGACCTCCGTTCTGAAAATCATGCATGTGTGGACAATTTTTAAATCAGAAAGTACTTCTTTACGGGATTAGTCCGGAAAATTATTCTGCCTTTATAAAAATTTTTCCAGTAATAGCTGATTATTATGTTTCAATAATTGAGAAGCTTGTTTCGAAAAAGTACCAAATCCGAGTGATGTAATTTTACCAGATATTTTCTTTCTAACAGCATTACACATATTTTTCAGTGACAATTTGATTTAGACCCTTTTTGTTAACACAACAATACTCTAGCCAACTTTGCTACCCTCTCGGTATTTAAAAAACGCCGCTACACTACAACCATGCCCTAGCCAGGATTCGAACTCGGACTCCTTGGCTCAAGGCTAACATAAACACTAAATCACCGAGTCACTTCTATAATGGAAGATGCGTATTTAAAAAATGATAATCTTTCATGAACGGAGAAAATGAACTTATTCCATTATTTTATTACACACTAATACACACTGTATGGAGATTACTAAAGTTATTAATACTTATAATAAAAGAAAATAGAGAAAATATAGAAAACTCAGTAGTTATAGTCGTTACAGAGCACCGTTGTTCATAGTGACAAATTGTCAGAAAACCTCTCAGTAATTTGTGTACACAAGCAATAAATATAAGAATTTGATCAATACATTATGAAGCTAGGATCAACTTCTGCAGAATCTGTACATTACACAATAATAAAGAAATCCAATGATGTTCCAGTGGACTTTTGCCAAACTGGTTATCATGTAATGTCTACTGTATATATTTATTTTAGATGATAATCTTTAATTGTTATTATTATTATGTATTTTAAATATTTGGTAGTGTCAATTTGTTTGTAAATGAAAAACGACATAACAATTTCTGCAGAAATAAAATAGTTTCAGCTAGATTCTATCTTGATGATTTTCTCTCATAATTTTTAATATTATTTTCAGATTTCCTCGTAGTTTCCTTCCCAATGTTTTCACTCAGGCGTGATCTACACTTTTCTGATGCAATCCACAATCCACATTACTCAACTTTTCATTCTTAAACATGCTTTTACCATTTACCTTTTTTTTTACTTTTATCATAATACACGTTTTACCCAACCCACGCTGAGGTCGCTAGGAAATTATCTGAACCACTTGTTATTCTTGCATCTTTTACGGGCTTTTCCTATCTTTTATAACAACCTATTTAATCGATTATTATTTTAAATTTACTTTATTTGCGTACGGATTTGATTAAATTTTTTATCAAAACATTCAAGAAAAATATATCAAATTCTTATAACAAACTACCAGCCCTGTTGTACAGTGTGGTGATAATACATGGAACAAATTTAATAAAACTTTCCAAGATGATTTTCGCAAAAAAATCCTCAGATCGGTCAATTATGTGTTTCAAATAGGCATATTTTCTGATAAATGGCATTCTTGGATTGTATTTTATTTTCGGCATTATTTTTTATGGCAACCTATATATTTTTTATAGATTGTTATAGAGGACGCTTTTCTGCATAAACTGTTCGTACATTACTGCAGTGGACATATCTAACAAAATAGAATTCAAATTGTGAAAATTGGGCAAAACAAATCAAGAAATATCAACGTCACTTATGGCGTTCCGCAAGGTGGACATCTTTCACCGATTCTGTTTTCACTATTTATTAATGATGTTCAGTGCATTTTCAACTTTGCCGAAATTCTTCTCTTTGCAGATGATTTTAAATTGTTTGCTGTTGTTGATAATACCAATGACGCTAAAAAGTTTCAGTGTGATATTGACAGGTTTTACGATTGGAATGCATAAAATTGTTTAGAAATAACACAAATAAATACAAAATAACAACATTCTCTAAAAAGAAAGGTAACATTTTATTTGATTATTTCGTGAACGGAAAAAAATTTTTAAGAGTAGAACACTTGTGATTTGGGCATGACTCTGGACTCTGGGTTGAGATACCATTTGCATATTGAGAATATTTTCAAGCGAGAAAATCGTCTATATATAGTTTTATTAAAAGACAATGCAGGGATTTCAGTGATATTACATGTATTCTTCTAAATATCTTTATTTCATTTTTTAGATCAATATTAGAATATTGTTGTATTATCTGGGATCCATATTATCAGTCTGACATAGACAGACTCGAAAGAGTATAAAAGAAAATAGTAAATTTCATTTTATATAAGTTGCCTATTGATAAGAATAATTATTCATACGAAGAACAACTTCAACTGCTAGGTAAAACGTCTCTTAAGAAAAGTTTTAAAATTATAAAAATTTTGGTTTTAATATGATCAACAACAAAATCAACTGTACTGAAATTTTAAAACTATTTAATTTTAGAGTTCCAAGATTTAATACAAGAAACAATGATCTGTTATATTCTGATAATTTTACATCGGCATCAAATATAGATCAATATTTAGATATATAGATCAACTTTTGTTCGTTTCCAAATTTTTTAATTGCATCTCTGTTAGTAATAATCTGGTTTAATGTATTTGTATTATTTTCCTTTTTTTATATACATATATGTTTATTTTGTTAGTGTATAATATACATTATCAAATATTTGTTGTATAGTTGTATATAATGAATGACAATGAGGTAATGTATATGTCTATATTGTAAACACAATATCATTTTGGAATATTTCCTGTCGATATTCTGATAAATAAATAAATAAATAAATAAACACATTAATGGACCAAATTCCTTTCAGCAACAACACTTTTCCTATTTTAGTAGCCACGGTTCTTTCCAAAACATTTATTGCATTCCAAATATCAACTTTGTATTCTCCTTGGCTAAGGTGATGACCATTGTTCTACAGGGTGTTTCAAAAAGATATAACCATCTTTCTATGGTAAAGAGTACGTTAAAAAAATAGTATTAGGTTGTTTAATAAATATGTGCCCGAAAATGCATAATAACACTTTGAAGGAGGTTGATGACGAAGAGTTGAAATACATTCCTCCATTTAAATTTACATCGGAAAAGTAAGAAGATAAGCAATGAAATTGTCTCCCATTATAGGCGCTCAAACATGTATCATTATATGCTGGCCAAATCCATCTGTTTTATGCTCTTGATACATAAATAATTATTTCTAATCTAACTAAAGTTGTTGAGACAAGTTTTTATTTAAAAAATGTATTACTAGAATAGAAATTCTACTAATTCATAAATAAATTAAGGATATAAAACTACTAACAGTAGGGTATACTTTGCTGAAATGCTGAAGTGTAAGGAGTGCAATAAACTACCACCACGAGGTTAATGTAAGTCAAAGGGCCCAATATTATATCCAACCACTGACTGGTTTCTGTAGAGGTGAAGAACTACTTATCGGTGATTAAAACCATCGAATAGTTTTCGATAGTTTCTATTAGTATTACTGAATAAATAGTTCAGAAGGACGTTCAAGAGCCTTTTAATGTTTAATAACTTTTTTTTTAAATAATTTATCGTTTCCCAGAAAAAAAAACAATAAAAATACTGCTCTCATTTAATTTGAGTAATATAATCTATGACAATTTGTTTGTCCTTTTGAGAGGTTAGTATATACTTTTACACGTGGAAGAGATTTTTTTTATTGCTGTTTCACCTCATCAGAAAATAGGAACAATCGAAAACTACAGATGAATTATCGATAGTCAAGGAGCCAAACTATTGATAACTACCGATAGTTTTCAAGCTCTAGGATTCCGTCTGTAGCCATCAATGCAGAACAGAGTTTATTTATATTATCCATACAGAATCGAGAGTTCAGTCACAGTAAATTTGTACTGTCATAAGTAAACGATTTAAAATAAAAGGTTGAAAAACCTTCTTGAGGTAGTTTATTTTTACCAACTTAGAAATGCCCGACTAAGAGATATATACACTGCGTCCCAAATGGGGTGCATGCATTGCTATCCCGGTTATTAGAAATAGAGAAACGGTTAAATGGGGACTTTTTTGAAGAATTTTATGACCGTTTCGATGCCGTTTTTAAATTTGGCCTAGCTCTGTCCGTTTTCCAGATATTTTCAAAAAACTGTAAAGGTGCATTTTCAAAAACTTCCCGTATCTGCCCTGCCTAATTTGATGACTGGTGATATTTTAATAAATACATTGTTAGGACAATTTTTTAAGGTGCTTTTGTTGACGTTGCCAAAAAATTTCTATGTTCATGTGTTTTTGAGTTAATGCCTTAATGACTTTGTCTTTTCCTATGGGCGCCATATTACGTTCTTTGATAGTTCAATAGTGCTCTTAATTTTCTTTTCAACGATGTATCACAATATTAGGAAAAAATTAGTTACTGGTGTAAAATATAAAAAAATTCAGTTTTCTAAGTAGACCATGAAGAAAATTTATTTTAAAATAATCCGATTTTATTACCTTCAACAGAGCTAGGCCAAATTTAAAAACGGCATCGAAACGGTCATAAAATTCTTCAAAAAAGTCCCCATTTAACCGTTTCTCTATCTCTAATAATAACCGAGAGAGCAATGCATGCACCCCCAATTTGGGACAGAGTGTATATACAGATATATTTTATTGTTATTTCAACAATTTATTACTGTTAAGAGTCTTATATACCCTATGAAATCATAATTCTCGAATATCTCGTTTAAAACTTATCCGCTTTGAGTGCGATTTTTACAAGATTTTTCAAAAATATGTATTAAATGTCGGAATGTAATTTTTTTTTTTTTTAGAGTCGTCAAAAAATTTTCGCATGCATTTTAAATATTTTGTATCCAAATTTTTTAACATTCCGACATTAGTCACTGTTTGTAACGTTTATATTCATGTGACCCAACTCTTGGATTAGTTGAAAATAAATTTATTAGAAAACTAAAAACTGCATATCTGTATTCCGATAATAGCTGCCATCTCGCATGATATTTCAGAAACACGGATACACTTGCATACACTGGACTCATTTGCGGGAGGGGGAATCGGGCACTTAGGAACCACGTTGCGATTTGCGTAAACAACAGTGGCGTGTGTATTCTAGAGATATCTCAAATTTACTTATTTGTTATAAAGTGGGTACACTTGATTTCAATAAAAACTGGTACACTTTCTTTTAGCTATGTAAATCATTCGTTCTTTGATTGATATTAATAATCTTACAAATGTCACTTTGACGTTAATCAGTGGCGTCATTATTAAAAATGGTTCGACATCTAACAGATATTCAAAAATTTCGAATTGTTTCTAAAATTGAAGATGATTGGTCCATAAGAAGACTTGCTGCTGAATACAATGCGAGTAAAACCACGATAATGAGTGTTAAAAAACAAATGGGAAACCAACCAAACGGTATCCCGTAAAGTTGGTTCCGGTAGGCCCAGAAAGAGCAATAATCAAGAAGATGAAAATCTTATAAATTACCTAATAGAAAACCCTTTTCAGACTGCAGTAAATGCAATTTCAGAGACAAATTTCCCTGCTTCGGTATCTACTGCTTGCAGAAGAATAAAACTGCAAAGCGACTTGAAGAGTTGTTCAGCGGCTAAAAAATACAAACTTTCAGAAGAAAAGAAGCAGGGTAGGATTATTTTTGCACTCAACTATATAATCAATGATGAAAACTTCTGGGGACAAGTTGTCTTTTCTGACGAAAAGATTTTTAAATCCTGTAACGATGGACATGTTCGCGTATATAGGCCTCCTTCCACTAGATACGACGAAAAATGTACTTTCGATCCACAAATATTAGGAAGGTTATCAGTCAATGTCTGGACTTGGATGAGCCTAAAGGGTTAGGTGTGTGTTGGAACAGTGGTAGTCTCAATTCCATTAAATATATTGAAATATTTGACAATATTATGTTGCCGTCAGTAATAGAGGTGTTTCCGGAAAATAATTTTATTTTCCAACAAGACAACTGCTCCATACATACGGCCGATCGTGTCAGGCAATGGTTTCTTAATAAAAACATAGAGTTGTTACCGTGGCCATCTAAAAGTCAGGATTTAAATCCAATTGAAAATGTATGGGGACTAATAGTGAAACATATAAGAAAATTAAATAACCATCCAAATAATGCCCTAGAATTGGAAGGGATAATTGAAGACGCTTAGGAGAACTTGTCGCAAGAAGTTGACCTTGCAAGAAATCTGATTTTATCCATGCCTGCAAGACTTCAGGCAGTTTTAGACGCTAATGGAGCAATGACAAAATATTAGTTAATTCTGTATTACGTAATTGAAGTTCATTTATTTTATTTTTTTTATTGTATTTTTATGTTCAGTTTGCATTGTTTACATTTTTTTTTAATCTCAAGTGGTATTTTTTGTATTCTTATTTTAAAAATAGAATTATCATTATTCAGTTAGTATTTTAATTACAACCATTAGTAGAATTATCCGTAACAAATATTATTTTTTTTTAAACAATAATATGACAGGCTTGAAAATGTTTTGAAAAAGTTATTTTCTAATTATTTTTTAAAATTCCATTTGAATAAAATAAAAAGAGAAAGGTTTAATAAGTTTAAAAACACAAAGAAAACCGATCTCCTCCAAAAAAACCCACGTCCGGTGTAAATCACTTCTTCTCCACCCCCCTCTCGACATGCATGGCCAGCCCTATTTACAGACATATGCACACAACTAAACTATTTAGATTTTCGATTACAAGAGTTGTACCAAGTAGACGTGTTATTGAAAGTGATTATTAGTGCAGTGAAAGAACAATGGGAAAAATAAAAACATATCATAAGCGTAAATACCCTAGCTGAAAACCGAAAAATCGAACATTAGCCCAAAAGAGAAAATATAAAAAGTAAGTACTAGTGAAAATTGAATTTTTTTCGTAAATTAATAAAAGTAATAATTTTCTTTTATTTCCGGTAATTTTTGTAGAGAGACTAATATAAATGAAAGTTTTCCCGTTTTGCCTTCTCTAAATGTTGATATGGAGAATGAAAAGCTCAATGAAAGGTGAATACGATAATTTTTATTTTTGATTTATTTTAAGCACAGTAACCTCATGTACAGGGTGATCATTTTAAGTGCCTTACTCGATTTTTCTGCTATATTTTTAACCTAGGAAAAAACTTCAAAAATTATACTTGTGCTTTTTTCTAAGGAATCCGAAAATTAAAAACAATTGAATGTCAAATAAAAAAGAAAACGCCGAAAAACTGAAAAAATAAAAAAATTACACCCCCGCATTAATATGCGGAAATGGACATATGACATTCCGAATACTGATTAAATATGCGCGTCACATACATACCTTTTACTTCCGGTTTGACCGGAAATTGCCTTAATTTTTTTTATTCTAAATGATATATCCTGTATATTCGGCTCAATTTAAAAAATTTCTTTCTGAATTCAGCAATATATGTAACATCATCATAATCTTTCATATTTGATAAAAATATTGGAGTTTAAATTTAAAATAACACAAATATATTTTTCATATTATTTCATCGCCTTTTCCATTCTGAGTTGAATGATATGACACACATTGATACTTCCATTTTATAGGAAAAATTTTTAAAATAATACTATGCATTAATAAGAAACGGTAAAATGGAAATTTTTTTGTAGATTAACGATTTAATTGTTTTGTTGTTTAGTTCTTTAGCTATTTTTAAACAAAGTAAATAAAATAATTTCGGGTTTTTTTTTTGTTTTTACATATTAATTGCAGGACAAGGACGCATGAAGGGTAAGCTACTGCTTAGCTTATAAGCTTGACGCAATACAACTTTTTCGTCGGTTTATGTCGTACAAAACCTCTAGTACTCCGCCTCTGATAATTCAACATCTCCCGATCTGAAATGTTCCACTATGCCGTTCTGTAACTAGAACATCGGCCACCTTCGACATTCGCCGCGATAATTTCGGTTTGGCTGTATATATGCACCGTGGCCTGCGCGGGGTGTGGTAAAATCGAGACTATATTTCACTTGCATCTGATATAGACTCTTAAGAGTCTATATCAGATGCAAGTGAAATATAGTCTCGATTTTACCACACCCCGCGCAGGCCACGGTGCATATATACAGCCAAACCGAAATTATCGCGGCGAATGTCGAAGGTGGCCGATGTTTTAGTTACAGAACGGCATAGTGGAACATTTCAGATCGGGAGATGTTGAATTATCAGAGGCGGAGTACTAGAGGTTTCGTACGACATAAACCGACGAAAAAAGTTGTATTGCGTCAAGCTTATAAGCTAAACAGTAGCGAAATAAACGAATTTGTATGTCTATATGAGGGTGTCAGTTTATAATAAAAAATTTTAGTAAATATACTTAATGATAATAGAGAAACAACAGTTCATTTAGGAGGCTTTATTATTAATAATTTCTAGGAGGATTTCTAATTTCTAATTTTCTGACAAACCTTGAATCTAGCACTTCTGGCAGAAGAGAGGAAAAATAAAAATTGTTCAATAGTTTACTCATTTTTTGTTTCCAGAATTCGTCATCTCGGTGGATCTGTTGAGAATGGTAAAAGAAAATTTGTATGAATGAATCGTCGCAAAACTGGCAACAGCCATTGCTAAAAACTGTCTAAATATCCTACCACTTTGAATCGAATAAGTGTTAGATATTTTTTCTAGCAATGACTATTGGTTAATTAGGCTTCATACTGATTGATATTTTGATAATAATATGTTTTCGATATCTTCTGATTTTGTTTCTAATTTACTTTATTTTCTTGTTTTACATTTTTGTGATATTTTATTTGTTTATTTATCTTATACAGAGTGACTCAAATTCGGCAGAGTACAGGGATCTTCGAAACCATAAGAAATACGAAGTCGGTTAAATGAGGACAAATTTGCGTATTTATGAGAGCAGTAATATTCTGGAAAAAAATTCCGAAAATCCTTACACTTCAAATTTTTTCAAGGAAAACAAAATTTTTGACTTTTTGTTTTTATTTTGCTCTGACTAGGTATTTGTGAAGTTACAGGAAAATTGAAAACACTTTTCAATGCAACATTTTCCTGCGCATATTGTGGTGTCATCAAAATTTTAATCCGACGTTTCGTCTGTCCTGGACCATCATCAAGTTCATTTTTTTAATACGGGCCTGGATTATTTTTCATACTGTTTTGTCGCCTGTCCCATTTCTGACTTCAATGATGTTTGCAAACCTTCCTGATGTCAAAAAAGTCATCATCAATAAACCTTACCCTTCATGCGTCCTTGTCCTGCAATTAATATGTAAAAACAATAAAAAAAAACCCGAAATTATTTTATTTACTTTGTTTAAAAATAGCTAAAGAACTAAACATCAAAACAATTAAATCGTTAATCTACAAAAAAATTTCCATTTTACCGTTTCTTATTAATGCATAGTATTATTTTAAAAATTTTTCCTATAAAATGGAAGTATCAATGTGTGTCATATCATTCAACTAAATGAAAAAGGCGATGAAATAATATGAAAAATATGTGTTATTTTAAATTTAAACTCCAATATTTTTATCAAATATGAAAGATTATGATGATGTTACATATATTGCTGAATTCAGAAAGAAATTTTTTAAATTGAGCTGAATATACAGGATATATCATTTAGAATAAAAAAAATTAAGGCAATTTCCGGTCAAACCGGAAGTAAAAGATATGTATGTCACGCGCATATTTAATCAGTATTCGGAATGTCATATGTCCATTTCCGCATATTAATGCGGGGTGTAATTTTTTTATTTTTCAGTTTTTCGGCATTTTCTTTTTTATTTGACATTCAATTGTTTTTAATTTTCGGATTCCCTAGAAAGAGGCACATAAGTTTCATTTTTGAAGTTTTTTTCCTAGGTTAAAAATACAGCAGAAAAATCGAGTAAGGTGCACTTAAAATGATCACCATGTACATGAGGTTACTGCGCTTAAATCAAAAATAAAAATTATCATATTCACCTTTCATTGAGCCTTTCATTTTCCATATCAATATTTAGAGACGGCAAAATGGGAAAACTTTCATTTATATTAGTCTCTCTACAGAAATTACCGGAAATAAAAGAAAAATTACTTTTATTAATTTACGAAAAAATTCAATTTTCACTAGTACTTACTTTTTATATTTTCTCTTTTGGGCTAATGTTCGATTTTTCGGTTTTCTGATAGGGTATTTACGCTTATGATATGTTTTTTTTTTCCATTGTTCTTTCACTGTACTAATAATCACTTTCAATAACATGTCTACTTAGGTGTACACTTGATTTAAAAAAAAACTGGTACAACTCTTGTAATCGAAAATCATAGTTTAGTTGTGTGCATATGTCTGTAAATAGGGCTGGCCAGGCATGTCGAGAGGGGGGTGGAAAAGAAGTGATATACCCCGGACCTGGATTTTTTGGAGGAGATCGGTTTTCTTTGTGTTTTTAAACTTATTAAACCTTTCTCTTTCTTTTATTCAAATGGAATTTTAAAAAAATAATTAGAAAATAACTTTTCCAAAACATTTTCAAGCCTGCCATATTATTGTTTAAAAAAATAATATTTGTTACGGATAATTCTACTAATGGTTATAATTAAAATACCAACTGAATAATGATAATTCTATTTTTAAAATAAGAACACAAAAATACCACTTGAGATTAAAAAAAATGTAAACAATGCAAACTGAACATAAAAATACAATAAATAAAATAAATGAACTTCAATTACGTAATACAGAATTAACTAATAATTTGTCATTGCTCCATTAGCGTCTAAAACTGCCTGAAGTCTTGCAGGCATGGACAAAATCAGATTTCTTGCAAGGTCAACTTCTTGCGACAAGTTCTCCCAAGCGTCTTCAATTATCCCTTCCAAATCTTGGGCATTATTTGGATGGTTATTTAATTTTCTTATATGTTTCACCATTAGTCCCCATACATTTTCAATTGGATTTAAATCCGGACTTTTAGATGGCCACGGTAACAACTCTATGTTTTTACTAAGAAACCATTGCCTGACACGATGGGCCGTATGTATGGAGCAGTTGTCTTGTTGGAAAATAAAATTATTTTCCGGAAAAACCTCTATTACTGACGGCAAAATAATATTGTCTAATATTTCAATATATTTAATGGAGTTGAGATGACCACCACTGTTCCAACACACACCTAACCCATTTAGGCTCATCCAAGCCCAGACATTGACTGAAAACCTTCCTGATATTTGTGGATCGAAAGTATATTTTTCGTCGTATCTAGTAGAAGGAGGCCTATATACGCGAACATGTCCATCGTTACAGGATTTAAAAACCTTTTCGTCAGAAAAGACAACTTGTCCCCAGAAGTTTTCATCATTGATTATATAGTTGAGTGCAAAAATAATCCGACCCTGCTTCTTTTCTTCTGAAAGTTTGTATTTTTTAGCCGCAACTCTTCAAGTCGCTTTATAGTTTTATTCTTCTGCAAGCAGTAGATACCGAAGCAGGGAAATTTGTCTCTGAAATTGCATTTACTGCAGTCTGAAAAGGGTTTTCTATTAGGTAATTTATAAGATTTTCATCTTCTTGATTATTGCTCTTTCTGGGCCTACTGGAACCAAC
Organism: Rhamnusium bicolor; assembly: GCA_029963845.1. Taxonomy (NCBI): domain Eukaryota; kingdom Metazoa; phylum Arthropoda; class Insecta; order Coleoptera; family Cerambycidae; genus Rhamnusium; species Rhamnusium bicolor. The sequence continues at coordinate 150,003 of JANEYF010003594.1, forward strand.
TTTACGGGATACTGTTTGGTTGGTTTCCCATTATTTTTAACACTCATTATCGTGGTTTTACTCACATTGCATTCAGCAGCAAGTCTTCTTATGGACCAACCATCCTCAATTTTAGAAACAATTCGAAATTTTTGAATATCTGTTAGATGTCGAACCATCTTTAATAATGACGCCACTGATTAACGTCAAAGTGACATTTGTAAGATTATTAATATCAATCATAGAACGAATGATTTCCATAGCTAAAAGAAAGTGTACCAGTTTTTATTGAAATCAAGTGTACCCACTTTATAACAAATAAGTAAATTTGAGATATCTCTAGAATAGACACGCCACTGTTGTTTACGCAAATCGCAACGTGGTTGCTAATTGCCCGATTCCCCCTCCCGCAAACGAGTCCAGTGTATGCAAGTGCATCCGTGTTTCCGAAATATCATGCGAGATGGCAGGTATTATCGGAATACAGATATGCAGTTTTTAGTTTTCTAATAAATTTATTTTCAACTAATCCAAGAGTTGGATCACATGAATATAAACGTTACAAACAGTGACTAATGTCGGAATGTTAAAAAAATTTGGATACGAAATATATAAAATGCATGTGAAAATTTTTTGACGACTCTGAAAAAAAATAAGTTACCTTCCGATATTTTATACATATTTTTGTAAAATCTTGTAAAAATCGCACTCAAATCGGATAAGTTTTAAACGAGATATTCGAGAATTATGATTTAATAGGGTATATAAGACTCTTAAAGCAAAATGCAAACGCATCTAAAGCATCTGCATTTTGTTTTAACAATAATTATAAATTGTCACGAAGTGGAAGTATGACGAAAGATCAAATTAGAATTAAAATTTTAGAATCGTTTGTTTGTACCATTTTTTTTAAATAAGAGAACAATTTGGGTTTCTTTTAAAGTTTTTGTATATGAATTTATTTTAATATCCGGAAGATGTAAAAGAGAACAATTTTTTATTCATGACAATTTATTAAGTCATGTACAGGGAGAGGAAACTAGACCAATATCCCGGACCGGTAGCTAATATTTCCTCATGGTTTACAGAAGGACATATGTAGATAAATAAAAGTAATAGTATAAAATGCATAATGAAATATCGCGTCTTTCATTAAGAGCCTTCATTTTAAATTTATAATAAAACAAGTAAGTTTTAATTTTAATAGTGAGATTTTTATTCCAGCACAATATAGACTATGTGATTTAAGGGAGAATACAATATCTTCTAAATGGTCGGTTCTATTTCTGTTGCAAATAGTAATTCTTTTTTAGGAACTTTTCCACAACCTTTTTTGGATAATTGTGGACCTGTTTCGCCAATTACAGTTCGAATATACCGAGCACGAGTTGGGTTCTTAACATCACTAATCTGCCCTGTACATTCGAATTTAGCCATTAAATTCACAATTGCTGTACGAGAAGGCGCATTTCAGCGATCAAAACTGATACGAATTTTGCAAATTGTCTCCGGAAAAATTTTCACCATACTTGTAGTGAGTTTTTGCTACCTCTAAACGTTGCTCAAAGGAATATCGATCCACCTTTATTAATTGCATTGTTTACACCAGCCAGTTGCCAAATACAGTCGCTCCATATATCACAGGCGAAAAAATAGTGCGAGATTTAAAATGAACCCTTTTAATAGAAGACCCGATACATACCGTTTGATATTGTATCAGTATTATTCAGAATGACCGAGGTCTGCCATTGTATTAGCATGCATGGTCACAAATAAATATTCGTTCTGCATTCGTGGCTGTTCAATTTGGGGAATTTGGATGATACATATGTGTGTAGTTCCTGTGTTGCTGTTGAAATTTGTGAAAAAAAGTTGTTAAAAGTGTGTGCTTCACCAGGTTATTTTTTAGTCAATTTGTGCAATATTTGCAAATCTTTTTTTTCAGGATCGGGTGGAAAACATATCGAAAGGTTTTAAAACATCAAAAAATATTAATTCTTTATAATGTTACACCTTTTTAAAATTTGCACGCTGAAAAAAGATCTAAAATAAAATTTCAAAACAAGTGTAACTTGCAATATTTTTCAAAGGAATTAGAAAGAAATCACTAAATCCTCTAAAGTCAGACAGAACATAAAAAAATTCCATTTTCGTAATTGTACCGGCAACATTGATAAGATCGTTGTATGTGAGAATGTTAGCGGACCATAAACCAAACACCTTTCCATACGCAGTCGTGTAGGGAATATAGGTAACTACCTATAATATGATATACGTATATGTCTTAATAGTGATTCCGTAAACTTGTTGCATGTATTACAGGTACATAAAAAATAAACACACTACTTCAATTTTTATATGGTGTGTTTTTCTATATATCTGTAATAGATTCTGCGCCAAAAATATTTCCACGGTCTAGTCATGAAAGATAAGTAAATGAAAAACCCATTTTACCTAAACATAATATCATCGTAAATTGCAAAATTTTACATAATATTTTTTTTAATAAAAAGTAAGCGATAAATTTAAGAATAACTCCTACTCCTTTACAACTTGGTTTGGATACAGAAAAACCTATATATATTTCATGGATTATTAAATATGTTTATGTCCAGATTTGACTTAAACCTCAACAAAACATCATACTGCTAAAAGTACGAGTATAACGATTTATACAAAGCCAGACGTCGACGGAGCACAAAGAAGTGAGTAGTCACCCCAGAATAATACCTTTGAAAGTTTCAAATGGAATAAATATATTCAATCGACAAGTTCACGATGGCTAGAACCAGTGTGGTAGCATAACTTTGAGAGAGAAAATACTTTATTGAAATGGAAAAGTAAATATTAGAAAAAAAGTTTCTTACAAATATATCCTAAATCCGGTGAGCGTTAAACTGAATTAAATTCAAAAGCAAATTTATTAATATTCTTGGTGGCATAGATCAGTTAAAAAATACATCCCTCATACTTAGATATGTCGAAAGCATTTGACTTTATTAATTTTGATGTTCTGATTGCTAAATAAATATACAACTTCAAGATAGAATCTTACCTGTTAAACCGTCGACAAATTTTATGCTTAAAAAGTCCAATTAGCCAGATATATTCACAGCATAAAGATCTAATTTCAGGGGACCCCAAGGCTCGGTTCTTGGACCCCTCCTTTTTAGTATATCTACTTTCATTTTGCAAAATGTGCCCATGTGTTATAGTATGCAACTTTATGCAGACGATGTTTAGATATATTATAGATTTTCATCCAATAATTATATCGATGCACAATACAAAACAAATTTCGATTTACCCAAAATAAGTAAATGGTGCAAACTTAATTCAAATGCAAGTAAATGATACATATTCTTTTTAATAAACAAGATATAAATTTAACAATACATTTGAATGACTCAGATCCAGAAACTGTAAATTCTGTTAAAAATCTTGGTTTGTAATAGATAATTAATTAAAGGTTGTTGAACAAGTGAAAAATAAATAATCTGCGAAATGGTTACTATAGGTTACAACATCTATTTCAATTTATGTAAATCTGATTTAGACTGAAACACAAATTATGTTTTGTAAGTCACTGGTTTCACCAAATCTAAATTACAATGATACAAGAATGGGGCCACACCTAAGAGCAGAAGAAAAAAAATAAATTAATAAAATTATATAATTTATTTATGAAATTTATAACAAATATTCCGTTGTTTGCCCATGTAATGCCATATATTCATCAATTTTAACTTTTAAAAATGCAAGAACGAAGATCTGTTCACTTTGCTTGTTTATTATGCAACACTTTAACTGTTTATTTACATATTTAGTAAACTGGTAAGATGTAAATGAAATTCAGACTCTCAGACACGTCTCAAATGAAGATTTACCACACCACACCACTGCTTCCTTCTACTCTAGTTTCTTCTACTTAACACCACATGTGTACAATGCCCTTCCAGTTGATCTATTTGAAATATCTTATACAATTTTTAAACAAAAAATATAAAATCTCATTAAAGAAAATAACAACAGGATCAATTTGAATTTCTCTTAATTTTTTATTGTGTTTTTTCTTCGTTTGATATTATAAAAATTTATATATTCTTTTTTAGAGACTTTTTTATGTATTTTTAATGTCTGCGTTATATTTTTAATTTAATGATTGTGCAATTCTATTTGTATTTTTATTTTTTAAAATGTACTTACACAATAAAAAATCTGATATATTATTGTTTCGAATTTATGCATTTCTAGAAAAAAAATATAATGAAATAATTATTGGGTGTTAAATAAGCATTTTTTCAAACTTAACATGATAATAATTATAAATACCTATAGTTTTTTATATTTTATACTGTCATTCTTATCTGATTTCGATAATATAAAAGTTTTAGGTAGATAAGAAATCAAAAAAATTCTTCCAATACATTTTATCATAGAAACTATTAAAACAACTTAACGGTTAACGGGACCTCGTGGTTAAGGCGCCGCCCTTGGTAGTTCAAATGGCCCCACTACTGTCCCCCCGTCTCTCTCAAGCATAAGCGGTGATCACAGAAATTTAGGCATATCTCCTTCCATATCTGGCCTTTTTGATGCCGTCACACTTTATTTTATCTAGTAGGGAATTCAACCATATGATGGGGTATCAAATTCTATGGCTGATATAAGACATTTAAGGCTTGTATTTGAATTTAAAGTGTATAGACGTCTGCTGTGGTTCGAATCACATTAGAATCTGTAATAAAATAACAACTTCCGGTCTTTCAAAATACATGCTGTATGTATGTCAAATGATTCGTCTCGACATCCAGAATATTAATTCACCTAAATTTTCGCTCTACGGTTGAAAAATGACACTTGAAGTTTGATATTTGAATTTAAATTATATAGGCGTGTTTTACTACATATATTAATGTGTACTTTGAAATAAGTTTTTATATTATGCAAAATACCCTATTAAAGTGTTTATTAGGGGTTTTTTGTTTTTAGGACGTTTTATGTTCACTGGAGAAAGTTTTTATTATGAAATTTCAAGTTTTAAGTCTCTTCATAAATTGTTGTAGAGTCAAATTTAACGGTCGCATTTCATTTCCATTGTGACTGTAAGCACACATATTAAAATATATGTATAAACATATATTTATAATCAGATATGATGTATATTACTGGTTTTATTTTACATTAAAGCAAAAAATATTAAACAAAATAAAGGAAAACAAAAAATAATATTTCATAAAAATAAATGTTCCATAAATATTACAATACATCAGTTTTATTTGGAAATTTTCATCTAGATATAGATATCTTATTGTTAAATAAACTACTCAGGCACATTTACTATCGAATGTATTATAAGCTGTGTTAATATTTCATATTAAATCTTGAAATATGACAATATTTATAGTATTTCCTCCGAGTCAAAATGAGGAATTTCAAAATGGCTTTTTTTTTCATTCTCCGTTTTCTCTTTCTTTATGAAAATAAATTTCTAGTAGACGTGTATTACAATTACCAGAGTTTTATATTTTATTTGTTATATGAAATGTGCACAATGTTTTCATTCCTTTCCTCAAAAATCTTTTTGATTTCTTTAATCACTCTTATTTCCTATATCAAGTTCAACCACCGACGCTCGTTGTTGTTCATCAGTGTTTATGTAAACATCAATAAATCTTTAACGTAGATATTTTCACCGAAACGCAAACACTATCGTGGGGTACTGCTATTAATGTATAGGATGTAACTTTTTTTTCATATAACACATAAATTTTCTTTACACAAACAAAACGTTTTTCTTATAATTATTTCTAAATTTAAATACAATTTGTTTCGTTTAAATGCAGAGTGTTTCCTAAGTGTTGTCAAAAAATTCACAAGGTGATTCCTTGGATGAATTTAAAGCAAAATGTTTTTATGAACATGGGTACCTAAATTTTCAATTCAGAATTATGGCATTTCAAAGTAAAAGGATTTAAAGGTTGTTTTGTTATATTTTTAAAATGGCTTGACTTAAATCGGTCATATTTCTTTGTGACAATAACCGTTGGGGACTACAACTCTATTTAATTAGGACACAATAACTTTATTCTAAAGGTGGGTATACAGGCAACCCGGAAAATTTTGCTAATTCAACTTTGTTTTCGTATGGACTAATTTCACAAAGGACGATAAATACCAAATTATGGAGTACCTACCCAATAATACTCAATGCTAAAAGAATACAAGCGTATATAGTGGTGCAAAGTGGAAACTTTGACCATTTAATTTAGTTATGTTATTGTTATTACTCACCATTATTATTCAATTAAAAATTACGAAATAAAATCACATAATTTTTTATTTTTCTTTAACTTTGAATGATCTAACTAAAGCTGCAAATCGTTTCTGTGTATCATGGTCGTAGAGTACAGATGTAGTTACTGTCGCCGGCATTCACCTTGACTGCGAAACTCTTTCTCCAATCCAGTCTATTATTAGCTTTCGAGTTGTGTACACGTTAAGTCACTTGGGCGTATTGCATATTGTTTTTGTGTTTTCATTTTACTTGTTGTACTGTATTGTTGATATTAATTTAATAATAAAGCATGGCAAACGTACGCAGGGGTAGAAAACGGCCATTTGCTGACAAAGTGAATAAATTCATAGGTGAATTCCCGGATTTATTCTATGATGGTGCTAAAATAATTTGTAAAGTGTGCGAGAAAGATTTGATGTGCTGGGATAAACATGATTGTGGACTTCACGTAAGTAGTGTACACCATAAAAATAAAAAAAAATGACGTGCCTTCGACAACACAGTTTATGTTTGATTTACTATTAATGCTGATTGCCTGTAGTGTTCCGCTGCACATACTCGATAAACAACCATTTCGAGAATTCTGGAATAAATACAATGCCCAGGTGAAGTTACCAAGTCGCACAACATTATGTAACTATTTACCAACTGTACACGTAGACATGGTAAATAAGATGAAATGTGAATTAAAAAATACACGGCTGTGGTTATCTGTTGATGAGACAACAGATTGTAAAAAAAGTCTATTTTAAATGTTATAGTACGAGTACTGGACCCTCTTAAACCGACAGTTCCACTGTTACTAGCAAGCAAAAGACTAAATCAGTGTACTAGCGAAACAATTACCAGGATGGTGCTAGAAAAGTTAGAAAAATTTGAACTGTCAAAAAGTCAAGTCTTGATGTTTGTGACTGATGGCGCCGTGACAATGCATTCGGTAGGCCGTTCTTTGCAAGAACAAGGTTGTACGTTTATACATGTTACGTGTAAAGTGCATGCTTTACATCTTGTGGCAGAAACTATTCGAAAAGGGTTTCCAGAGGTGGATGCATTAATAGCAAGTACAAAAAAGTATTTCTTAAATCTCCTAAACGTTTCCGTGCATTTCATAGCAAGTGTCCCGGTATTCCTGAATCCACCACAGCCGATTCTTACACGTTGGGGAACATGGTTGCAGGCAGCTTTTTATTAAGCTGAATATTTCCAACAAATAAAAGCTGTGATACTACAATTCAATCTAGATGAGGCTGCAGCTATTAAGGAAAGCCAGACAAAATTCGGAAGATATTTCCGTTGAAACAGCTTTAAAAAATATTGCGAAGAACTATAAACCATTACATGAAAGCATAAAAAAAATTAGAAAACAGTACGTTGTCGTTAGCGGTGTCACTGCAAATAGTGGACGAAGTAAATCTACTGCTACACGCTATAGGTGACGCAAAAAATGAGCGCGTTAAAGAAAAGTTCACAAGTGTGTTAAATAAAGACACCGGTTTTACCAAATTAAGACAGATATGTGACGTTGCAGCCCCAGATCCGTTAAGTGCGTTCAAAGACTATTTTACGTATGCGTGCATTACATCAGTAGATGTCGAACGGTCGTTTTCAAAATATAAGAATATGTTTTCACCAAAGCGAACATCACTCATGGAGGCAACCATAGAAACATATCTGAGCTGCAAAATGGCTACACATCTTCTCCAGTTTGTGATAAACAAGCTAGTTCACAAGCTAGTTAAGAGGGTAAGTTTTACATACATTGTTATAAATTGTAACAGTTTATTGTTTCTCGTATTAGTTAATTTCGCATACGCCACTGTCCCACAGAACATTTTTGACAGCCCTAGTCATAACTCGACAGGGAATCATTTCCTGACCCATGTTTATAGGAACTTTTTTCCACAAAATCATCCAAGGAATCTTTTCACAAAGATTATTTCGAAGGAATATAAAAATAAATTTTAATTAACATATTTCTTCGTTCAAGTAAGACAATTATTATGTCTCTTCATCAAATACATTGGTACATGGTCAAATTAAATTGGTAATAATTATCGTGGTAGAGCTTAGACTAATATACAGTAGCATTTTATTATATTATTCTTTGTTCGTTTTCAAAATACATTCACCTCTATTAAAATGTAGAATATTTCTTCCCGTATAATTTGACAGCGAAGCATTTATCCAAATTAGTTGCAATAAAGTTATAGTTACCTTATAAATCGCTATTTTAATACAGCTTTAAATTGACAAAAGTTCGTAATTCTCAAGGTCTAATGTTGAAGAAGAGTAGCCACAAACAACAGTTTGTGGACTGTGGATGAAGTCAGTGCCTTGACTACTTGAAGAAGATTACTAGAATACTGAATAAGCATTTTTCAATCCTCTAACATTCGCTCTAGTAAGTAATTTTATATAAATATTAATGTATGTATAATATGAGTTCTTTGTAAGAATCAATGTAAAATTAAAATAACACGTTGCGTTGGTTTTAAAAAAACGAATACATATTATTTTAAAATTAGAGTCGCAGTTCTTACTATCTGTGTGTGTATTCGGTATAAATGTAACGCAACTTAAAAACACTGCATTTCATGTCATTAAATTCTGTTCTACGTATAATATTATTTATTTAGTAATCTCCTTAGCTGCAACAAAAAAAATTTAATTTTTTTTTTAAGAAAATATATTTTGTATGTTATAAAACAGAACTATGCTCAAAACCATTGACTGGAAATATCTTTTTTTGTTGCCTTAATTATTTGATAATTTTCCTAATTAACTTTTACCCAATACGGTATTTTAAGGGAGAAAACCCCCCGTTGTCATTAATTATGGATTAGAAATATACAAAAAAAAAAATCATGTGCTAAAACCATCATAAGTAAAGACGAACCATCTTTCTTCATACTCTTAAAACGTCTTTAAATTTCTCGGCAACAAGAACACCAAGGTCATTTGACATATTTACATTGTTTATTATTTGAAAAGATTCAGATAAAGATAACCAGTAAAGAACGTCTCGCTTTTGACATTGTATACGCTTGCGAAAATATTATATAATCTCTGTTCGTATGTACACATCTTAGCAGTAGTGTCTGTGATTGACTGATTGCTGAAGTGGAAGCCTATTGATATGCGAAGTTCTCAACGCATGTCCCTTAACCTCCTATGGATGGCTGCTTACAATGGTCCGTTTTTCATCATAAGTATATAAAAATTAAAAAAGTAAGTAGGTAATTGAATATCGCAGAAAAATATTTTCCTATATATTAAAATTAATTCAGAAAGACAAAATATTAATTATTAGTTTAATTATTGGCACGGTACTGAAAGTTAATGGTTCGATTCCAACCTGGAGCAAGTTAGAAATTTTATTCGTAATCTATTTCGAACTAAGATGGGAAAAGGGATTGTCAATGTGTTGGATATGGTTCGGACTCCACAATAAACTGTAGAACCTCGTCACAATAAACTGTAAAGCCTCGTCTCCCTTTTCCTAATACAAAATCCTCGGATTTTCAGGAGGTTATTTAGGTGACTTGAGATGTGGTTAAAGAAACAATTTAAGAAAATATTTCTTTTTATTTATTTTTATGTTGTTTAGGTACATATCAATACTGAAGTAGTTTTCCACGAAACATCAAAACAGCATATACTGCACTCGATGTGTGTTTCGCCAAGCAAGTTGGCATCACCTGGAGATGAGTTTTGAGTTTTAATCATCTCCAGATGACGTCAACTTGGTTGGCGAAATGCGCATCGAGTGCAGTGTTTTGGTGTTTCGTGGAAAACTACGTCAGTGTTACCTTCATATCAAAAGTTCAGGACACATTGAAAATAAATTATTATTTTTTAAATATTATTTAATCAATTGTCCATTTCATTAAAAGATATATATGAATAAAAATTTATTAATGAAAATTGTTATAAAGAGGTTTTTTGGTATGCAGAAAACGATTTTGAAATCATATGAATCATATGTCTGTAACTAGTAACAAAAAAAATTGTAACAATAATCTTTGATATACTTACTTACCACCAAAAATTGAAATGCATCCCTATAACGATAACAAAGATATGACTTGAAACGTAACCTATGAGTTACCAAATAGAAACATTGAATAAGTATATTAATTAAAATTGTCCTCTATTATGCAATAATAATAAATCCTCACATTAGTCATATAAATCAAATGTAACGTTTTACTTTGAATTATTGCATTGTTCTAAATGTTACTTGCATTTGCATATTAGACAGTTTAATTCTATTATACGGTAAATATCGCTTTAACTTTGTACGTTAAGACGTAGTTCGCTGTGTGAGTAAATGTCTATTTAAATTATATAATTAATAAAGTTATAACTTTATTAGCATATATTACAGCACACACCATAGCTGAGAATGATGGAAAAGTTTTTATGCTTCCAGGGGTTACGATACGACCTCCGCTTTCCCCAATGAAAAAAATCGAACGTCTAATGTATTTCAGAAGTTTGAGAGCCCAACCTGTGATGAAAAATAGACAGAAATGATATAGTATAAACAACACGATAAACATATAAACACCACAGAAATTAGACAACCCCCGAATCCAAAGCCGAAGCTACACGGGCAAGGGTTTCACTTATGAAAAAACGCAGACACACACCCACAACCATTCCCACACCGACGCGATGTTGTCAATGCCAGTGGCGGAATTTGAACCCACAAAACGATGGAGAGATTATCAAATCACATTTACCATCGCGCGCTCTAATTAACTACTCGTCCAAGCCGGTAGTAGTAAAAATAAAAACTGGTTTCAGTTTTTATTTTTTCTACATCTTTTGGGTCTACTATAATACTTGAGTCATCTAAAATGCTCATCATTGAGTTTGTTCTCTGGGATAGAGGATATACAAACTTTCTGTTAATGAAACACATAAGGTGCTTTTTCATTGCAAAAAAGATCTCTGGGACACATTACCCTGAACTTGATATACATATTCTGCATTTATCTATAAATCAGGGCATATGTATATGGGAGCAATATTATCATCATCACAGTATCTACCGAAAACTGAAGTTGTGAACAGGTAGATAGAAATTGGATTTTACAAGGATATCACATTGATAATAATTATAGAGCTGTATCTATTCTCTCAAATTTCTGCAAGGTCTTTGCGATTATTCTGTATGATCGCATCTACCTGCCTATTCATAATCACATATCGCATTATCAGCATGGGTTTATGTATAACACATCATCGGTCACGAATTGCTTTTACTTAGTATATCGCAAAAGTATTAGAGAGTCAGGGGTAGGTAGATGTAATTTATACAGATATCTCAAAGGCCTTCAACAAAATAGATCATGGAATCTTACATAGTAAACTGGCAAGCTTGCTGTCATGTAAATGCTGTTAAGTTTATTAAATCATATCTGTTGAAGAAACATTAATGTACAATGGTTTTAAATCGTAGCAATATATTGCGACCTCAAATGTCTCGCAAGGGTCTAACCTTGGTCATCTGCTGCTCTTCTTATTTATCAATGATTTAAATAACATGATTGACTGTTGTAAACTCTTCTATGCAGATTGTTTAAATAATTTAATATATTTGTATTCCATGGTCGAGACGATTGGGAGCTCAATAAAACAAATTTACTGAGTCCTGGCTGTCTGGAATTTTTTTTCTTTTTTTTTTTTTTTTTTCGGTAAGGTTTTTTCAAAACCAACCCATTTGTTCCTTCTCTACCCTCAAAAACTTAATTTTTTTTTGTTTATTAAAAAAAAAAAAACACCAATAGCCCCAATTTAATAAAAAAAAAAAAAAAAAAAAAAAAAAAAACGGGGCCGGTGGGGGGGGAAAAAAAACAAAAACCCCCTCCCCGCCCCGGAAACCCCCCCCTCCTACCCCAATAACCAAAACAAAAAAAAGCACCAAACCCCGCCAACACCCCCCCTTCCCCCCCCCCCCCCCCCACCCCCCCCACGAAACCCACAAAAGTTCCCCCCCCCCTCCCCCCTAAACCTTGCCCCCCCAACCCGCAACCAAAAGACCAAAAAAAAAGGGTGTGAGGGAAGGGGGGGGGGGGGGCCCCGCAACCGGCCCCCCCCCCCCCCCCCCTGTTAAAGAAAAAGAGTTAGGGGGTGTGTTTTTTGGGAGGAGGAGACCCCACCCCCAACCCCCCCCCCCCCCCCCCCCCCCCCCCCCCCCCCCCGGCCCCCCCCCC
>JANEYF010003594.1:167500-175000 GCA_029963845.1 Rhamnusium bicolor
TCTGGGATCTTGTGGTCCCTGATTTCAAATCTGAAAAACTAAATAAAAAATTAAAAAGAGCGGATTTTATTGATTTTACTTAAAAATTCCTCTGCATGAGTTTAAGGAGTCGCTGATTTCAAATATGGTGTCTAAATTCTAAAATTTAAAATGACATCCGGATAGAAGAGTTTAAGTTTTTATTTGATTTTTTTTAAATGCCGCTGCATTACAAACATGGTGTCGAAAATTGGTAACATATTAGAATATAAAAAATACTTGTTTAAAGTATTTTATATGTAACTTCTAAAAGTTAAAATTCACAGCAAATGATTTCTAACAGGTGATTTAATTAAAAGAAATACTAAAGTTTACGTAGTCAGTATATTTCTCCCTAAAAATAAGTATTTTCTTTACAAAGTTAACTTAATGTGAACTTTATTTTTCTTTGGTTTTCAGAGTAAATTTTTAAATGGAAAAATTAATGTTCAAATTAAATGATCCCTGGTAACTGTCGGTTAAAATGATAATTATTAAATTTTTGCGTGATATAACACTCTTAACGAATACCACAAACTTTACAAATCGACCCAAATTAAATATCCCAAACTACCAACCTTTTCAGAATTTTAAAGCGTTGAGGGATAATAACTTTTAATAAATTAGCGAAAGGGTTGGAAAAGTTTCGAAACATGCCACTTACAATGAGGGCACATTTTGCGGTTTATCCTTTTCTCCACATGAAATTCGGCGAATATTCATCTCCCTTTCGTAAATGAAAAGAGATGACTTATCCTCGTAATAGGATAATATGATGGGTACATAAAGTAAATGTTACTCGAGACATTATACAACGCCAACTGTATAAGTAGGTATATTCGTGAAACTTTATTGTACACAATATTACCTAACATGTGGCATACAAATTATGAAGCTAATGTCAGAAAAAAGACAGAGTAATTTTAATTTATTGTTGCTTCTTGCTAATGAATACTTTAAAGGGTACACAATTTTTGGTCAAAGACTTCATTATTTGTATATGATTTAAATGTACTTAGACAACACCTTATTTTAACTGCGTTGATTATATTATTTAGATCTGTAAATTTTCTTGATGTGGGTTGGAACCTTTGATGTGGAAATCTCCAGGGTTGGACTTTTAATGTGAATATCTCCAGATGATGCCAACCAAGTTGGCATCATCTGGAGATGATTAAAACTAACCTTATGCTAACAATCCACCCTATTTATACTTAAACTGTTGTCACTAAACAATAGAGCGGGCTATTGGGGATTGGCTCTTTGTCACTATTCATACATTTTACACTTTCCGATTTCCAAGCTTTCAAATGCATCCAGCTGTCTAGTATTTGTTACATTCCTAATTAATCTTAAATTACTAATATCTATTTTATGGTTGGTCTCAAACGCATGTTGGGCAACATTAGACTTATCTGTTCTACCATATTTGAGATGAGCCATATGCTCCTTGAATCTAGTTTGAATTGATTGTCTAGTTTGTCCCACATATTTTTGATTATAGTCCTTAGAGTTAATTCCAAAAATCCCCGACTTTTCGTTTGTTTCAATTTAGTCTTTTGGATTACCTAAAGGTTATAGTTTATTTCCCGTTAAATGAATCACTATCATACCTATGTCTTTAAAAATCTTACCAATGTCGAGAGTCGAATGGAATCGATACAAATGTCGGATTTTCTCTTTCATTTTGAAAGGTCGAGGAATTTCTAAATGTCAATGTCTCTTTAAATTTACGTTTTCTAATTATTTGATCAATTACACAGGCCTGCAAAATAAAACTTATGGTGGGGGGTTTCTATATTTTAATGTAATTCTGTATGACTGTTTCATGCCTAATCCAAAAATGACGTGCATTTTGCTCTATCACGCAAGGTTTTTTCACAAAATAAAAATACATGAACGGTTTTCTAATAAAATGTATTAAAATAATGCATTACAGTAAAATAATTCTCATTTTTAATTACAAAATTTAAATAAAAATTTACAAGTACCTACAAGAAAATAATATTACAAAAAAAGTTGTTAACATTTTTACATGTCTCTTTGCGAATGAAAACGCTTTCTTTTATTTTCAAATGAACGCTCAGTTGAAGCCCATTTATGTGAAGTTTCACCTTCAGAAGATTCTCTCTTTAAACATCAACAATAGTCAGCCATCAAGGCGACGTTCCATCTTCCTTGATATCTCATCTCCATCTGTTGAATGTCCTGATGAAACCTTTCACCTTGTTGTTCACTCACAGCTCCGAGATTTTCTGGAAAATAGTCAAGATGGGAATGAAGAACATGAAGTTTCAAACTCATATTGCACCCCAATGTTTTATAATTTTCTAACATATCGTTGACTATATTCTTGAAATCAGGATCTCTGTTATTACCTAAGAACTTTTGAACTACATTTTTGAAACCAACCCATGCAGCATTTTCTTTATCATTCATTGTTAAGTCAAACACTCTGTCTGTCATTAACTGTCTAATTTGTGGCCCAACAAAAATACCTTCCTTAAGCTTGGCTTCTGATAAACTAGGAAACTTTGAACATAAATACTTGAATCAGTTACACTTTTTGTTGAGAGCTTTAACAAATTGCTTCATTAGCCCCAACTTAATGTGTAACGGAGGCAGAGGAGCTTTTTTCGGATCGACCAAACATTCTTGTACAATATTTTTTTAACCAGGTACTAAATTAATTCTACGTGACCATTCTTTCTTTTGCCAATGTTCACCTCGTACTCTACTGTCCCATTCGCATAAGAAACAGGGCATTTTAGTATTGCCAGACTGTTGGCCTAAGAGCATACCTTTGATTTTAAAATCTCCACATAACATCCAGTTGTGGTCTGCATATTTCACCTTTTCAAGTAGGAGTTTCAAATCTTCATATCTTTCTTTTAAATGAACAGAGTGTGCAACCGGGATTGATGCGTATATATTACCATATGCAACAATACACCCTTTAAACTCCCTTTAGATGAGTCTATGAACAACCTCCAGTTACTTGGTTGATAAATGGATGCTCCTAATTTGCTAACCAATCCTGGAACATCATGGCAGTAAACAAGGGATCCCTCTTGATAAAAGTATTTTAAAAATACAGTTTCAAGTTTTCTATACCATGAGAATGTCGTTCCTGGAAGAAGTAAATTCTTTTCACTCAGTCTAGATCCCAAAAGTGCAGCAGACTCTTTTGAAAGTCCTAAGTCACGAATTAAATCGTTTAGTTCATGGTGAGTAAAAAGTTAGGCTGAGGCTTGTAATGAAAAGTCTTCATCCGAATCTTCAATTTCTAATTGCGAATCAGAATCAGACGACAAAAGCGTATAATTCTCTGATACAGCAGGTACACGTACAACATCTGGCCCATGCGCTACTGACCTTATTGCTGATGGAAGGTTCGGATAAAATATTTTTTTCTTATTTTTAGTATTAAAGCCACTTACGTCACACAAGCAAAAGTAACAATCTTCTGCATGATTGCTGGGTTCCCGCCGCACCATTGGTATGCCGAAAGGTAAGGATTTCTTTTTATTTTGAGTCCACTTCCGTAACGATTCAACACATGTATGACAAGCTCTGTGTGGCGCCCATGTTTTGTCTTGGTCTCCAAGCTTTACACCAATGTACGCATGATAAGTTCTTTTCACGAGTTTCATAATATTTCTTTGTCTTCTTTTAACTGTATATGAACCACAAATGTAACAAAACACATCAGCGCTGTTTTTACAATATCTTGAGGACATGACGAATTTTTAATAACTTTATCACGCTATTATATACTGTAAGCAAACGTTCAACCACAGTTAACTTACTACTGACTGCTGTATGTGCTTTTCGAATACTATGTGTATATTCTGGTTCCAATTAGAAACGTCTATATTAAAAGGCAGTGGTCCTTAACAATTTTATTTTAAAAAGATATGTATTAATTACTAATAATGTCGTTATGTATGTTTAGAGTAAACAGTGTGTGATACACGAAAGCTAATAATACTGCAGAGTTCAGAACGACTTACTTACTCTAAAAATGTAAAAAAATTGTAGACCCCTAAAATCATGCAGGCCTGTGTTATACTTAAAGAATATCTATTACTCGCAGCTATATCCTTAATCAATGCCTTTTATTTTTCAAACCTCTCCTTATTGAGGGGGAAGCTTAATAGGCGATGAACTGGAAAATTAAAATTTGCCATTTTGTGTTGAGCTCAATGGTGAGAGTCATTAGGGATATATCTTAGAGTACTGGTATCTTTTCTGTATAATATGTCAAATTCTAACTTATTTTCACTATTTCTATATTAATACATCTAAAAATGATAGTTGTCCAGAGTTTTCAATTTCATATGCGAAATTAACTGACGCAAAACGACTGTTTAATTTAGAAACAAAGTTGTCAATATCAGTGACTTTTTTATCAAACACTGCAAAAATAACATCCATATACCTAAACCAAACCTGCAAAAAATACTCAAATTTTCCTTTTTCTTTTGTTTGGAATCTGTTCATGAATAGGCTGGCAATAAATGATGACAAAGAGTTACCCATTCCTGTTCCTTCGTATTGTTCGAAGAAATTATTATTAATTCGAAAGAAATTTTGTTTCATGCAACGTTTAGTGAGGTGAAGATATTCTTTTACTACATCTTAACTGAGATTGATTGACTCCAGTAGATCCTAAAGGTAGGCCAAGGTTTGTGGTATCGAAACACTTGAAAATAATGAACAAACGTCAAAGGGGATCAAAAATTTCACCTTCTGGATATTTTTCACCTTGTTAATGAAATCATTGGAACTAGTCACAGGGAAACTAGGTGGTGTAATAGGTAAACATTATAAGTCGTAGTTTTGTTTACTGATATATGTAATTTTATAAGTGGCTATTGAGGATTTAAAAAATGTATACAAGGCGATCGTTTTTATGGGAATAAAGAAATCTAATTAAAAATTTCGGTCTTGGAATTTTTAAATATTAATACTATCACTAGATCCAATACGATAAGTGCAATAAATGTAAATTTAATATAAAAAAACTTTTAACGGTCGGGCGAAAAATAAAATATATAATAAAAAAATAATAATTTTCTATCATTTGAATAAAAAGTTAAGTTATAAAATTTTTAATTATTAATTTTAAAACTTCTCGTAAAAAATTGTAGAGGTTTTAAATTCTTAAAATTATTTAAAAAAAGTTTAAAAATGAAATTTAATATAACTTAATAAGTAAGTGGACAAGAGCGAGCAATGCCATCGTACGCTTGTTTACGATGACACAGAGTACGGGATGCATAGAGTACTAATAAATAATAAATAATGTTGAGCGTAAATAGTAGAAAACGATCGTACGCTGATAAAGTGAATAAATTTATCGGTGAATTTCCGGATTTATTCTATGATGGATGTAAAATAATTTGTAAAGTTTGTGATCAAGACTTAATGTGCTGGAATAAATACGGCTGCAAAATTCATGTCAATAGTAACCGGCATAAAAATAAAAAAAATGGCGTGTCTTCTTTGGAACCTCAGTTTATGTTTGATTTACTGTTAATGCTGATTGCTACTGTTCATGCGCATATTGGATAAACCAGCATTTCGGGAGTTCTGGAATAAATACAATCTCCAGGTGAATTTACCAAGTCGTTCATCGTTACGTAGATATGTACCAAGTGTTCGTTAAGACATTGTAAATAGGATTAAATGTGCATTAAAAAATACACGGCTGTGGTTATGTGTTGACGAGACGACAGATTGTAAAAAAAATTCTATTTTAAATGTTATAGTACGTGTACTCGACCCTGTTAAAATAACATTTCCACTTTTACTAGCTAGCAAAAGACTAACTGCGTGTACTGGCGAAACAATTACGCGGGTGGTGTTGGAGACTTTCGAAAAATTTAAACTGTCAACAAGTCAAGTCTTGATGTTTGTCCGACGCGACGGTGCTGCGACAATGCATTTGGTTCCATCTTGTAGCAGAAACGATTCGAAAATGTTTTCCAGAGGTAGATGCATTAATAGCAAATACAAAAAAAGTATTTCTCAAATCTCCTAGACGGCTTCGAGCATTTCATACACTGTGTCCTGGTATTTCGAAACCACCAGAGCCGATTCTTACACGTTGGGGAACATGGTTGAAGGCAGCTTTTTATTATGCTGATTATTTTCAACAAATAAAAGCTGTGATACTACAGTTCAACCCTAACGAGGCTGCAGCTATTAAGGAAAGCCAGACAAGCTTTAAAAGCTATTTATAACAATTATAATAGAGGACTACACAACGAAATATAAAAATTGCAAAATACTTCACTGTCGTTAGTGGAATTGCTGCAAATAGTGAACGGTGTAAATACACAGCTACAGACTATAAATGACGCAAAAAATAAGCCCATTATTGAAAAATTCGAGAGCGTATTACGGAAAGATCCTAATTTTACCAAATTAAGACAAATTTGTGATGGTGAATATACAGCTGCGTTAAGTGAGTTTACAGAGTGTTTTACTTATGCCTGTATTACTTCTGTAGATGTCGAACGGTCTTTTTCAAAATACAAAGACAACTGTAGAAACATATCTGATGCTACACAGCTATTATAGAAGTGCTCCAGTTTGTGTTAACAATGACAACCAAGCTACTTCATAAATCTGCTTAGGAAGGTGAATTTTGTACAAATTTTTATAAAGTGTACCAGTATTAATAAAATTTATTTCCATTTATTTTATTTATTTATTTATTTATTATTAGTTATCACTTAGATATACAATGTACATGTGTGAACGTCATTTAGCAGTTTAATAATAATATGCAGCACTAAGCTTACAAAATATAAGGAAATACATAAAAAATAATTTAAAGCGAACGAAATAGTACAAAAACATACATCACAATATATAAAATATTTTTGTTTTTATTATTGTACTTAATCAAGTATTATGATATGATACATACCCAGTACGTCTCTGTAGGATTAATTACCTTGGCCAGGCTTATTAATAAGTCCAGCCTCCGTAGAGTGCGGTCGTGCGTAAGGTTGCTCCAGCGATATTTTAAAATAACCAGTAAATACTTCATCAAACAAAATGAAACTTATCGACTGAAACGCGCTTAAGGATCAACTATAGAAAAGCCAACTGGAATTATTCCAAAAACACGTCGAACGCGAATAAACATTTAAAATATATTAATTAGTGCATAAAATCTAGTGTAATTAAATACTGTATTGGACATTAGTTAAAGCAAGTGGTTAGTTAACAAGAAAAAGGAATCAGTGGGAAAACCCAGGCAAGGTACCATTTCAAAGCCCTGGTTAACAACATCTGGCAACCAGAACAAAGTAATTGAATGGCTGTGTGTCAATTCTTCAGTTTTATACACCAAACTCAAATAATTTAATTTGAAATGGCAGACTGTTCTAAGTGCAAAAATAAGAAAAGAGATGGGTGGGTTGTGAATTTCCATGTAATAAATGGTTTCACTACACTTGCATCAAT
>JANEYF010003594.1:180000-247347 GCA_029963845.1 Rhamnusium bicolor
CCCCCCCCCCCCCCCCCCCCCCCCCCCCCCCCCCCCCCCCCCCCCCCCCCCCCCCCCCCCCCCCCCCCCCCCCCCCCCCCCCCCCCCCCCCCCCCCCCCCCCCCCCCCCCCCCCCCCCCCCCCCCCCCCCCCCCCCCCCCCCCCCCCTCCCCCCCCCCCCCCCCCCCCCCCCCCCCCCCCCCCCCCCCCCCCCCCCCCCCCCCCCCCCCCCCCCCCCCCCCCCCCCCCCCCCCCCCCCCCCCCCCCCCCCCCCCCCCCCCCCCCCCCCCCCCCCCCCCCCCCCCCCCCCCCCCCCCCCCCCCCCCCCCCCCCCCCCCCCCCCCCCCCCCCCCCCCCCCCCCCCCCCCCCCCCCCCCCCCCCCCCCCCCCCCCCCCCCCCCCCCCCCCCCCCCCCCCCCCCCCCCCCCCCCCCCCCCCCCCCCCCCCCCCCCCCCCCCCCCCCCCCCCCCCCCCCCCCCCCCCCCCCCCCCCCCCCCCCCCCCCCCCCCCCCCCCCCCCCCCCCCCCCCCCCCCCCCCCCCCCCCCCCCCCCCCCCCCCCCCCCCCCCCCCCCCCCCCCCCCCCCCCCCCCCCCCCCCCCCCCCCCCCCCCCCCCCCCCCCCCCCCCCCCCCCCCCCCCCCCCCCCCCCCCCCCCCCCCCCCCCCCCCCCCCCCCCCCCCCCCCCCCCCCCCCCCCCCCCCCCCCCCCCCCCCCCCCCCCCCCCCCCCCCCCCCCCCCCCCCCCCCCCCCCCCCCCCCCCCCCCCCCCCCCCCCCCCCCCCCCCCCCCCCCCCCCCCCCCCCCCCCCCCCCCCCCCCCCCCCCCCCCCCCCCCCCCCCCCCCCCCCCCCCCCCCCCCCCCCCCCCCCCCCCCCCCCCCCCCCCCCCCCCCCCCCCCCCCCCCCCCCCCCCCCCCCCCCCCCCCCCCCCCCCCCCCCCCCCCCCCCCCCCCCCCCCCCCCCCCCCCCCCCCCCCCCCCCCCCCCCCCCCCCCCCCCCCCCCCCCCCCCCCCCCCCCCCCCCCCCCCCCCCCCCCCCCCCCCCCCCCCCCCCCCCCCCCCCCCCCCCCCCCCCCCCCCCCCCCCCCCCCCCCCCCCCCCCCCCCCCCCCCCCCCCCCCCCCCCCCCCCCCCCCCCCCCCCCCCCCCCCCCCCCCCCCCCCCCCCCCCCCCCCCCCCCCCCCCCCCCCCCCCCCCCCCCCCCCCCCCCCCCCCCCCCCCCCCCCCCCCCCCCCCCCCCCCCCCCCCCCCCCCCCCCCCCCCCCCCCCCCCCCCCCCCCCCCCCCCCCCCCCCCCCCCCCCCCCCCCCCCCCCCCCCCCCCCCCCCCCCCCCCCCCCCCCCCCCCCCCCCCCCCCCCCCCCCCCCCCCCCCCCCCCCCCCCCCCCCCCCCCCCCCCCCCCCCCCCCCCCCCCCCCCCCCCCCCCCCCCCCCCCCCCCCCCCCCCCCCCCCCCCCCCCCCCCCCCCCCCCCCCCCCCCCCCCCCCCCCCCCCCCCCCCCCCCCCCCCCCCCCCCCCCCCCCCCCCCCCCCCCCCCCCCCCCCCCCCCCCCCCCCCCCCCCCCCCCCCCCCCCCCCCCCCCCCCCCCCCCCCCCCCCCCCCCCCCCCCCCCCCCCCCCCCCCCCCCCCCCCCCCCCCCCCCCCCCCCCCCCCCCCCCCCCCCCCCCCCCCCCCCCCCCCCCCCCCCCCCCCCCCCCCCCCCCCCCCCCCCCCCCCCCCCCCCCCCCCCCCCCCCCCCCCCCCCCCCCCCCCCCCCCCCCCCCCCCCCCCCCCCCCCCCCCCCCCCCCCCCCCCCCCCCCCCCCCCCCCCCCCCCCCCCCCCCCCCCCCCCCCCCCCCCCCCCCCCCCCCCCCCCCCCCCCCCCCCCCCCCCCCCCCCCCCCCCCCCCCCCCCCCCCCCCCCCCCCCCCCCCCCCCCCCCCCCCCCCCCCCCCCCCCCCCCCCCCCCCCCCCCCCCCCCCCCCCCCCCCCCCCCCCCCCCCCCCCCCCCCCCCCCCCCCCCCCCCCCCCCCCCCCCCCCCCCCCCCCCCCCCCCCCCCCCCCCCCCCCCCCCCCCCCCCCCCCCCCCCCCCCCCCCCCCCCCCCCCCCCCCCCCCCCCCCCCCCCCCCCCCCCCCCCCCCCCCCCCCCCCCCCCCCCCCCCCCCCCCCCCCCCCCCCCCCCCCCCCCCCCCCCCCCCCCCCCCCCCCCCCCCCCCCCCCCCCCCCCCCCCCCCCCCCCCCCCCCCCCCCCCCCCCCCCCCCCCCCCCCCCCCCCCCCCCCCCCCCCCCCCCCCCCCCCCCCCCCCCCCCCCCCCCCCCCCCCCCCCCCCCCCCCCCCCCCCCCCCCCCCCCCCCCCCCCCCCCCCCCCCCCCCCCCCCCCCCCCCCCCCCCCCCCCCCCCCCCCCCCCCCCCCCCCCCCCCCCCCCCCCCCCCCCCCCCCCCCCCCCCCCCCCCCCCCCCCCCCCCCCCCCCCCCCCCCCCCCCCCCCCCCCCCCCCCCCCCCCCCCCCCCCCCCCCCCCCCCCCCCCCCCCCCCCCCCCCCCCCCCCCCCCCCCCCCCCCCCCCCCCCCCCCCCCCCCCCCCCCCCCCCCCCCCCCCCCCCCCCCCCCCCCCCCCCCCCCCCCCCCCCCCCCCCCCCCCCCCCCCCCCCCCCCCCCCCCCCCCCCCCCCCCCCCCCCCCCCCCCCCCCCCCCCCCCCCCCCCCCCCCCCCCCCCCCCCCCCCCCCCCCCCCCCCCCCCCCCCCCCCCCCCCCCCCCCCCCCCCCCCCCCCCCCCCCCCCCCCCCCCCCCCCCCCCCCCCCCCCCCCCCCCCCCCCCCCCCCCCCCCCCCCCCCCCCCCCCCCCCCCCCCCCCCCCCCCCCCCCCCCCCCCCCCCCCCCCCCCCCCCCCCCCCCCCCCCCCCCCCCCCCCCCCCCCCCCCCCCCCCCCCCCCCCCCCCCCCCCCCCCCCCCCCCCCCCCCCCCCCCCCCCCCCCCCCCCCCCCCCCCCCCCCCCCCCCCCCCCCCCCCCCCCCCCCCCCCCCCCCCCCCCCCCCCCCCCCCCCCCCCCCCCCCCCCCCCCCCCCCCCCCTCCCCCCCCCCCCCCCCCCCCCCCCCCCCTTTTTTTTTTTTTTTTTTTTTTTTTTTTGGGGGGATACAGACCAAGAACGAAGCATATTGATGTCCGCCATCGTTTTCTTTGCGAACGTAATAAGAAGAAATAAATCTTGGTAAAATGCATTTCAACAAAGGAAAAGGTCTCTGAATCATTAACAAAAACATTATTAAGTGCAAAACATCATTTTTGTTTAATTGTAAAATGGGTTTACTTACGTAAAAAAACAATACCTTTAGTTTAAGTGAGAGTGTTAGAAAGATAAACTTATATACTATGATAAAATATAAGTATTAAAAAAAAGGACAAAATGTTGATAGCGACGAATAAGTTTGGATGTCATGTCAATGAAATTTATCACGATAATATTGTATTATTAGCTGTGTGTTACTAATACCACAAGAATTATTGAGGTTACACAGAATGGACACTTCAAAAATTATGAACGAAACAGCTAGACATTTTCAACGACCTCGCGTTGATCCCTTATTGGCAACTCCCAAAATTTTCGTATTTAAGAATGAAACAGGCGTAATGGGAGTCGCCAATTACGATTAATTTTGAGTAGAAATTTTAGTTTTACCACATTTTACTAGATTTAACTTTTTTGATCTTATTAATGGTATTTTTTTGAACCAATTTAAGGAAATGAACTGAAAGAAATGAACCTTATTACAAGTTGTAACAAGGCTTATTGCTTTCACTTTGTTCACATAAATCAGTTCCAAAGGAATCGCTTATTATTTCAACCTAACACTAGCTTTATAAAGTAAAGGGTACGTTCAGTATGGAAATATTAAAGCTATAATGAAAACGTTCCGCGATATTATAAAAATGTTCAATTTTTTTTCAGGAATCTACATATTTACGAATTAAAATTTTTGAACTTTTAAGATATTTTGTAATTTTGTATTTAAAGTTTAAGTTTAATAAATATTTATATAAAGAGCAACGCCATCTAGAAGGGTTTATTAATATTTTAGCTTTTAACTTTCAAACATATTATACTTTGCTTTCTAATGCATTATATCCTCATCCTCAATGAAAGGACATAGTACCAAGCGTTCAAGCTCTCTGAAATAATTTCCCACCAAATCATGAATGTCTCCTCTGTGAACGAGCCACAATAAGCCTGCTGATGGCCGCAGTGGAGGGTCTACTGAGACCCACTCATAACAAACCTAACCTCCTCTGTGAACACTATTAGTGTGCTAATGCCCCTAAATTATTTGGCCTGCTAACGTAAACCTTACGCTTTAGATAACCCGACAAGAAATAATCTAAAAGAGTAAGGTCGGGACACCTAGCATTTAAGTAGTCCTCTCTGTCCAACCCACATCTGATGGAACATTTTATCCAAATACACTCATACAACTTGGAGATAATGCGGCAGAGCTCCATCTTGCTGGTAACACAGGTCACATAAAGTATGATTTGGATCTTCTTCGTTAGGATATAAATTTCTTAATAGGAGAAATTGTTTTCTTAAAAACTGCCTAAATAGAGTTCTTCAAACAAAGTGCTTTCATTTCTAAACAATTCATGCTGAGACATTTACATTTTATTGGATATGTGTTTCCTACATCCAATGGAGATTAATAAGAGCCTAATATCTACAATTCTGGTGATTTACCTGTCTGTGTAAATGAAACTTATCTTCATGAGAAAAAATTGTGTTTCATAAGGCTATTATTAAGATCACGTTCACTCATTATTTCTGTTAGTTCCTGAACCAAACGCGCTTTATAGAGATACCATTATTCAAATCAAGCCACTCTGCAATGGTGTACTGTATTATCCGCATAATTTTGTGGTATCCTGAACCCAAAGGCTATCTTTTATATCCTTCTAACGCCGTAATTTCTGAGAGTGTTATTATTGACATATCTGCCTTAGTACGTATATTTTATGTTCCCACAAACCAAAATTAGAAGGTAATAAACGGTTTACGGTAAAAAGAAATCCATAGTTATGATGTAGGAACAATTTAAATGATAAAATATTCTGCGTATAACTCAGTAACTTTTAGTGATAAATATACCAAACATACTATGGTTGGAATTTTAATGATATCAAAAAATATGCTAGATATCCATTTAAAAAAATTCCGATGACATCATACTTTCAGCATGGTTCCTCTATATGATTACGTGTGTATGCTATATCTACGCACCTGTCCGACAATATTTCTGACACATATACCACTATTTTGTTTCACACGTTAGCGACACACTGTATATATGGAGAAATTGGCCACAGAAAATTTGGTGAACCCTGTATATAAAGGTCAGATAAAAAATTAATTGAATTATTTAACTAATATTCAGCAATAGACAAAATACGTTTGAGAACCAATGACAATTCAGCAAGTCACATATTTATGAAAGGATGTCTCGAGAACTGATAAAAAATTTTCCAATATTTCGTTTAACATCTCAACTCTTATATTTCTATACCTTACGACCTTACACATGTATGAGAATATCTTTATTTTGTAAAAA
The DNA here is from genome assembly GCA_029963845.1 of Rhamnusium bicolor. Classification (NCBI taxonomy): domain Eukaryota; kingdom Metazoa; phylum Arthropoda; class Insecta; order Coleoptera; family Cerambycidae; genus Rhamnusium; species Rhamnusium bicolor. Next base: position 185,547 of record JANEYF010003594.1, read on the forward strand.
TGCGCATGTAGCGCAGCTCTGTTCTAAAACAGATATTAAAGCAAAGAGATATGAAAATTACTAAATATTTAAAATTGTCTTTTCAGAATCCGAGAAATTACAATTCTAAAGTTTAAAAGGTGCTCGCACATGTTGGAATTAAAGTCATCTGCGATTTAAATTTAAACGTTTCTGTTGGAATTAAAGTGAGAGACAAATGATTTTTTACAGTTTTACTTGAAAATGTACAATTGCTTTAATTACTCTCTTAATCAGGTATAATTAATTTAAGCTACAGTTTAAAAATAAAATGAGTTCAATCAGTTTTCAAAGCTTCCTTTTTAGATTTGCTTGTTAAAACAATTTACAACCCAAAAACGCTTTAATTTTAACTTCAAATTCTATTGTTTAATTTATGTGGTTTGTTTAAAGGCGCCATATTTCGGGCTTAAAAGTTTTTAGCGATTTTTATGTACAGGAATAGAAATATGTTTTAATTATTCGCTTTACATATAAAAAAAAACACATAAACTAGATAAGAGAAAAACGCAGTAAAATGCGATTAAAATATATACAGATTGTCTATCAAAAATGCCAAACCTAATGCGACAACCGTTAGAAATAAAATGTTTAATACCGCTGACATAATTAAAAGATAATTTAAATGTGCTCATATAAGTTCTCCTAAAACAGTTTTGATAGTTCCAATAACTAAAAAGTTAGGAGAGTGGTCCTCCAATTTAACTCACCCCATATTTATTAGCGACAACAAAAACTATCTTTGCTAATTGTAATGATTATACTCTTCAAGAAACTTACCAATATTGTCTAATTAAAAGTACCTACTCGACATAAATTCATATTCTGTTTATTTGTGGAAAAAATAATAAATTAATTAATTGGGTATTACATAAGCATCCTTTCAAATCTACTATGAACATGAGAACACTAATTTACACACAATTTCTTATATTTTACTATATTCATTATCAGAATACGCTAGTATAAAAGTTTTAGGCAGATAATAAATTAAATACATTTCAAATACGCAGAAACTATTAAAATAACTACTTCAACTAGATGCAAGATGACATTGGATTAAATAAGAGTATTATAGAGGTTGGGTTAGAAATCATGAATATCATTGTGGTTACCAAAGTTACAATCAGTCTATCAATTTAAAATGTCAAAATAAATTAGACAAATGTTCATATTTTGAATTATGTAATTAAAATATCTTTCAAATAATATGATCACGTTTTCCAACCCCCCGAGTAGTTCCAACAGAATGAAAGACATTGTACTGCGGTCTAGGAGATCTCATTTTTGTATTGTAACTGGAGGGAATCATTTCTTAAATTTAAGTTTTCTTTTTTATTGAGCCAACATTTTTTAATCTCAATATTGTTTTGCTTCTAATACTATTCCTTAGTATAATTACTATTATTTAATAGTAGTAATTGCTTAATAGTTTCTGTGACAAAATGTATTTGAAGTGTAGTGTTTAATTTTTCATCTGCCTAAAATTTTCATATTGGTGTATTCAGATAAGAATGACAGTGTAACTTTACTACCATATTTATATTATGTTTGAAAGGATGATCATGTAATACCCAAATACCCAAACTAATTTATTATTTTTTTTTAGAAAACTTTAACTACTCGAACCCACTTGTATAATTTCAAACCAAACAAAACATTTATTTTATGTTTTCTATTTTTTCTTACATATTTAACGAGACAAAGAAAAGGATTTTACAGAGACATTCTTATTGGAAAATGTATCTGTTTGAAATATTACTAGGACCAGTACCAACTGCCTAAATCTAGAAGCTCCTTTTCATCATAACCAAAATAGCACATGTTATATTTCTTAATTGAAAATTAATTACAGATACACTTGATTTAAAAAAAAACTGGTACAACTCTTGTAATCGAAAATCTTAATAGTTTAGTTGTGTGCATATGTCTGTAAATAGGGCTGGCCAGGCATATCGAGAGGGGGGTGGAGAAGAGGTGATTTACCCCGGACCTGGGTTTTTTGGAGGAGATCGGTTTTCTTTGTGTTTTTAAACTTATTAAACCTTTCTCTTTTATTTTATTCAAATGGAATTTTAAAAAATAATTAGAAAATAACTTTTTCAAAACATTTTCAAGCCTGCCATATTATTGTTTAAAAAAATAATATTTGTTACGGATAATTCTACTAATGGCTGTAATTAAAATACTAACTGAATAATGATAATTCTATTTTGAAAATAAGAACATAAAAATACCAGTTGAGATTAAAAAAAAATGTAAACAATGCAAACTGAACATAAAAATACAATAAAAAAATAAAATAAATGAACTTGAATTACGTAATACAGAATTAACTAATATTTTGTCATTGCTCCATTAGCGTCTAAAACTGCCTGTAGTCTTGCAGGCTTGGACAAAATCAGATTTCTTGCAAGGTCAACTTCTTGCGACAAGTTCTACCAAGCGTCTTCAATTATCCCTTCCAATTCTTGGGCATTATTTGGATGGTTATTTAATTTTCTTATATGTTTCACCATTAGTCCCCATACATTTTCAATTGGATTTAAATCTACACTTTTAGATGGCCACAGTAACAACTCTATGTTTTTATTAAGAAACCATGACACGATGGGCCGTATGTATGGAGCAGTTGTCTTGTTGGAAAATAAAATTATTTTCCGGAAACACCTCTATTACTGACGGCAACATAATATTGTCTAATATTTCAATATATTTAATGGAATCGAGATGATCACCACTGTTCCAATACACACCTAACCCATTTAGGCTCATCCAAACCCTGACATTGACTGAAAACCTTCCTTATATTTGTGGATCCAAAGTATATTTTTCGTCGTATCTAGTGGAAGGAGGCCTATATACGCGAACATGTCCATCGTTACAGGATTTAAAAACCTTTTCATCAGAAAAGACAACTTGTCCCCAGAAGTTTTCATCATTGATTATATAGTTGAGTGCAAAAATAATCCTACCCTGCTTCTTTTCTTCTGAAAGTTTGTATTTTTTAGCCGCTGAACAACTTTTCAAATCGCTTTGTAGTTTTATTTTTCTGCAAGCAGTAGATACCGAAGCAGGGAAATTTGTCTCTGAAATTGCATTTACTGCAGTCTGAAAAGGGTTTTCTATTAGGTAATTTATAAGATTTTCATCTTCTTGATTATTGCTCTTTCTGGGCCTACCGGAACCAATTTTACGGGATACCGTTTGGTTGGTTTCCCATTGTTTTTTAACACTCATTATCGTGGTTTTACTCACATTGTATTTAGCAGCAAGTGTTCTTATGGACCAACCATCTTCAATTTTAGAAACAATTCGAAATTTTTGAATATCTGTTAGATGTCGAACCATTTTTAATAATGACGCCACTAATTAACGTCAAAGTGACATTTGTAAGATTATTAATATCAATCAAAGAACGAATGATTTACATAGCTAAAAGAAAGTGTACCAGTTTTTATTGAAATCAACAGTACATACCTGAGTGTTCACTACGATAATTTTTATAATATTGTTTTTTTTTAGAGTTTCATTACTTTAATTAAGGAATCTGTTTTTTTTTTTTAGAAACACTCTTTATTTTGAACTTGAGCAAAGAAGGATTATATAGCTATTTTTAGTGTGGATAAGGAAATAAGAAAAATATTACATAATTATTTTATAACAGAAGTAACATGCTGCTTTTACAACAAGTGTGTTCAATGAAAATATTTTTTTGTTTAAGATGAAAACAGTTAGGCTGGTATGCATAGTCGTTCTCCGGCGACTCGCCAGCCGCAATGATTGAGTTAATGTATAAAATATATAAAACTCATTCATTGCTGAGTGGCGGCTGGTGAGTCGCGGGGTGAACTTTTTTCAATGAATCCTTACAGAATGTCTTGCGCTATGTCACTGTATCTTCTTGATACGCTCATTTTGAAGGAATGATCCTTTGGCAAACTTTTCAATGTTACATAATTTTTTCAGTGGTATCTGGTTTAGCAGTTACAGTTTGATATTCACACCAAGAACCTACCCTGGTGTAGATACTGGCACACTAATAATAAAATAATCACGGCCTGATTGTACTAAGAACTAACTATGATATTACAACCAACTACACCACCGGCTCGAATTGCTAGAGCGTCCGACGGCAAACGTGACTAGACATCTTTTTATCATAGCTGCGGGGTCGAATCTCGCCACCGACACTGGCAACTTCGGTAGAAATGGTTATGTTCGCCTAAGTGTGGTGCGCGTGTGTGCTCTGCAGGGTTTGTCTAATTTCTATGATGGTTTTTCGATTATTTTATTATTCGATTTGAAATAGTTGCTGACAACTCATACATTATTTGTAATTAATGATAAAACAGGGAGTAGAGAACAAGAAACTGACTTTCAGTTTGTATTATTGTTGAGATTATTAAGTCTCTAGTTGATATCTGGTTTATTTCAATACAGAGAGAAAAAGTTAAAAAGTTAACGTTCTATATCTCCAGAAGTAAGCGAGATAGAGGGTATGTTAATAGGAACTTTTCTGCTTTTTGTTAAGCCTGTGAAGCAGCATCCCTTAAAACTGTGACACCTTGTACAATTACTATCATTGTGGTGTTAAAGCGCTTAATTATTATACCATCACTTATTTGTAATTAATAAATATGAAGAAAATGTACTGGATAGTTTATTACAGAACTACGGTGGACATAAAAAGGGCTACAAAAAATTGCCGCAAAAACTTCAAAGCCAGCGCTCTCACATGCCACAAGATCTAATTAGTGGCATACAGAGCCGTAATTCAAATTTCTGTGTATTACAATAAGCACAATAATATAACATATTTAAAAGTAGTGTCTTAAATAAATAGATATGTGATATCACTTCTGTTAAATTAAAAAATCCCACCCTGTTTTACTCTAACTCTAAATTAAAATTAGCAAGTAATTATTTTATAGCACAGTTTCGCCAATTTAACATATTGAATTATATTTGTTGCCTAGCTTTTCGTTCACATTTCTGTTCCTAAATTAAATTATAAACAGTTTGTTCTGGAACTTCTGTTAAATAGACTGTTTTTTCCACGGCTCCTGTTTCACTGTCACTTTTTTCCATATTTCTGTAAAAATTTAAATCTATTTTATGTGATTGTTGGCATACTGTGTCAAAACTTTCTTTGTAATTTGTGAAGCATTGCCGTCTTTCACAACTTGCTAATATTCTTTGCTATTGGTGGGTTGAGGATCTTCCCAAGGCCTGAACATTTCACCGACACACCTGTTAAACCTTTTAATTTTTCACAATCTGCTAAAATATACACGGCGTTTTATAGGGAAAGGTACATACGTTAACTGTGTATATGGGGACACCTAGGCAGTTCCAAATAACCCATGGTTAGTGGGTCTAACACCTTCATTACCAAGATACAGGGTGTTTTATTGGTTTAAACTAATACTTCCTTAAGCCACAGCATACGAACTACTTTGTATAAGAAATTGATATTCACTAGGTATGTTTTACTTAATTTACCGAATCGATTAACATATTAACCAACATGAAAATACAGGTTTGGCTTCATAAAAAAAAATATAAATTTTGTATAAGTATCCAAAAAACAAAAGAAAAATTAACAAAATTTTGAAAATCTTTTAGATATTTGAAACCAGCAGAAAAAATAAACTAAAGAGCATACTTTCTACATTTCCGCATTTAATTTGGGTTTGGCTTGATTCTTTAACATAATTTCAGTTCTATAGGAAATTCCACGAGGTACAATTTAAAGGTCTCTTTTAACTCCTGGGATCCTTTGCAAATCGATGAAAATTTGCAGGTACCTTACTAACGAGTTAGTTTAGCTAACTCGTTTACCTAAAAAATGAAATTATGGACAAATAATTGGTTGAGAAGTTACAAATTTTTAAATGTTTAAAGGGCTCTTTAAACCCTGGGACCCTTTGCAAGTCGATGAAAATTTGCAGGTATATTAGTAACGAGTTAGTTTACCTTCCATTGAAAAGAAATTATGGGCTGAGAATTCAAAAATATTTTAAATGTTTAAAAAACTATTTTTACTCTCGAATTAACAAGGCTACTCACCTTTGGGCTATTAAAACACTAAAACTTCCTTATCACATTGCTTTAGTGTTGAAAAAGTATTTAAAAAAAATTACAGGTCCGAACTATTTTTTTTTTAATCAACATTTCAAACACCCTGCATAACGTAATTTTAACAATAGTATTAAATATGCGCTTAATGAATGGGGGAAAAATCATAAAATATGAATAAATAATATTATTGTATTTACGTTCCGTCTTAAGCCATGTATTTATTTATATTCTTAATGCCTTATTTATAAAGTTGGCAAATCGATCCGCAAGTCACGGGCGGTGCCATGTAGAGAAATACCCAAATACGTAAGCGAGACTTGTTTACTATTATAGCCAAGACTAACGTTTGATTTTGGTCTACTGTTATGCCTTGTGGTGTGTACAACGTAATTTATTCCTTTCCGTTGTATTGTTGACAATTTTATTTGTTGTATTTTATTCTTGATATTAATTTAATAATAAAGTATGTCAGACCTGCCCATGGGTAAAAATCGGCCATACGCTGACAAAGTGAATAAATTTATCAGTGAATTCCTGGATTTATTCTACAATGGTGCTATAATAATTTGTAGGGTGTGTGAGACAGACCTGATATACTGGGACAAACGTGATTATAAACGTCACATAAATTCTGTACAACATAAATCTAAAAAAAATGGTGTGCCTTCGACAAAACAGTTTATGTTCGATTTACTCTTAATGCTGATTGTCTGTGATGTTCCGCTGCACATACTCGATAAACAACCATTTCAGGAGTTCTGCAATAAATACAATCCCAAGGTGACGTTCTAAGTCGCACAACGTTGTGTAACTATGTACCAACTGTAAGCGAAGACATTGTAAATAAGATCAAATGTATACTAAAAAATACACGGCTGTGGTTATGTGTTGACAAGACGACAGATTTGAAAAAAAAAATAGGTTGGTACATGCTACATGTAAAGTGCATGCTTTACACCTTGTGGCAGAAACTATTCTACAAGGTTTTTCAGAGGTAAAGGCATTAATAGCAAGTACAAAAAAGTGTTTCTTAAATCTCCTAAACGTCTTCGTGCATTTCATAGCAAGTGTCCCGGTATTGCTGAACCACCACAGCCGATTCTTACACATTGGGGAACATGGTTGAAGGCAGCTTTTTATTATGCTGAATATTTACAACAAATAAAAGCTGTGATACTACAATGAGGGCTAACGTTTTCAGGCTCACCAGTTGGCGCCACTGGTCGAGAAAGGTCGTGTCAAAAGGCGCGAGAAGTTTATAGTGTTTTTTTATAATTATTTCGTACACCAGTAAATAGAAAACATTGTTAATTGTGCCTCAGTATTGTGCAGTTCCATTTTGCTCGGAAACAAAAGGCGGACATATACTTTCGAGAGACAAAACTCGCCTAAAACAGTGGTTAATAGAGATAACTTTACTCCTTCGAAACATTCGTGAGTTTGTAAGAAACATTTTAATCCTGACGATTATGCGTTACCAAAGGAAGTCTACTACAGAAAATCGTGAGTAACAATCATGTACATTCGTTATTTTCATCATACTCATTCTCGATATAACCTAACTTTAATGACATAAGACACTTCTGATAAGTACAATAGTTTCCCCACTGAGCAAGTAAATTACTACTTTCCCCTTCTGCCATCATTGTGTTAAATGTTTTTAAGCTAATTTTTATAAAAATTATTAAAAACTAGCGTTAAAAAGTCATAGCAAACATTAACGTTCAGTGACATTGACCTTTCCGTACACTAGCACCTCTCGTGGTGAATTCAAGTGCGTTAACCCTCATTCAATCCAGACGAGGCTGCAGCTATTAAGGAAAGCCAGACAAAATTCGAAAATGTTTTTGTTAAAACAGCTTTAAAAACTATTCACAAGAACTATAAAGGATTACATGACGCCATACAAAATTTACAAAACAGTGCGTTATCGTTAGCGGAATCACTGCAAATAGTGGACAAAGTAAATCGACTGCCACACTCTGTAGGTGACGCAAAAAATTAAGACAAATTTGTGATGATACTGATAGTTCATCTGCAGATCCGTTAAGTGAGTCAAAGACTATTTTAAATATGCTTGTATTACATCAATAGATGTAGAACGGTCGTTCTCAAAATATAAGCATGTTTTTTAACCATATCGAACATTACTCTCAGGGACAACCATAAAAACATACATGATGCTGCAAAGTTTCTACACATCTTTTCCAGTTTGTGATAACCAAGCTAGTTAAGAGGGTAAGTTTTGCATATATTGTTATAAATTGTCACAGTTTATTGCTTTTATTACTATAATATTACTAGTTAATTTATTTTATTACACTTATTATGATGAGTACGCCTATGTCCTACGGCGCAGTTTTGCCAACTCTACTTATTTACATAAACGTTCTAATGGAGTTTAGCATATTGCTATTCCACCACTCAACCAGAACGAACATACACATAACAACCATTTCCTCCAACATTTGCCAGTTGCCACAGCTGAGACTCTAACTCAGGAGAGATAGACAGTGACTAGCAGTATTCTACCACACAGCAACACTAACCAAATATGCTACCGTCTCGGTATTCTAAAAACGCCACTATACATTCATGTTCTAACAAGGATTCGAACCCGAGACACTTTGGTCTCAAGCCTAACGTATAAGCACTAAACCACTCAGCAGTTTTCATCTCCATTTGCCTACACTTAATTTCTGTAATTCATTGGTGCATGGATTTAAGTGAAACGTAAAGAGAATAAAGTTATTTATTCATATTGGATGCTTTTTTTCCCCATTAATTAAGCGAATATTTAATATGATTTTTAAAATTACTTTATTCCGGGTGATTGAAACGATGATTAAAAAAAATTGTATTTTGGTTTAAAGTTGGACCTGTAATTAATTTTCCAAATAATTTCATGACACTGGACCAATATGTTTTTGGTGTTTTAATTACTCAAAGGTGAGTAATCTTGTTAACTTGGCAAAAGAAAATAGTTTTTTCAATTTTACCTCATGAAATTTCCAATAAAACTGATTTTGTGTTAGAAATCCGCTGCCAATTACTTGGGGATCAGAACTTCCTCACCGTAGTAAAACTCGTGTGGTGGAGTTTATAATAAAAGTAATTTTTAACGTTTCAAAAAAGTCATATTTTTTGACGTTTCAAAAAAAGACATTTTGACGTTTCAAAAAAGTCACATTGGTGGAATGTCCCTAATATTTTTTTTAGACATTGGGACCGATTTTGCTCATCGACAAACTCAATCTCTTCCTTGACCTCTAGAATGTGTGTACCAAATTTGAAAGCTTTATCTCAAAAACTGTAGTTGCTATCGCGAACCAGAAAGACACACAGACAGACAATTTTTTCTGTCTGAAATTTTGTGTATCGTCATAATACGTCGAGATTCATCCAGAAATGCAATAAAAATTTCAAAATTTTTTTCACTAATACATAACTTCCTCACTTTGAGGGGTGAGGAAGTAAAATAAAACTTTGTAGTATTAAATGCGGAAATGTAGAAAGTATACTATTTAGTTTATTTTTTTCCGCTGTTTGCAAACATCTAAACAGATTTTCAATTTTTTTAGTAGAGTTGCGAATAAGACGAAATAGAAAATGTTTCCGTTACTATTTGATGTATAAATTTCACTACAATGAAATTGTACATAATGAAATAAAACCATGTATATGAGAATCGTAATAACAAGTTTAATTGATAACAATGCTTGGGATCGAATATAAAATTGGAAGTTTCAACAGTTTTCAACTGCACTATTATTATTCTACAAACTATTTTATAGCATATGAGCTTTCGTCATAAAATAGTTTGCTATTCAAGTTAACATAAAATTCCAAATAGAAACCATTTAAACTTCTGACAAAATAAAATAAGGGTCAAAATACCGAGACACCATATATTTCATTAATGATATTTGAACACAAACACCTAATAAAAAGGTGGGATGTTCATTGTTCAATTAAATTATTACAGATCTTATCCTGAAAGCACATTTTGAAATATTTAAGAAAGACAGATATTTTATTAGGTTTTATAAAAGATATGTTAAATTTACGTCAATTTGTCCCATGTCGTTTTTCTTCCAATGAGAATCAGGAAGATTTGTATTTTTCTGGATTTATCGTGCCAAAAGTAATTTTTACTGACCGTTCAAATTTATGTCAATAGTAAAGATGGTTTCATTCTTTTTATGTAAAACTCAGGTTTGAAAAAAATCACAATTTGATGAAACTATACATTTTCCTTATCATGAGTTATTGATACCTTCAATTTCTAAACTTAATCGATTACCGTGCAAAAATTGAAACAATTATTTTATGTCACTGCCCCTGTGCGAGTCATATATGAAAATACATAAATTTACCAACAAATTGTTTGAAATTAGACACATACGAAAATATTTGGTAAATATAATGCAAACTTTTTAATAAACTTGCTAATTTTATTTTATTTGTAATGGCCGTATCATACATTTAAGCAGAGTTAGTGATGTTACTGGTTTTAGGGTATTGCCAACAAAAATGTTGCTAAATCGTTAGGGAATACATTACAAAAACATTAAACCTGTGTCATTAATGAAAAATCTTTGCGAATAGGGGTGCTTTGTGTGCCACCAAATGCAAATTTGGCTGACTCTGTTAATACTCTTGAACACTTTTTGGCATCTGTCATACCTGATTTTGATTATATAATATTTGGTGGAGATTTTAATGTTAATTTTTTTAAATAAAAATAGCCATGGCTATACACTTTTTAATAATATTTTAGAGAGGTACGGGCTGGAGCAGATTATAACTGAACCTACTCGTGTCACAGATGTATCTCAAACTCTCATTGACATAATTGTAACTTCTTGCAATAATATATGTTCAAACACGAACGTGATTAGAATGGATGGTATCTCAGACCACTCTTTGGTTTCCTGCAATCTAAAAATTAAGAAAGATCGCCAATCTACGTTATTTAAATCTTATAGAGATTTTTCCATGTTTGATCTCGACTTATTTTTAAGAGATTTACATTCTATAAATTGGAATTACATATTTAGTTTAGATAATGTCGATCAAATACAAGCATCTGGCACATCCGGTTATACCGAAAGTCGATACCAACTTGCTTATTATAAACAGAACACCCTATATATTTTAGGGTTTTCGAAAAGAACATAAAATTCTAAGTCAAAAACATGTAGGATACCCTATGCCTAAAGCCAGCCGTTTGAGATATTTGACATTTTAAAAAAATTTTGACACGTGTAATGGTTTACAATAATCTTTATAAATTTTTTCGCGTAAAAGTTACTCATTTGCTTTTTGGCACGCAGAAAGACCATAAGGTGAGCTACCGTCTACAGTTTAAAGAAATTCAATAATAGTATAACAAGTGTTCCATTTTTGACGTTACATTTTGTAAACTTCAAACCGCGAAAACTTGCTTAAGTCAAATGGAATACCCTATATTTTTTTACACCAAGTTATGTATAATTAAATTTCTTTTTTTCTGATATTAGAAATTCAAACTTTTTGAAATATTTGCGATTTTCTTAGAAATTCAAGGATTTTTAGTAACAGTTTTATTAAATTATCCATGATTAGAAACAAATCAGTAATGTCAGTCATTCTTTTATGTCAAAAAATGCCACCGCGTTTAAATTACACCCACAAAGACTTTTTAAATGTGTTTATTATTTATGCAGAATGTGATAAAGTAATATCAAGAACTTGTAGTACATTTGTTACTAGATATTAACAAAAACGGAAAATAACATTAAACACTGTAACATGGCTATTAATTGGATTGAAGACACTTTGCATAAACTAAAATAGCTAAGATAAAATCAACTGAAAACATGATTCTATTTTAATTTAATAATTGTTCAATATTGAGCCCTCGAACCTCCACACGTTTTTCGCACCTTCGGATTAGTTCTTCATGGGCAGCTCTTCTAATTGAATCCTGTGATAACTTTTGAAATGCATTTCTTACTCTCTACATACAATCTTCAACAGTTGTTAACTCATAAACTTTATTTTTAATAGTTCCCCAAATAAAATAATCTAAAACTGATAAATGGTGCGTACCTTTCCCTATCTCGATCGATGTAATTCCTGGTGAGATACCCTGTATAGGCTAATCAAATTGGATCCCCACCATGGGCATCTAGCTTTTATCTCAGAAGGTAGGTTTAAATATGGTAAATTTTGAGCTTATTAATATTCCAAAAAAAATTGTCAAATATCTTTTACTACGGAATAGTAATTATAAAAAAAATAAAAAATGAACTTTCGTTTTTCGGTCATAAATTTTATATCTATAATTTTTCTTTAAGTCTATAAAGTGATTCTCGTTGCAACTTTTTATTCTAGATTTAATAATGTTTCTCATTTTTTGTCGATTCGTTATTGTTTTATACATAATAACTTCGTTTTTTCTTATCGCTCCGATTAGATTTTTTCGCTATTCCACACCTTTTTCTGCCTAATTAAAATAACACACTTCATAGAATCAGAATGTTTTTACAGAATAAAAAAAATCTTATAGATAAAAAGTTACGGCCGAAAAACGGAAAGCTCATTTTTTTGTTTTTTTTTTTCGATTATTAGGAATCAGTATAAAAGACATTTGTATTTTTTTTTGTAGATTATTAATAAGCTCAAAATTTATCAACTTTGCCAAATTTCGTACCGATATACTACTGTTTTGATAAACGTTTCGAAGATTATTGTTTTACTATAGGTAGTTATTTCTGTTGTAAAATTATGTTTTTCTAAAATCACTTAAGAATGTCTACTTTCTCGGCGCAATTTCAGATCCCAAAATTCGTTGTTCTAGTATTTTAGTCCGTTGCTAAGCAACCATCATAAAACAGTACGAGAAAGTTACTTTTCCGACCTAAGTTGGAATAGTAACCCTCGTACCGGTTTTTTATATATATTTTAGATAATAAATGAGTGGATACTCCGGTGACTGGAAGAGTTGGAGAGGAGAAGTGAAAAACGATTTTTTTTTCAGTTGTTTTGTCTAAATTATGGCAAGTAACAAAATTGAACAAAGGCAAAAAAAATAGAAATAAGACTGACTGTTTTAAATGTATTTACCCAATACAACTATAGAAATTTAGATTTTTTACTATTTGCTGAATGGGTGAAACTATTCCATTTGCGGAGGAGGTGAAATATCTAAGAATCACTCTGAATAAATCACTTAATTGGAACTCCCATCTGGAAAAGGTAATCCACAAAGCAAAACTGTCCTTACGGACATGTCGTCGTATTTGTGGTAAATTCTGGGGCATGGTTCCCCAACAAATTTACTGGATCTATGTCACGGTCATCAGACCAATGATAACATACGGATCCATCGTTTGCTGGTCGAAAGGATTACAACGGACGGCCAAAGCCTGGATTACAGAGATTAACATGCTCGACCGTAATGGGGGAAATTAGCCCCACACCGTCAGCTGCAATGAAAATCCTCTTGGGCTTACCCCCTCTTCATATATATTTGGAGAGAGAGGCCAGGTGGGAAACATATAGACTGCAACAAGCGACTATTAATATGCCGCAGACTAGTATTATGGAGCGGAACAGGTTGCTGGATGACATAGAGAGTAACAGCATCCTTGGAATGCCCTCGGATACTATGCCTACCATGACCAACTACGGGCTGACCTTCAACATCCTTTTTCCGAAAAGAGATGAGTAGGATCGGATAAAACCAACCTACTGTGGGCAGACAGTTGCTGCTTTACAGACGGCTCCAAAACTCCTGAGGGAACGGGAGCCAGAGTACATAGCTACAGACCAAGGGTGAGGATATCCTCAAGCCTAGGTACTAATGTAATTATTTTTCAGGCCGAGGTTCATGCCATTGAACTGTGTGTGCAAAGGCTGGAATATATGCATCTTACACGCAGATCAATTAAAATTCTTTCAGATAGCCAAGCAGCTATAAAAGCTCTTGGCTCCTACCGCTGTAACTCCAAAGCGGTATGGAACTGTCAGAAGGCTCTAAATCATTTGAGCAAAAACAACACAGTGACTTTGGTCTGGATACTCGGCCACGCTGGTATGGAAGGTAACGAAATAGCCGACTCCTTGGCCAGAGAAGGAGTAGGATCACGAATCATCGGGCCAGAACCGATGCTTGGCATATCTTCAAATACTGCTAAGATGGCTATCTCAACCTAGGCTGAAAGGAAAACTCTCAAGTATTGGCAATAGTTACCAGGATTAGTTCATTCGAAGCGTTTATAAAATACCTTTTGTTATCAAGAACTAAGAAACTTTTAAAGTTAAACCGGGTAAACCCGAAAACCCCCCCCCGCCCCTCCCCCCGGCCCCCCCCCCCCCCCCCCCCCCCCCCCCCCCCCCCCCCCCCCCCAAACCCCCCGGGCCCCCCCCTTTTGGGGGGGGGGGGGGGGGGGGCCCCCCCCCCCCCCCCCCCCCCCCCCCCCGGGGGGGGCGCCTTTTCCCCCTTTTCCCCGGGCCCCCTCCCCCCCCCCCCCCCCCCCCCCCCCCCCCCCCCCCCATATTTTTTTTTTTTTTCCCCCCCCCCCCCCTTTTTTTTTTTTTTTTTTTTGGGGGGTTCCCCCCCCCCCCCCCCCCCCCCCCCCCGCCCCCCCCCCCCCCCCCCCCCCCCCCCCCCCCCCCCCCCCCCCCCCCCCCCCCCCCCCCTTTTGTTCCCCCCCCCCCCTTCCCCCCCCCCCCCCCCCCCCCCCCCCCCCCCCCCCCCCCCCCCCCCCCCCCCCCCCCCCCCCCCCCCCCCCCCCCCCCCCCCCGGGCGCTCCCCAATATATATAATGTATTCTCTTTATACCTGAATTATTTTCACCGTTGGGTGAACCATGACTCACTAACCAATAGAGTGGAATATTTGGGAATGACTTTCTTATTCGTACTATTTTTACACTTTGTGATTTACAAGGTTTCAAAGCATCCAGTTGTCTAGTATTCGTTACATTCCTAATTAATTATAAATTGCTAATATCTATTTTATGGTTGTTTTCAAACGCATATGGGGCAACACTAGACTTATCTGTTCTACCATATTTGAGATGAGCCATATGCTCTTTGAATCTAGTTTGAATTGATCGTCTAGTTTGTCCAACATACTTTTGATTATAGTCCTTACAAATAATTTCGTAAATCCTCGACATTTAATTTCTTTCAGTATTTTTTTTGAATTGCCTAAAAGTTGTAATTTATTTTCCAGTGAATGAATCATTGTCATACCTACATTTTTAAAAACATTACCAAATCAGATTCTCTTTTTCATTTTGAAAGGTCAAGGAATTTTGAAGTATTTTTAAATTTACGTTTCCTAATTATTTTTTCAATTAAACGTACAGAATATCCATTACTCGCAGCTATATCCTTAATCAATGCTTTTTTTCAAACCTCTCCTTATTGAAAAGAAAGCTTAAAAAGGTGACCAACTAATCTTTGTGTACTATATCGTATAAGTAACGAATATTTTTTCAAGTTCGGAGTGCTTTATTATGTATTTTATAAAGTTTAGCATTTTGTATTTAGATTTATGTAAAATGCATCAATTCTTTGCAAACTTTAACAAAAACGTCGTTAGTTAATTCAGACGAAAAATTATTGATGCAGTCCTTATATAATGGACTATAAAAGCCTTAAAAGAAGTTTGTTTCATTTTATAAAAGTTTGTGATAATACTCTTTATCTAATAATAAGGCCTTGCATGCTCTAAGAGAAAAAATAAAAATGGAAAACAAAATAATGCTGAGATTTTAATTATAAAATGAATAAACCTATAATAATGAATACTTTCTGTGTAACCTATATAACAAAAATTATTATTTTGGAATTTGCTACTAGATTTACTACAAAAATGTGCTCATTTTGTTTTTTCAATCCTTATAATTCAAAAATTCATTACCAAATTTTACATTTAATACACCCACTCTATATTGCATTGTTGATAATGGTAATGATAATGGTGGGGGGAGACTGACGCCCTACAAATAGTCTACAGACGGGCTTTTACCAACCTCCAGCTGTCCCCTCAGACATGTATTTCTCTTGCTCCCTTGTCGAATCTCTCTGATCTTCTAATGAAGGTCAGGATATCACTCAATGCGATGAAGCTCATCTCTTCCCTTAGAAGTGTCTCAGTTCCAAAAATACTATGCTTCAGGCGCCCGAACGCTTCAATTGCCCCAGGAAGTAGTAGGACGTTTCTTCATTACTTCAGTATCCTGGATATGTAGGGTCTTCCCCAACTCCTATTAATGAGAAATGTCTCCTAAGTCTGCAGTGGCCTTTCAGAATTCGATTAAGAGATTCAGAGTCCTTCGACCTCAATCCATCAGGTCGATCTCAATTTGTTCAGCCCTGCCACAAAATCTCGAGTTTGCCTACAGGCCCTGTTGGCCCTCCAATGCTTCTTCAGTGTTTTGTGGGCCCACTTATTGAGGGTCATAACCTGTCTCCTTATGCTGCCCAATGTAGGCTCAGAAACGAGGCAGGGCTCCTCGGCCCCAAATCTAACCATTTCATCGGTATTCTCGTTTCCTGGAACCCTTGTATGTTCCGGGATACACACTGGTCTTGTTTATGTCTAGCAAGCTTTTCTAGGGCATCCCCGTACTCCAGAATGAGAGCTGATTCCGTCTTGGGGGAATACATTATTACATAACAATCCACAAAACATTTATTTTAACTCAATTCATAACAAATGATTCACCTTTCACCATGCCAACTTAAAAATCTTAATTGACAGTAACAGATGCTATGGCGTTATCAAGGCTTAAACATGAAAATTTATTTTTAGACCTTGTAAACGTTAGATATTTTAAACAATCTGCATGTAGATAGGTAGCTTAGAAAAGCAGATTGAAATACTGACAGTTTTCATTCCTAGCAAAAACGTTCAGTTTTTTCCTTGTTTCATTTTGAAATCGTTACATTTTATTGTAATTGTGGTATTAAATTTGTTATTCGGTTAATATCATTTAATTGGTATTGAAGTTTAAGTCCAAAAAAAGTATCTTTAGAAAATATTTTAAATCCTAGAAGTATTGAGAGCCTGCAAATATTTTTTATTCATTATAATTGTGTTTCTTGTCTATTTATGTATATTCAAGTCATAAAGCTGTGGCAGCGTGGCCATTCGCACAACTGTATGGGTAATAGTAGTGGAAGAAAAAAATATTAAACATCATACATCTCAATGACTTCCGAACGGAGTCATTGGTACATCTCTATTTACGTAAAATATGTACAGGGTGTCCAAAAATTAATTCCCCAGCCGCCGAGGTTAAACTCTATGACCAAAAATAAGTCGAAAATCACTTATGTCAAAATTTCGAAAAGTTACTCCTTACGGAATTATGGCCATCTTAAAGAGCGCAATGAAGGTATTTTTGCAAATAAATTTTTGAAATTTAAGTAGTTTAACAGAGAAGGTTGAATTAATTTTAATCTATGATTGTACAAATCGTTGCGATTTTTAATGGAAGAAATCTTAACAGGTAAGTCACACACATACGTTTTAAATTATTCAGAAAATTTGCAGAAACAGGGTCTGTGGAAAACAGAAAACCAACAAGCCCATGGTCTTGAACGAAGAAGGTAACATTGAAATATTAGGACATTTTACTATCAATATCACAAAGTTCACGTCGTCAGGGGTTTTCTATAACTGGCATACATCATGAAGCTATTCGCAAGGTCCTAAAATTTCAGAAACTCATCTCTATAAAATGCAAGTCCATCATGAACTAGCTGAAGATGATATTGATAGAAAAATCCAATTCTGTGAACAAATGACAGAATAAACAGCAACCTGCTTATGTTGCAAAATATTTGTTTCAGCGATGTATCAGCATTCTTTTTTAATGGTTTTGTTAATAGACACAATTGTTGCGATGAATATCCATGTTTTTGTTGAGGGACATACTCAATGACCACAGAAAATAAATGTTTGGGCTGGTATATTGAAAGATAGTATTATTGAACCTATCTATGTTCATTGAAGAAAATATCAACTGCAATATCTATTTGGGCATGTTAAAAACCACCATGAACCCTTTTATAATCCATATATTTGAGGATCAATTTGATGAAGATGATAATTATTTCTTAAATGAAGACATGTGCTTCACTTCCACATGGTACTCCTAACATTATATTTTACCACTCCGGAAATGATTGGATAATACACTTCCCTTTTTACAAGAGACTGTCTGCTTGTATATGGTATAGGTAATGGTAATCTACGCAGGCAATAAACTAAAAAAACTAATACATATTTAGAAATTGTGAGAGGTGTCCTAACAAGTGAAATGTGAAGAGTCAGTGTTATCTGAATCAAATAGAATTTATTAGCAACTTTTAATAAGCAATTCAAACGACATGCCCTGTACGTATTAATAGACATAGGGAATTTGGATGTAATGACGTAAATACAGGAACAGACTGCAAAATAGGGACAGACAGTATAGTAAACAGTATTTAACTTGTAAACTGTAAAATTTTTTACACAACAACTCCTCCCTATTTCACCGCCTTTATTTGTCTCCACCAATCAACGTTTGGTGTCTTTTCGACGATACATGTTTTGTCACAGTATGGCCTGTTATGACAGTCTACACTTTACATAACAACGTGGTCTGCCTCGCAATATTTACTTCCACTAACGCACTAAATTAAACAGAAAATATCGAATAAATTAAAAATGTCTTTATACGCACCGTACGCACAACAGATCTCTAGCTTAAAAGTTTTCGAACTGAACAAAATTGCTAAATAATGTAAGTAAAATACCCTTCTCCTACTAAATAGAAGTTTAAATCAATCCAGCAAGTAGTCGGTTAACAGTGTGTGTTGTTTAAGGAATATAATTCTCGGCGGTTGACGACCGCGACGGCTCATTGGTGCCGGTTTTACATGCAAAAGATTAATTAATGTATAAGTACACTCTTATAAATTATAATTTAATTTATTCCACTTAATAATTACTATTATATCACGCGTTTTTTCAGAATATAGTATTAGGTTTAAAAATCCATCTCTGGAATGACATTCAAACTCCCTTTATCCACCTATTAGACTCGACTAATACTTTGATCAATTTGTTAAGGACTTTTTTAAAAATTTCAGAATTAATTTGACAAACAAAAATAAAATTTTCTATAATTTCAATAAAAAATATTCCTAAAAGTATGTTTCACAGTACTCTCTTTTACACTATATCTTTTGCTACCCACTTCGACTTCGGATTTTGTCAGTAATCTGTGAGGATTACGTCATTGTTTATTGGTCACTATACTTTGTGTGCTAGACCAACACATAATTTTATGTTTTAGGTAAACCTCGGGTAAACTACTTCATGAAAAATTATAAAATTAAATTGCCAGTTTCGGATGGAAATGCGTTTCGTTAGCCGTGGAAAATACACATATTTTAATTGTACAGTGTTGCAAAGATGGCTAGAATCAAACAAATTTTATGTGTTTAGAATCAGTAAAGATTTTTGTTAAAAAAAACAATCTGACAGCGTTGATATAATTGTTGTGCAATCTTAAACTATTTACTGTCATAATAAATAAATTACTTTATTTGATTCATATTTCTCCAAACAACGGCTTGCATTCAAAAGATATTACTGTTGATGATGCACGAAAAACTATTAAGCAAATATGACAATGGGACCGGATAATATACCTACATTTCTAATTCGTGATTGCTATCATTTTAGCAAATCTTCTATGCACACATTTATATATAACTTGATTATTAAGAATTCTATTTTTCCAGAATTGTATATATGATGATTTATATGCTTATGTTAATAATTGTTGATTAACAGAAAAATATAGGATTGTCGCTGGTTGATAAAAATTTCAAATTTGGTTATAAAAAGTAAGTTTATTAGTGAAGTCTTAGATCAAAGAGGTTGGGTGGATACTATCTACTTTGATTTCTCTAAGGCCTTTGATAAGTTACATCATAAAATGTTATTGTAAGGCTTCAATATTTGGGACATACATTTGTTAGCTCTAATAACTTCTTATATTGCTGATCGCTGACAATTTGTTCAAGTTAGAGATTATAAGTCAAACAAATTTTTACAATCATCCGAAGTATTCTAGGGCCACTTTTCTTCATAATTTCTACAAACGATATTGCTGGTGGAATTGTATATATTGTAAAATACTTTCTATATGCTGAAGAATCCAAAAATATTCTGTCAAGTTAATTCAATAGCGGATTGTGAACATTTGCAAGCCAATTTAAATCATATAAACAACTGGTGTACGGGAAATAACCTATTTTTAAATGTCAGTATAGGCAATATTGTGTGTTGCTCGAGAAAGCAAAATATTTGTGATTTTGATTATACAGTTGCCAATACTCTAAACAGATCTAACATTGTTAAAGATTTTAGTTTTGTTTTTGACTGCTACATCATATTTTAAAATAATAGGATTTGTTTTAAGAAACATTAAAGATTTCCAAAAATGGCATGCAAATTATCGTTCAACTAATTAGTAAGATCCAAATTAGAATAAGCCTCTATTAAAATGAATCCCAATATACAATTTCCATATTAACATCATTAGAAAATATTCAACGTCAGTTTTTAAAAAAGTTACACTTTAAAACATTTAGTAACTATCTACCTAAAGAGCATCTGCATGTTGTACTTTTATCTACTTTTAATTTTGAAAAACTTTTAAAGAGAAGAATAACTCAATCAATAATATTTTTATAAAAAAAATTTCACAATTATATTAAATGTGAAGATCTTCACAACAAAATATCTTATGTTGTTATCCTGTACTAATTTAAGACACTGTGAAACTTTTCATACGTACTCTCAGAACTAAAATATTTCAAATTATAATATTGTCAGTACCGTTATTATTTTCAACACGAAAATTCATTGTATTAAGCAATATTAATTATTAATTTATTAATGTTTGATAGGTATTAATAAATTTTGTTTGTTGTGTAATTTATATTTTTATATTTTGTTATTATTTGCCTTTCTCATTATTTTTTTTGTATTATATCTATTGTATCGTACGTTCTAAATGCAACAAAAAACTGCTTTGTTGGATATTATAATAAAAATAAATAAATGAATAAAATCAGAATATGGAAACAAAAATAAATGAACATCAACTAAGGCAAATATGATCGAAAAAATAAAATTTTCAATTTAACAATTTTGTATAACTCCTCCGAATTTGTTACGTTGTAAAACTGGCAAAAGTCGTAGTGTGTTATAGTGTGGATCACATACTGTTCAGGTCTACAAAATACGATATGGATAGATGTCGCGCGCATTCCTGCAGAGATTCATGGTTCAGGAAAAATAACGATTGTTTAACGTTCGATTACATTCTGGTAGAATTTAAGTAAAATATTACATATTTCCCTTGAAGAGTTATAGTGAATTTTACGAGAATAATCATTATTAGTGCTCGTTGTTGTTGGTGTACCGTTTTTGGGTTTGTGGAACATTAATATATCGGGTAAGTACTATTCTAACCATTGGACGACAGTGCCGGTCATCAAAGTCAACATAGGACCCTCTCTTGGAGGGTTCTATTGGATTCTACCCGGATCCTCTCCGGATTTTACCCGAATTCTACCTAGATACAGGCTTCTTTTGGGTACTTGGATTTTTCCAAAGTACCAAGTCTTCCCTTGGATTAGGCTTTACCAACCAGCCCTTACATAGCTTATACGAATATAGTGTTCTCACGTATAGGGTGTACATCGTGGTCAAGACGGGGTGATAACTAGACCTCTGACGAGCCGTGGATCACAGATAAGCCACCTTTGTATATACAGGGTCATGTTACTTATTATTAGCATTTGCCAATATTACGTATTTAGAGTAATAAAATATAAATGTTATATGTTCATATACAATTGCTGGTGTAACTCGCTTAGTTGAAACGGCCAAGCATCATTTTTACTAATAACATTTTATTACCTAGTACCATTACCATACCCCCTTTTGTGCATAAACGGCGGCCCCATTTTATAATCTTACGCTGCTAGTTGCTGCATACGAAGCGAAGAAGTAGGTACACGTGTTATTTTATTAGTGTTTATCATTAAATGTTAAATATTGAATATTTTTTATACAAAGTTACATAATATATAGATCTGCCATACGATATTCGCTCATTAACCTTAAACTACGAGGATTTTTCCTCCAAAATAACCCTCCGAACTCACACCCAATTTTCCCGGCTACAGAGAACTAGCTAGTGTATCATTCGCTACGCACAGCCTACGAGTGGCACTGGAATAAATATCCTTTATTGGGGTTCAAAATAAAAAAAAGGTTTAGTCCATATTCCCCTATGTTTCTTGGGGAAATGGCACTCCTTCTTTGTTTTATTTTGAATATCCTTTTGTTACTACGCATTTAGGGGTGAACAGCTCTGACCCCTATGTTAAACACCGCTCTTTTCCTTAGGTATAACAGACGAACATAACAAATTATAATGCGATTAATTAAGAATAAGACGATGCATATTTCATTATTTACTATTTCAAGTCTAGACGAAAATTACCTCATTTCCCTATTTCTTCATTTTAATTGCCTCGTTCTATATTGCTGTGTATAAAATATCTTCGCTATATTTTATTATTTTAACTATAGAAAAATTCGAAATTTAGGATTATAAAATTTTTTCGAGGAATGTGAATACGCGAACACTGCACCAAATGAAGTTGAGATAAGGCAGATGCAAATAATAACTTGTTATTGTTAATTATTTTTTTAATAAACACCACATAAATTAGACAACGCCCAACTTGCAATTCTATTGGAAATAAAGACCAGTTGGTAATAAATTAAAGATATAAATATAAATAACAAGTACCAATACGTCAATGAAAATGGAATATTGCTGTGCAAAATCAAGATTATAAATCAAAATGCGATAAAATGTTTAACGGATGGTTTACTTTCATTGCGGCTTTATTTAATGATTTCAATGGCTAGATAATATGAACTCAACTAACCGCCATTATGGTACCTAGAACAATTTATATTGAACTTATTAATAGTGTGTCGAAAAATTCCTTTCCCGAACTTATTATATGGTAGGTTAATTCGCTTTTTTTGTTTTATTTATATTGCACAACAATTTATCATTATTAAGATTTCGTTCATATATCTCGTTTATTATAAAAAGTAGCGCAAAAATCAATACTTAATTTGCTTCGTTTGTATCAAACAAATGGTTACCTCTAGCAGTGATGCAGTGACATGATGAGCTCATTTTACGGTATTTTCCATCACTTTTTCCAACGTGTCGGCCATTATGTTTCCTCTCAATGCTGCCAAAGTCTAAAGACAGTCATCTACACTCTGTCCGTCAAGTAATCCCACAGGAAAAGTCTGATTCTGTCAAATCAAGCGATCTTCGTGGCTATTTAAAATCAATGTTTTTTGAAATGAGATGTGCACGAAACATTTCCCTCAAAATGGCCAATAATTTTTATGCCGTGTGTACCGTGGTGCCGTCCTATTAGAACCACATGTTTTCTTATATAATTTCAACCAATTTGGGTTACAAAAAGTTGTAATAGTGCTAATTAATGACAGTAACGGTGTCACCTAAAGCAGCGTTAAAAAAATACGGGACAATCACATTTCTATCGTAAATATCAAACCATACCCAAAATGTGATTCGCATATCATACAACGGTTCTTCCTGGATGATTCTTGAGTTTTTAATTCCCCCATAGGCGCTATTTTGCTTATTAACAATTTCACTCAGGTTGAAATGTGCCTCATTGCTTATGATCAATTTTTCAGGAAAGTATGCGAATTTATTGTCAAGGCTTGCAATAGCCTCACTGTATCGTATACGTTTTTGGGATCTTTATCAGCAGCTTTGTCGTCACCTGTATTTTAAATGGGAACATATGCAAATCCAATGTGCTTAAATGAGCACCGGGATAAACCTAATTGCTGTGAAGACTTTCTTATTGATAGTAGAGAGCATCAATATGCTTTTTGTGACTTCTGTCTTATAAATTTTTAAACTTCTGTTGGCGCCGAACAATTCGCAGGATTTATATGAAATCCACGCTGAATCAAAATTATCGATGACATTGTTTTGGTAGTACAGTATAACTATTCCACACGACCTATTACACTTCTCCATAACAAATTTTGTGTCTATTTCGCAAATGACATAATACAGAATAATATCAACTACAAACAAAATAGCTATAAATATCTTCCTACAAGGTACTGACTTTTGTGCCACTTAATAGTTGTTATTGTAACTTGCAACTATTTCCGGGGCGGGCATTTCACTTTTCTTGTTTCTTACCTAATAACTTGGATAACAACTTTTCCGACACATAACACTTTACAAATTTGCTGACTTGTGCAAAACAAATATGTTTCAATTACAAAAACTGATTTGAATTAACTATTATTAAACACCGGACAATTTCCGTAATTTACGGACCGGCTTCCCAACCGTCCAATCTTAAAATACAGTTTTAACAAAAAAAATTTCCAGTAAGTCTCTTCCGAAAAAATCAGTACTTGACATTTTTTGTGTTGACAAAGCAATGGAAACTTGAAGTAATTTTTCTTAATACACTTATGTTGCTTTCTTGTTATAGACCAGAGTATAGAAGGGGAAGTAATAAAAATGCATGACATGACAACTCCTATAGGGATGTGAACTGCGCAACAATAGCTGCTCAATAAAGATGCAATTACCTAGTAAAACTGCAAGCTGTAAATTCATGTCATAAAATGGATAATAAATAGATTTAAAAAAAGAACTGAGGAATAAAATATTTCCACTTTCTCCTCAACTTATTTTAATACATTGGGCAGCCTGGTTTGAAGCAGCTGTCTATTATCAACAATATTTAAATACATAAACAAAATCATTTTACAGTTGATTCCCGGTGTCTCACAAGTTATTTCTGAGACCATTATACCATAGTGGTGGACAATATTGGAAAACTAAAAACTGAGTCATTATCATTAACAGTCTTTAAATATTTTTGACAATGAAAAGAATGTATTTCAAACTCTAAAAGATGCTCCTGGTATATGAGTAAGAGGTGGTGACGTGTTATAAGATTATACTAAATTATGCTTTATTAATCAATAACAGTTTGCAATAAGGTTTTGTGATTGTAATTCCCGCCTTCTTTGAGGGTATTTCCTAGTTCTTCAAGATTGTTTCTTGATAGTACATGACTAGATTAGCATCAGGAGATATGTGGCCGGCCAAATCATTCGAGTTAGATTTTCTTCCATATGAAGTAATTCACGGGTGCAGCTCTATGGCGTCTGACATTGTCGTCAAAGTCTGGCTCAATAGTTTTGGCATGATGCCTTACATATTGTTGTTAAATCTACATATAACGTAGATTCAGATTCATTCACTGTGTGATTTAAAAGAACGTAAAGTTTAGTTCTACCATGCAATAAATTCCAACAAATCCTCTACCAAAGGCGATTCGTTGCACTCTGTGGCCTTCCACTTCTTCTTCAGATTTGAAATCAGTTATCTCTAGGTTTAAGACAAAATCTAGATGCATTGGCAAACAAACATCTCCAATTGATGGGCTCCCTAGCCCAATTTAGTCTGTTTATTCTATTCTCTCGTATAAGTTTTGAGTGTCTAAAAGGTTATCGAGCTCGTAATCCAGATGTATGAAATCGTCTCTGCACTGTGCATTGAGAGACAGAAATATTTCTGAGTACTGTGGAATTTTAAAAGGGATCCAGCCATACGCTACGTACAATTTATATGTTCTAAGAGCTGCTACTCTTTCCTTCCACTACTATGTATATAACTGACCAAATTAATTATTGTTAATAAATCTACTCCAGGCCCTATTAAGAACACTCTCTGTTCAATAAATGAATTGGCACCTTGCCTTTGCCCAAAACCAGTTTGTAGCATGCGTATAGCACGATTTAATTCCACATGATCTGAAATACACAATAGTATTTTCAGAGATATGACATCTGTTAGCATCACAGTTTTCATAGCCATTGCTTTACTTAGCCTACTAAATAAACGATTGAGGAAACGCACATAAGAATAAAATTGATCACAGATGGATCTATCTGCAAGAAGCTACATGTTAACCAAGAATATGGTTATGTCCAAGGTAGTAGATATTTTTCGACGATTTGTGACTAATCACGATCAGTGATCATGTATCTAATAAAAAATTGGCAACGAAACATGTCTGTATAATACACTGCATAAAACAAATGCTACAATTTTTTTGAGAAATATAAATATATCTCTGCAAACAGGAAAAAAAGACGTAACAAAACATAAAAAGTGTTTTAAAATCGAATGAGAATTTCAAAAGCATTTAAATATGTTCACTGGAATGTATAGGGTTGAAATATAAAAATGATCTGGGATGTGTTATCACCATTTTCTTTGTAAGAATATGTCACACGAATTTAGATATGCTTAAATTTATCCACTGTACATATTTTATTTATAAGTCAAATGACCAAATATTTATAACCAAATACTATTAATCTCTAGCAATATAAAACGAGCCAGCGTTATCTTTCTGGATAACTGGGTTATTCGAACATTTAAGATGTGGTATCATAACTGACTTGGACGTCGATGTAATCAATCACTGTCATATTTCAGAAGCGAGGACTAGAAGGGATATACTCAAAACAAATTGCAAATACTAAGTCCTGGCGTAAATTATTTCTTTGAATAAATCAACTGTAAAGAAATTAACAATAGAGAACCCGTACTTAGGATTACCAAAGAAACGAGATGAGTATGAAACATATGAAATCACTCAATTCTTAGAGTTGATTATATTATTTACACTATTACAGTATATTCTGAGAGAATTTAACCAAAATATATTAAGTAAATGGAGAATAATCTTAAACACATCACATATAAATTAGACAACCCCAAAATTCTAAAGCAGAAACTGTTACACTGAAAGAAAGGTGTACACACAACCATTCTCTGCGACATTGTGGTCTACCTCAGCTGAGGTTCAAGCTCAGGAGCGGATCGACAATTTGCCTAGTTGAGCTTGTCACATAGTAATCATATCAAATCAAAAATTATTTATATTAACACTACATTGAACATGTCCACCTGGTTGGCCCACGCTCGGCTCCAGTCTAACACCCACGTGACTACGTGGCATGGCAAAATTGCTAAGTTGAGCTAGGGTGGTGTTCAATGAATAAGAAGCAATTTTGAATGGGTTATCTACTCCTTATATGCATAGGCAGATTATTTGGTCTAAAAATAAATACATAATGTAAAAACTATAGTTTTCCATTTGCGAAAGTTCTTTTTTATCTCGAAAGATTCCCATTCTTGCCAAGAAATTGGATGTAATTTACTAGTAATAAAATGAATAATTAATGTATACCAATGTTCTGTAGGCTCATCTAGCGCCTTCAAAAACATAAATACCTTGTTAAATAATTTTCTTAATTCTATAGGAGATTCTTTTTGTATAGCTGAAAGCTTAAAAAATGCATTAACATGATCATGGACAATAAGTCACATATTTTCAAAACGTCCCTTAATAATTGTCAAGCAAAAGCGTAGTTGACTGTAGAGGTATTTGTAAATTCCATAATTTGACAGGCGTCCTCTTCTTTATAAGGATCAACATAATAGAATTTTTGATTATCAGAATGTTGAAAATCGTTATTGTCATGAGTCAATGCACTAAACGCGTTTTTGAATTTCAACCAATCATCGTAATATCTATTGAAGTATTATACCTTTTCAGTATGAAATGACATTGTCAGTGATGTGATATGACCACGCGTTGCTTCTGTTTTATTATTTCGGCAGCTTATACGTTGTGACGTGCACGCCAAAATGCATTGATACAACTTTATAATGTTATTGCCTTTTGAAAAGTTGCTGTTAATAGAAAGTAAGAGTTTTCAAAATAATTGCGCACTATTTCTTCCGACTTGAAATTGCACACAAATTCAATTTCTGATTGTAAATCATTAAATTCGTCCAAAAAAAAGTTCAATTCTTTGCAATCAACGTTGTAACTATGGATTTATTTTTATATCAACCTCAGCTAACCTTACAGATTCAGTTTTAGCACTAGTTAATTTTCATTTTAATTGACCTCGTTTTTGTTTTATATTTGACAATCGTGCTAACCAAGGAAGAAAATATTTAAATTTGAAGAAAATTATAAAAAAATACAAGGCTCATTTTTAGGAAGCTTTGCCTCACCACCAAACTATGGAGTTTTCCACAGAATTTAAATCCAATTCCAACCTAAACTACTCATTGCCTTGAATTTGTTGTATGGTCACTGTTACCGATCCGAGTCATGGGAAATGGTAAGACGCTCTCATGAATACCCATATAGCTGTGTACCGTATATCTTGTCACTTAGGATGGCATAGAAGTTATTTAAAACAATTCGGTTCTAAATCTTTATTACAATCGATATATTTACATTAATTGAAACTGTAATTTTTGTTACTGTTCTTTTTTTCTGTTTTTTTTACTCAATCAATTTTTTACTTCTCTCTTCATAGATAATATGATTGATTAGACAATTTATAACACATGCAATATGAACAAAGTACTAACCTAATTATGTCTTAACAATAATATGTACATGTTATTTGCAAGTTATGATTATGTGCATACGAGAATAGTATATTTTATTAGGACTTCAGAAACTAGGCTTTTCCCGTGTGCGCATGACAAGTTTCCTCGTGAGACGAAGCCGAATACGGAAGACATGCAAATAAGTGAAAAACAGTTTATGGACGTCTGATGAACGATATTTTTCATTACATCTCTCTGAAAACAACAACACAAAAAAATAAATAAAAGTATATTCTGAAAAATACATTTAGAATAAAAATTGCAAATAAACATCAAAAACAATGCCAAATAAACGTTTCTATGGAAAATTCAATCCCACGTTTTATTATTCACTTTTCCTTATGTGTTAGGGACAGATTCTAACAAAGATGTTTGGTCAGGTTCAGTACTTATGCGATTAATTCCCAAAATATTGTCAAATGTACAGGGTTGTTCATTATAAATTACCCACCCCTTATCATCGTTATTATTGCCTATAGAAAAAAAAGTTTTAAATAAAAGTTGTGTGGTTATGACTGAATTTTATTAAAATGTTATCAAAAGTACAGTAGCGTGCAGATTTCAGGGGATACAAAAAATTATATATATTTTAAATGGGATACCCTGTATATCATTAAATTTTTGGAATGATCCTTTGTTCCTGATTTCAAAAATATACCATATCCCGTTTTTGAGATATTAAACGTCGAATATCTTAGTTAAACTAGTTACTGTAAATATGGAAAACTTAACATTATTAAAGTGAGCTGTGAAGATAACAACTATTATGTTTGATAAGTGACATTTCTTTAATGAAATAATCAACTCCACTGAGGAAGAAAAAACCAAATATTTATACAAAATAAATAACAAAGATTTATTTAGAAAATTTAAATATAAATAAATAATAACTCATAAAAGATCTTCGATGTGTCCAGATTATTGTCAATGTATAATTGATAACGTCTTCTTATATTTATAATTGCACCGAAAATGGCTTCATTATTTATATTCAGATTATTTATTTCCAGTCGATTACTATCTTTAATGGCTTGAATACTATTATTATTATTATTGACAATGTCTTTTAAAAATCCTCAAAAAAAATAATCCATTGGGGTCAAATCCGGACTGTTAGGTGGCCATTTAATAGGCCCATTATTCCCTATCCATATTGGGAATACATTATTCAAATGATCTCGAACGGGTAGGACACTATGCGGAGTTGCCCCATCCTGCATCCAAATTATATCATCAAGTTCGACTTCCGGAAAATTCTACAAAAGATTGTTTTTTGCTTCTGGGATAATTATTCCCAGATAGATAACTCCAGTTAAAGTATAATCATAAAATGTAGGCCCAACAATTTTGTTTCTGAAAATTCCACACCAAATGTTAACAGTTCTTCTTCCTGATTTTTTTATTTGTTTTACCAATCTTTTTTTTGTTGTGCTTGTTTTACCATGACGTTCGATTTTTCCTATTAAAAACTCCTGTCGTAGAAAATAATGATTCATCAGTCCATAATATTTTAGTAAAAAGATCGGGATCTTTATCCAACTTTTGAATTATTTGGCGGCAAAAGACCAGCCTTTTCCTTTTATGAGCCTCTATTAAAACTTGTACGGGTAAAATTTTATATGGTCTATAGCTGTTATTTTTTAACGTTCGTTGAATTTTGGAATAACTTTTACCTAATTGATCGACTGCATTATGTATATTACATTCAGAATTTTCTAAAAAAATAATACAATGTTTCGTAACCTTTCGTAAATATTTTTGAATGTATTTTCTGTGGTGTTATACGATTTGGATACAACACCCTATATGCTTTTTTTGCTGCATGTTCATTTTTGTTATTTTATATATAACAAGTAAATATTTGGACTTTTTCTTCCTCACTGTAAACCATTTTATTATTTAATTAAAGAAAGGTCACTTATCAAACATAATAGTTGTCATTTTCATAGCTCACTTTAATAAACTTTTAAATAAACTTTTCCATATTTACAGTAACTAGTTTAACTAAGATATTCGACGTTTAATAACACAAAAACGGTATATGGTATGGGTAACATATGGTATATTTTTGAAATCAGGAACAAAAGATCATTCCAAAAATTTAAATTTAATAATATACAGGATATCCCATTAAGAAAAAAATATAATTTTTTGCATCCCCTGAAATCTGCACGCTACTGTACTTTTGATAGCATTTTAACAAAATTCAGTCATAACCACACAACTTTTAATAATTAAAACTTTTTTTCTATAGGCAATAATAACGATAATAAGGGGTGGGTAATTTATAATGAATAACCCTGTACACTTATAACTCAAGAAACATAAAATGATGCTTGCGAGCAGGTCTATGGCTTTTGCAGTATCATTTGTGTATTCATGAGTATATGTGTATATACGTGTGTATAGGTGTGTATTTAAAATGTATCAACAAAAAATACAAAAATAATCAAAAAGAAAATAAGAGAGGTTAATTTGGAATTTTGGTAGGTTTTTGAACTGTTGTCGAAAGATTGAAAGCGTTTGCTCAGGCAGTTTGTGTTTGAGTTGAATTCGGAATTATGCTTCCTAACTCGTAAAGTACAAAACCATAGCTCTAATGAGTCACGTCCTGAAAATATGCCTCAAAATTATCCACCACAGAATTTTTTTCGAAAACTTGAAGTGAGGATTATTGATATAAATAAGATTCAGAAATGGTACAGGAATAAGGAATGCACGTGTTGATATAAACCAGGACATGCAGTATCAGGTATCACTCATTGATTTTGAAAAGACATTTGATGAGATTCAACATGAGAAAATGTTGCAAATATCAAAGAACAAGAATATCAGTATTCGATACATAAGGATTATCTGAAATCTCTAATGGTAACAAAGAGCAAGAGATAATGTCGAAGATAAACTCACTGAAGAAGTAGACATTCTTCGTAGCGCTCGGTAGAGGTGCTTCCTTCCTCATCTTAATGTTTAATATTCATTCTAAGAAGCTCTCTCAGAAGAAATCGCTGGAGTAACAATTAATGGAAATATTATTAACAACCTACGATACGCAGACGATACTGTGGTAATAAGTACTTATAATGTAAAGAGTTTTACATTATAAGTAAATAAAATACATATCAGTGTAAATATATGTTAAAATTTTATTATTTACATCACAATTTTAATTTTATCAGTTTTGAGACACTTAAACTGTTTTGAGACAAACTGTAACTTTAGCTGAATAGGTTTATCCTTTGTAGGGTTACGTTTGCAAATAACACATTTGCAAAGGATTATTTTGGCACTGAGTGCATACTTGTACGTACACAAACATATATCATTGTTCCTGCCACATTGTGTGACATATCGAACTAGATAACAGCAAAGTTAACTAAAGTTTCTCTACTTGGATTTTCCGTCAGCTACCTTTCTACACTGATATTGTTAAAACAATACTGATATGACCATTAAATTTTGTTAGGAAGTAATTTTTAAACAGCTTCTGATTATATAATTTTACATAACTACCTTGGCCTACGTGATTAAAAATAAAACAAAAGTACACCAAACATTTCCTTTTCAGATAACCAGAGATGAACCCTCAAATTGCAAAAAAATCTAAAATTTGAGGTTCATATCACCTATTGCGAACTCAATCGAGGAACACACAATATATGTATATTTTTTTGTTCTGATGTTATGTTTCTTTACGAGCTTCACTATTTATTTTTATGTTTTCTGTTTTCATTCATTGTTGTGATATAGGTTCTTTTTAATATTCAGTTATTGTTCTGATTAGTGTAGTAATTATTGTTATAATTTTTGTTTATATTATTAACTGTTTTAAAAACTAACATTGTATTTGTTGTGTTTTATTTAGTTTAATTTTGTTTTCAATTTATGGCAATTTTTAGTTATTTTATATATTTTCATGAGGTAATAATTATTTTAATCAATGCTTATTTTGTTATGATACATATATTTATATTGTATGTGATTCGCCTTTTTCTTATTTATTCACCTGCTTCCAATTTGTGACGTCTCTGGCAGAACAAGTTAGATCACGGCAACTCGTAAGCTGGTCTGTTTATGATCTGTCTGCTAATCAGAACTAGCGATTGGCCGCCGTTTAATAACCATACCACAATGTTGGGCCTGCGGCTCACTAGTAAGCACTGAAGTAAACACTGATTTTACAATACAAACTGACTGCGACTACATTGAATAGTGTACGGATTTGCCCATTCATAAATATGTTTTCAAGGTAAAAGCTACTACTGCCGTTAACTTTAACAGTTAGTAGATATAGATATTCTTAACTTAATGTGAGAATTGTAAACATTGTAGAAACTTTAAGTAAAATCCGTTGTTAAGAATATTACAAGTCGATAATAAAGATCATTTCCGTAGTTTTGATATTGAAATTTACTAAATTATGTATTTAGTACTTTTCCTTCAAAATATACTTTATTCATAAATTAAAATACCTAGTATAGCTTTTCGTAACGAGATATATCTCGAAGATGCCTGCTAAGAATATATGTGATAGAGTCATAGGGCAAGCGTGATTCTCTCATCTCCCTAAGTTGAGGGTTGACGATGATTTCCGGAACGGAAATGATATCCGACTATATTCACAGTCACGGAAACTCTAGCTTCGTTAATCTATGAAGCAGGTAAAATCTGGTTCGCGCAGTGTGCCGGGAGACAATTTAAACTTTATAAATCGCAATGAATATATAACACTATGGGCCGCTTAAGTACTGCATTAATATTATACGTATCATAGTGCTAGTACTTTTGAAATTTATTATTACCGATAAATCTATGCAGATAAATATGAATAAACTATTTGGACGCTGATACAGCACCAGTATTCAACTTAAGTAAAATATCTGTAGATTTACAAGTAGACTAAAATCGAAAATTGAACAGCTTACAGATAAGATTCAACAACGTTTTCTTATTTTATTTTTGTAATTATATTAGACTTTGAACTTACTCAAATATTCAAATTATTACCGTAATTTAATGTTGTATAATATTATACATGTAATAGAAAACGACTAGTATTTCAAACCAACTTAACTACCTGCGAAACTATTTTAATTAAAATAGCAATGTATGAGTACCGTGACTGAAATTTTACTACTTTTCACATGTACTTAATAGCTATTTAAACTGTTATAGGTTAAGAGTTGATGCTGACAGCTATATCTAATGTTAATGAATTATTTTTTTCTCTACAAGGTTGTTTTTTTAATTGATTTTAATTATGAAATAAAAATGCACCGCTACGAATGAAGAAATTGCCTAAAATTTATAAAAGATATTAGAATATTTACCTATTCGTGTTTCGAATTCGTAAATTTGTGTTGGGTATACCGGGTGTCACTGAGATATGTTTCATCCCTTTTTTTTGTATAATTTTTAATTTAGAAAAATGACATCATATATAGTCAATATACAAATAAAAAGGCATTATTTGAAATAAAAGAAAAGTATTTTCACTTCCGTTTTCAACGGAAATGATAGCAACTTTCTAATTTTTATTATGACCCGGCGACCCCCTATATATTTGGCTTTTGTTTTACGTTATTATTGGCGATATATTATTAAATGCAAAAAAACGAAGTAGACTTAAAATGATGTACTATTGTTTCTTTAGGGACTAATTTATTGTATTATGTAAAAAGATAATAAGTCCAATGGCTTGAAATTAGTTATTTTAATCTGTTTCTGTTTTAATAATGTTCTTTTAAGGGTTCTGTAATTTAAAATTACAAATAATTCTGGTATTTCACACATAAACCAGGTTCGATTTTACGTATTACATTGAATGTTGAATTCTTCATCTGAACATGAAGAATTGTATACATGTTTTATTATATTCTTCCATATTATTAATAAAACTACTTAAATATTGTTTTATTAAAAATGACTCTTGTCTAGTAGGTGAGAAAAAGAACCGTTACAATAACCCAAACAACTTTTCTTCCTTGTCAAAAATATTTGCCGCTTAGTTGAAAATTCAGAGTTCTTTACAACCCTTCAGAAATTGAAGAATAGTATAAGAGATGTTTTCAATATTACCCTATTGCAATGAAACAATGTGATGAACTTGTTAAAGGACCGCGTTTGCGCAGAGATGTTAATGAACAATTACAATGATTTCTAATAAGTTTTCTCTTTTTTGTTTTCACTACGTGCTTTTACTATCATTATTATAAATATTAAGTGCATTTTGATAATACTTCTGTTAAACAGTAATTTTATTTGTTTAAGAAATAATAAAAAAAATTAGAATGAGGGAAAATATTTAAAAAGGTTTAAAATTCTTGAGGTTATTAGATAAAGAGTGTGACGTACTACTCTTCCACCGACCGCAATGCTTATTTGCGCTTGTGTGTCATGTCACTTTGGTACCCTTCGGTAAAGTTGCTGTACTTTTGAACTTTTTATTTCAGTAATAGTCTAGAGTGCCAGTTCCTGTTTTAAAGTGTAGGAACATCACTTTATTCTATCAGCGGTATGATAGGGTAACTCAATGAAGATATGGAATGCCAGGCGGTCTGTGTATGTGGTTGTCGTTTGCGTAGCAATGGACACCTTCACCTTACCTGCCGAAAATGATTCTCGGTGTACCAACAAATTTATTCGTCTTTAAATAAAAGTCAGAATTTAAACTGTACTTATCCTATTTATTTACGATTGATTTCATCGAAGAATAAAAAAAATCAAATACACAGACAAAAGAAAATAATATCTATTTACAACTTTATTAAGGAATGTAGAAAAAAATGTAAATATTAGTTTTTATCTACAAGCAATCAGCCTAGGAACCAAGCAAGAGGTTTATGATATATCGAAGTTTCGGGGACTACACCTACAGTATTTATTATAAGCAGGCAGTATCAAAATAATTGCTACAAGCAGTTATGAAAACAATCTACGGTTACTGGTGTCTACAGCAAGCGGTTAGTGACTTTATGGTCGCTGGTGCTTAAAGCGGAATTACAGCAGACGGGCGATGCAGAACTATCCAGGTGCTAGTAGTTGCGGAGTGCAGGTGTGCTACAACGGAAGGATGTCAATCCAGGGACAGACGGTGTATTTGATTGATTACTCGCGGACAAGCTATATCGTTAGCTCAGCGACTTATGGCTCTAGTGAATTTAATTATCAAACGATATGGTTACGCCGCGCGACACTGTAAGGTTCCTTTCACAGTTCTAGAACAAAACCTTTCTTGTGCTGAACAAAACGGCTATTACTTTCCCTAGCACGGTGAGGTTCCTTAAATAGTTCTAGAAAAAAAACCTTACTTGTGCTGAATCTACTAATGAAATCCCGATATGCTTGATGCTGACCTCTTGATATAGTACTAGGCTCTAATTTACTAATTCGCACACTGTCCCTTAAAACTGGCTAGACCAGAGATGTACGGGCGGAGTTAAAGCGTATTTTCGCACTAGGTATCGATGAAACGAGGGGTTATCACCTTTATCTGCGAGCCTTCTTGTTTCACCACTCACAGGGTGCGGATTGACAGTTCTAGACAAAAATCTTACACGCGCTGAACAGAACGATTCATGTATTCCTTCCCAGGGCACGGTGAGATTCCTCTCATAGTTCTAGAGAAAAACCTCACTCGTGCGATATCTACTAATGGAATCTCGATATGCTCGTAGCTAAAATAGATAACCCGGAGTTACTTGTTAAACCACGATATTTTCTGGTATCTCGGATCGTACAGTATTTGTAGACAATTAACGGATAAGAGAATATAGCAGAAATGCGGACACAAGCGGTAAATGACGGAAATGCACCAAAATCAACAATAAATCAATAAAATAATGAATAAGAACTCTTACGACTGGAGGATTCGTCGGAGCACCCTGGAGTTCGGAAGCGGCTTTTACGGTACGGCCGGAGTATCTGACTCGTTGTCAGAAGATGATATTTGTAGCTCGTGCTTGCGGTTTTATTCACAAAACCCCCACCGGGAAATCACGTGCCTACATGTTTCAGAGGAAACTGAACAAATTGCGCGCGTCATAACTGTATGGCGTACTGTGCATAAACAAATTCCCTGCGTTATTTAACATAACCAAAAGTTTATAAATTATTCCGACGCCGGAAATCATTTTCTCATAATTTTAAACCTATATTTACACAAATAAATCTTTAAACCGGTCATGGATTAATATTTTGCTATAAATCCAACAATAATTTATTCTATAAATTATTTAAATAAAAATAGAAGCATACCCTTTTATCATTAATAACTACTCTCAACTTGGTTATTTACGATTGATAAACTATAATAAATTCAATTTTCAACGTCTTACTTGGCGACTGTTTTTTATAACACAACTAATGGTTTACCATTAAGATAATAAAATAACTTAAGATTACCCTGAAAATAAAACGGTTTGAAACAATTATGTTTATTGAATAATTGTTATTCCGCATACTGGACTTCTAAAAGAACTTGAACTCTGGTTCAAAACGGTTTTAACTGAAACATTCATACTAGTTATAGTATACATGGTGTACCAAAGTGAAAGATGAACCCAATTAGGTCTTATTACACCCGAAAATAGTTACCGGAAAAATCACTTCATTACAAGAGTTCAATGCTCAATAAAATATGTAAAATCGAACCTAGGTTTATATGTAAAATATTAGAATTATTTGTAATTTTAAATTACAAAACACTTAAAAAGTTACTTCATAGAAACAGAGATAAATAACTAATAATAAGCCATTGTACTTAATATCTTTGTACATAATACAATAAAATAGTCCATAAAGAAACAATAAAACTACATTTAAAGCGTACATTTCAAATTTTTATAAGCCTACTGCGTTTTCTGCATTTAATAATCTACCGCTAATAATAACGAAAACAAAAGATAAACACTCAAGTTTGTCACATTGCTGAACTCAGAAATAAATGATCTATCTAAGGCGGTCATGGTAAAAATTAGAAAGTGGCTATCACTTCCGTTGAAACTGGAACTGATAAATATTTTTTTTATGTCAAATAATATCTTTTTATTTGTAATATTGACTATATATAATACCATTTTTATAAGTTAAAAATTACACAAGAAAAGAAAAATTGACCAATATATGGATATCCTGGAAAACTGTATAGAATAACTCATGGTTATTCATCAATGATTTCGATATTCGGGCTTTATGGAAGAATAGTATCTGTCGGACCATCCCATAGTTTAACCATTATGGATCATCCATAGGATTTCTATAATCGATATTCATAACACAGTAACCTTCTGTCGAGATATACATAATTGATCAGTTATGGACATTTACAGGATTTCCGTATTACAGATAACTACAGGATATTAATAGCCTGTCAGGTTTACCATGAGATGATACATGGATATATTTATAAGATCATCCAAAGTCAGGATTAACAGAACTATAATGGTCTCTCCTGAGGATATTTTGTGCCGTCTGGGTCCGCATTGTTGGATTGTCCGAAAATTATCAGGAAGATCACCTGGTTAATTACATATTCCTACTAAGAAAAACAAGAACGTATTTCAGGTTATCCTTCAATTAGACAGATTTTCATATGATAAAGTCATTAAGGCTGGCAATTTATTTATAGGTTATGATAGTTGCAGGGTTTTTGATGCAATTGAAATCTATCGATGTTATAATTGCAATTCATTTCACCATTCATCTAATAATTGCCTTAATCCCTTATCCGGCCCACTTTGTGGCGAAGGTCACGATGTAAAACAGTGTAAGTCTAAAGTAATTTGTTGTTCTAATTGCTCGGGCTTAAAAAATGAACTAAATCTTAACATATCCACTAACCATACTGCTTGGGACAAAGAGACTGTACGGCATACACATAGGCACGTGATAAACTAAAAAAATTATATTTTGTTAATTTCTCAATAGCAATCATTTAACACCACCTCGTTAGTTGATTCCACTTCCACTGTCCGCGCTCCCACTCCCACTAACAGTATCAACTCCACCTGCCTGCGTGAGGTGCGAGATGATTTTGTGATTTACTACAGAGACAACCCGAGACGTGCAAGTGGATAGAAAATTTTGTCCGATTTTAACATCTATTCGCTATCTCTATTTAATATAAGAATAGTCAAATATAGCTGTCCTAGTTCGATAAAATGGAAGGTGAAAGCAGAGGGTAGCACTTGCACTGCTGTCATTTCTGTTCTATCCCGCGCT
This sequence comes from Rhamnusium bicolor, assembly GCA_029963845.1. Lineage (NCBI taxonomy): Eukaryota > Metazoa > Arthropoda > Insecta > Coleoptera > Cerambycidae > Rhamnusium > Rhamnusium bicolor. The sequence goes on from JANEYF010003594.1 coordinate 224,531, forward strand.
TTTTCTGTGGTATTTATCTGTCAACTTGAACTGACGAAAGAAGTGTGTTTGTTATTTTGTCGTGATTTTGATTATTTCTCGTTGTATTTTGTGATATTTGTGTGTTAAAGACTATTTCTCTTCTTAAAGACTACTAATTTCATATAACTGGTAAGTTATAAAATTATAAATAATTTTATCCGCTATATCTAACCTATATATTAATCAGAAAGGATAAACAGTATTAGAAAATGTGCTAACTGTATCCTTTACTTATTTCATTCCTCATAATAAACTTTGAAATTGGTTGTATGTTATTTTTTGTTTGAGATGGCCACAGAGTCAGGAATTAGATTGTGTTATGTGTGTGGTTCTTCGGAGGACGATGTGGCAAAACTTCATTATTTTCCTTCAAGGTTGGAAAGGTAAAATAAGGCCTGCACTAAATTAACAACACTTCTAACAGCACAATTTTTTATGTTTTACAGGTCAAAAATTTGGCAAGAGAATATGGGTATACATTACACTGAAGAAAGTCTTCAAAATTATAGGATATGCTCCCGTTATTTTACTGTTGAGAGTTATATCGACCTAAGTAGTCATAGGTTGACCCGTAATGCAGTCCCCACACTTTTGCCATGTCAGTTGGCAACATACCAAGTGCAAGCAGGTAATATGTGTTTTACAAAATGTTGGTGGTGAGGGGTCCTTAGATATCAATCCATAGTTGTTACTAATGAGCTTGGTAGAATTATCGCAGACTTTTTTACTATTATTTAATTTATTCAAAATAAAGAAATATAGATTTGAACCAATAAACATGGTCGCTAATATCTATCTCATTTTACTTCAGATCTAGCCTCACGCGAGGCCTCAACTTCAAAGAATGTACCTTATGAGTTGGCGGAGGAATTTCCTAGCATAGTGAAGGCAGCTAGTGAATTTTTGGAGATTCCCAGCACTTCTGTATCAGATCAGAATGTCACCGTTCGAAAACGACCGGGGGATTATTAGAATTGGGATTCCTTGGTTTTGAAAGAGGCACAATGAGGCACAGAAACAAAATAAAAAAGATGCTCGTGAGGCAAAATGAATAAAAGAATCATAAAAAAATGGTGCTCGTGAGACAGAGAAAACTGAAGATTCTTTCGCATAATTAGAACCTTAATTCTTATAGAGCCACGTTGCGTGCCACACAATACATGATTTTTTTATCTAGCACTTAATAACATTTTAAGGTAGTCTCTGCAAGTCAAGCCTAATAAATATTTTAAAATTTAATTATAATCATTAAATAATATTCTTTTTCTGCAACCTTCTAGAAATTTAACTGTGATCAATTTTTTGAGTGGAAAATACATATTTATAGGTCTAGCCCGGCAAAGTGACATAAGGATTTGTAAAGTCTTTACCGATTCCTTATGTCATTTTCTGTTGACAAAAAGTATCCGATAACAATTAAAAATGATTATTCCAGTCTTCCTTGAAAGTAAGTGTCTGATGATTTTATATTTTATTAAAGTTAAAAAAGTTTTTTGAGACTAGCAGGAACCATTGCAGAAAAAACATTGCACACAACACACCCAGAAAGTGACTTTACTGGACTCGCCAGGGCTTTTGCAATGGAAATTGCCAGTTCGCCCTGTTAAGAATCACTTTCCGGTCTTGTTGCATAAATAACTATCATGCTTTCTTGATAGGTATTTTCTGTAATATATTGACAAAATGTCCTAAATTTGCTTTTTTGTATTTTTCTGATTTTAATAAATTTTGTACAAAATATTATTACCTACCTACTTGTGTTTTGAGTGTTATGTTAATTATCCAATACAAAAACATATTTCTTTTAAATCTTATGTTAAGCGGTTCAACAAGGTTACAATTAACCTTTTGATTAGTTTACCATAAAAATTAATTGACATCTGGTTTTGTATTCTAACTTTAAAATAGCTTTGTTTCTGCAGCAGTTGGTGATCGTTTGTGGATCATCAGAGATAGTCACTCGGTTAGTTTTTAACTTCCAGCGAATAGAAGTATTTAAAAACAACTAATCGACTATTTCTGGTCCACAAACGATCACCAACTGCCACAGAAATAAAGCTTATAAATAATATCAATAAAATAATTAAAGGGGGGTTTTGAATTTTCGCGGTCGTTTGCTTCTTGCGCCATCTACTTTCACCTTCCATTACAATCGACCAATTTAATACTGCGGATTAAATTTTAGCACGTACTTGCGCGTCTCGGGTTGTCTCTGTTTACTATCAATACACCCGCGGGCTAAGAAGCAAAACTAACACAATATTTAACTCGTTGCCCTTACATGATTTTGATTATTCTATCATTGCGTTAACTAAGACCTGGCTCGATCCTTCTATTGATAGCAGCGAATTGTTCACTGCTCATTATTCCTGTGTGTACCACTCTGACAAACTTTTCAGTTAATATATGGACGAAGAGTGGAGGTGTTCTACTAGTTATTAGTGATACTTTTACGTCTTCAGCTTTAGACTTAAATACTCCACAATTCGATAAACTGCCTCAGATTGACATAGTGGGCATAAAAATTTTCGCCCATTCACGTTCTCTATTTATTATAAACATTTATTGTTGGAAAATTTTTTTTGGGTAAGGGTCCTTATTTTGAGAAAAACTACTTTTTTAACTTGCCGACGTTTCGGTAATTTTTATTACCATCTTCAGGGCACTGTAAGATATAAAATTATGATGTGTAACACTTGTAAAAAATGTAAATAAAAAAAAGTGTATATAATATAACATGTGGTACAAACAATAAAAAAAAGTTATTAAATAAATAAATGGATATATGCACCTACAAACATACACAAAACACGTACAACGTATAAATAGATATTAAAAATCAGAACATATTAACAATAATTAAAAATATTTAAATATACTTTTTTTTAGGGCATCTCAAATTTAATTTAACATAATATCACACTTGGTAAAACTACATATGCAGTGAAAAATAATAAGTACTTACATTAATTATGAGTTTTTCCTGGTCACCATAAAATATATATAAAACAGGAAACAAACAGATAAAATCGTTGGGTATTAAATTAGTGTACTTATGTAACATATATACACATATATATATCACTTATAAAGGTACAATTAATTATCAGACTGTAATGCGTGTAATGGTAATGACACGAATGTGAATCTTTCTAAACGTTAAAGTATGCAAAACACATGAGAAGGGATAAAAACCATCATAGATAAAAGAGAAAAAAAAAAAAAAAAAAACGATTATTTACAATAATGGCAAGGACTGATTATTTGTTTAATATTTCGTAAATAATGCATTTTAAATTATAGCTATTTTTTACCTAACTTATTAATAAGATTAAAATAACACGCGTTTAAGTTCTCAATGTCTTTCCTTGAATTAACTGACTTAATTTTCTTTATATTGACCATTTCTTGAAATTTTCTCTTTTCAAGATTATGCTGTCTACCTACTATTGTTGTTTCATCAAAATTAAATTCGTGATTTAAACATTTGCAGTGTTCTACTAATGATGTTGTGTTTATTTTATTTTTGTTTTTTAACGTCTCTCATGTGCTCTTTCTTTCTGGTTTTTAAGTATCTACCTGTTTGGCCTATATAACTTTTTTCACAATCCTTGCACGGTATTTTGTATATGACATCTGACTGTAATTCTTTTGGTGTTTTCACTTTTAAATTTGTAAAGAAATTTTTCTTTGTCGTATTTTCACTCTTAAATGCAACATTAATTTTATCCGTGGAAAGTACCTTCCTTACTTTCTCAGAAAGATTTTTAACATATGGTAATTTGTAATATGTTTTTGTGCCTGAAGGTGAGGATCTAGTTGATAAGTTGTTATTATTGTTATTTATTATTCTGTTAATTAGTGAAATTGGGTATTGATTTTTTTATTAGATAATTTTTTTATTAGTTGTAAATTTTTATTGTGAAATTGTGGGCTTGATAAATGAATTGCTCTATATTTTAAGTTATTAATGATGTTTAATTTGTTTTTTAATAGAATGTTCGGAGTTAAAATTTAAAAATCTCTCTGAAAGTGGGTTTGTGGTACCAGTCCACGAAGTAATACATTATCAGTTGTTCGTATAACTTCAACATCTAAAAAGGATAGTCTATTGTTATTTTCAATTTCTATTGTAAATTGTAACTTTTCATGGAAGCTGTTAAACACGTTTAATAGTTCTTCTATTTTTGTTTTAGGTATTACCAGAAAAATATCATCCACATACCGTTTAAAAATAGGTACTTCAAAAGACAATTTGCTTAAGCAGACTTCTTGTAAGTGAGTCTGCTTAAGCAAATTGTCTTTTGAAGTACCTATTTTTAAACGGTATGTGGATGATATTTTTCTGGTAATACTAAAACAAAAATAGAAAAACTATTAAACGTGTTTAACAGCTTCCATGAAAAGTTACAATTTACAATAGAAATTGAAAATAACAATAGACTATCCTTTTTAGATGTTGAAGTTATACGAACAACTGATAATGTATTACTCGTGGACTGGTACCACAAACCCACTTTCTCAGAGAGATTTTTAAATTTTAACTCGAACATTCTATTAAAAACAAATTAAACATCATTAATAACTAAAAATATAAGCTTCATTTATCAAGCCACAATTTCACAATAAAAATTTACAACTAATAAAAAATTATCTAATAAAAAATCAATACCCAATTTCACTAATTAACAGAATAATAAATAACAATAATAACAACTTATCAACTAGATCCTCACCTTCAGGCACAAAAACATATTACAAATTACCAAATGTTAAAATCTTTCTGAGAAAGTAAGGAAGGTACTTCCCACGGATAAAATTAATGTTGCATTTAAGAGTGAAAATACGACAAAAAATTTCTTTACAAATTTAAAAGTGAAAACACCAAAAAAATTACAGTCAGATGCATACAAAAACCGGAAAAAAGGCAAAGGTAGATAAAAACCAGAAAAACAAGAGACGTTAAAAACAAAAAATAAAATAAACACAACATCATTAGTAGAACACTGCAAATGTTTAAATCACGAATTTCAATGTTGATGAAACAATAGGTGACTGAAGAGAGAAAATTTCAAGAAATGGTCAATATAAAGAAAATTAAGTCAGATTCAGGAAAGCTTGAAACTTAAACGCGTGTTATTTTAATCTTATTAATAAGTTAGGTAAAAAAAAATTATAATTTAAAATACATTATTTACGAAATATTAAACAAAATATAGTCCTTGCCATTATTGTAAATAATCGTTTTTTTTTTCTCTTTTATCTATGATGGTTTTTATCCCTTCTCATGTGTTTTGCATACTTTAACGTTTAGAAAGATTCGCATTCGTGTCATTACCATTACACGCATTACAATCTGATAATTAATTGTACCTTTATAAGTGATATATATATGTGTATATATGTTACATAAGTACACTAATTTAATACCCAACGATTTATCTGTTTGTTTCCTGTTTTATATATTTTATGGTGACCAGGAAAAACTCATAATTAATGTAAGTACTTATTATTTTTCACTGCATATGTAGTTTTACCAAGTGTGATATTATGTTAAATTAAATTTGAGATGCCTAAAAAAAGTATATTTAAATATTTTTAATTATTGTTAATATGTTCTGATTTTTAATATCTATTTATACGTTGTACGTGTTTTGTGTATGTTTGTAGGTGCATATATCCATTTATTTATTTAATAACTTTTTTTATTGTTTGTACCACATGTTATATTATATACACTTTTTTTTATTTACATTTTTTACAAGTGTTACACATCATAATTTTATATCTTACAGTGCCCTGAAAGATGGTAATAAAAATTACCGAAACGTCGGCAAGTTAAAAAAGTAGTTTTCTCAAAATAAGGACCCTTACCCAAAAAAATTTTCCAACAATTAGTAAGTCGGTCTAAAAACTTTTCTATTACATAAACATTTATGTTCCTCCAAATGCTCTAAAAGCGGATTTTGAATGTCTATTTGAAGCAATTGAATTTTTGAATTATTTGCACAATAATGACTTAATCATTATTGGTGACTTTAATGTTTTCAAATATGCTTCTTATTTAAATGATTCACAACCAAATGGACAAATATTAATGTTAAATAATTTCCTAAACATATTTAATGACTCAGCATAACTTCATCTTAAATGACAATAACGGAATACTTGACTTAGTCCTATTTAACAATAACTGTGTTGTTGAAAAATCCCTCGTTGGCGAAGATAGTCATCACCCAGCATTAGAAATTTCTTTTAAACTTAGTACTAGTGTTAATTTAAAGCAGAACTTTCCTATGAATTATAGCCAATGTTACAACTTTTTGAAAAGCAATTTTTTTACTGTTATATGAATCAATTTCTAATATTGTTTGTCCATATTCGTGAATTTGACGAAAATGAAGTTTTTTGTCGCATTAAAACAAATGAAACCCAAAATGACAACTGGTCCGGATGCAGTGCCTGCTTTTGTCCTAAGGGACTGTGCCTGAATTCTTGCTTCACCACTTAAAATCTTGTTTAATCTGTGTCTGAAAACTTATACCTTTCCAGAAATCTGGAAATATTCCAAAATTTGTCCCGTATATAAAAAAGATGACAGACTTGTTATCACAAATTTTCGTTCAATCTCCATACTGTGTAATTTTTGTAAAGCTCTTGAATATTTACTGCATAGTAATATTTACCGCAACATTAGTACCAGACTCTCTAAGTTTCATGAAAGGTCGATCCACCACAACCAACCTAGTGTGTATCACGCGATACATTGCTGAATCGATAGATAAGCAGGCTCAAACGGACGTTATCTACACAGATATCTCCAAGGCATTCGACAGACTCGATCATGTGATACTACTTAATAAGCTTAAAATGTTTGGTCTTTCTAACGCACTACTAACGCTTTTCGCATCTTATTTATCTAATAGAAAGCAATATATAGTTTTCAATGGGTTCAGGTCTGTCGAGTACCCTGCAACATCAGGAGTTCCGCGGGGATCTGTACTTGGGCCACTGTTATTTAACATATTCATCAATGACATAGTTGATCAGTTAGATGTCAATTGTCTTCTTTATGCGGATGACTTAAAAATTTTTGGTGTAGTTCGAAGCATGAGTAACTGTGAACTAATCCAATACAACTTAGATAAAATTTCGAACCGGTGTCAATTAAACAACTTGCCCCTCAATCCTTTAAAATGCAATGTAATGTATTACACGTTAAAATCGGTTACTATGACTTTTGAATATAAACTGAATAATGTTATTTTAGAGCGCCCTAATAACTTTCGTGATTTTGGTGTAACTTTTGATAGTAAACTCTTGTTCGTAAATCATATTGAAACCATTGTATCTGAAGCACACAAAACTTATGGATTTATAGTCCGTTGTAGTCGTGACTTTGTGGATTTGAATACCGTAAAAATACTTTATAATTGTTTCGTTAGATCCAAACTTGAATACGCTGCGGTTGTGTGGTATCCACACTATAATGTACATACTGAAAATCTGGAATCCGTTCAGCATAGATTACTCAAATTACTTAGCTTCAAATCTGACGGAGTATACCCGCCTTTCGATTTTCCACAATAAAAATTGCTTGACAGACAATCAATGTACAGTCTTCAGCACAGACGTGAGTTTCAGTCAGAGGTATTTATGTATAAAATAATAAATCATAAAATAGACTGTCAAAACATTACTGAACAATTAAATTTTCATATTCCTAGAACATCCTCACGTGAAAACAAAACTTTTTTTCTCTTCACCGCCCGCACAAATATACTTCACCATTCTCCCATATATACAGTGTGAAATAATAACAATTTGCTTGGTAATAAATTATATATTTTTTTTGTCGCCTTAATGACATTCGATCTATTTATTTGAAATAAGCGACTTGTTTTTCTGTTTACATTTTTTTTATTCTTTTTTGTAGCTAATGTGCTTTAATTCAACATTTCACTTTGCTGTTTCTTTTTGCTTTCACACATACATACTTTTAATTATGTCTATTCTTTCTTTTCACTAGTTTTCTTACCATCCTGTTCTGTAGTTGGGTTTTTACCTGTAGAACAGTGTATAAATAAAATAAAATAATAGACTGTATAATGTACAATCCTGTTAATAAAAAAGAACTCAATTTGGATAGTATCATATTTAATTTACAGAATTAAAAGAAATTCCACAGCGTTTTTTTGAATATCTCAAAATTAATATAACATTTTTTTTGTTGAGACTCAATGCCCAGACGTTATGGTATACTCATATAGATTTATAAATTCCAAACTGCAAAGTGCAAACTGTTGTTTCCACACAGTGATGTGTGCCATAAGTGCCATAGACAGTTAATTGTGGAGATGGTGAAATTTCAACCAGTGCTTCGTAATTTTGCACAAATACAATCAGCTGCTCTTCAGGATAAGCGCTAAATGATTACAGAGGTTTTTCTCTTTGAATGGATATTACCTCAATAACAACGAATTACAAAGCTAAAAACGTAAAAGTAGTGCTTGGAATCTAATTCTCGAGAGAAGTTAAAAAACGTTAAAACCCATTTACAGGGCACTTAAAACAGTGGTATTTTAAAAAAAATATATATCTGTCACATCAGTTACACCAGAATTTCCAAATTTGTACTGATCATAGGTAAATTGCTACTTGAGGGCGTGAGCATGCAAAATTTAAACTAAATGTATAATAAATAGTTACTTGCACATAAAAAAGGGAAGAATTCATCAACTTTGTTGTTTAATATTGTGTTTATTAAAAATTTATTTGCTATAATAATACGCTTACACCATAAAACAACTCTTTAAACATAAACTATAAACATTACATACAGGGTGTCTAAAAACCAAAAGTAGGCACCCTGAATAACTTTGGAGATAAAATTCTTTTGAAAAATTGGTGAAACACGTCGACCTTGTTTCCAAGGGGGACATATTTTAATGTAATACTTGTAATAAAAAATACAAATGGCAAGGGGGGTCGACTGATACATCTTTTGAAAGGTCTTTCAATTCCCTACATAACTGTTTTTTTTTACTTTTATTGATTCGTTCTTACGGAAAATAATTTTGTTTTTGATGATTACACACAATCGAAATCGATTAAAAAAATCTAAAATACACGGCACTGGATATTGGAATTTATAAAAAAACTACATTACTTTAGTGCTCTCAAATCAACACGAGTTCACTTTCCTTGTCCGTGTAGTTTTAGAATAATAAAAGACTCATAAGTATTTGATAGTCTTTGAACATTAATTTGTTCACAATCAATTTTAAATCGAGATGCATTTTACCAAAGTGAGTTCTCAAAATGGTTTATACTCTTTAGGAGAGAATAGAAATTGTCAGCATTTATTTTAAAAACGATACTTGTGCTAAAGCTACGGAGCGCATATTCAATAGAAATCACCCAGATAGAAGGGTTGGTTCTCAGTATGTTTTACAATTGTTGACAAAATTTATGGAAACAGGTTCTGTAGGAAACAAAAAGGCATGAACCTCAGCGACAGATTAGGAATGAAGCAGTCGATGTGGCAGTTCTGGGTCATTTTCAGATGGATAATACTCAATCGATCAGGAAAGTAGCTGAGGCTTCCGGTGTATCACGAAGCAGTGTTCATCAACTTGTAAAGGCCCACAAATTTCATCCATATAAATTTAAATTGGTACACGAATTAAACGAAGATGATCCCGATTGTCAGCTTGAATTTTGTGAGATTTTTTAGTGAACAATTAAATGATAATGCCAATCTACTGTACAATACGTGTTTTTGTGATGAATCGACATTTCAGTTAAATGGGGAGGTAGACAGGCACAATTGTAGGTATTGGAGTGAAACCAATCCACATTTGTTCATGGAAACTCATACCCAAACGCCTCAGAAGTTAAATGTTTGGGCTGGCATCTTAGGGGATCACATTGTCGGGCCGTTTTTTATTCCTGACACTTTAAATGGCGAAAGGTACCTCGATCTGTTAGAAAATAACATCGACCCAATGATTACTCAAATCCTCGAAGAAGATGATAATCTTTTAGAGGGCGAACTGCTTTTTCAACAGGATGGGGCACCCCCACATTTTGCTATAGCAGTCCGTCAATTTTTGGATAACCGGTTTCCTGAGCGATGGATTGGAAGAAGAGGTCCTGTGGAGTGGCCCGTTAGGTCACCGGATTTAACTCCGTTGGATTTCTTTCTGTGGGGACATTTGAAATCGAAGATATTTGCAACAAAACCCGCATCTCTGGAAGAGTTACGAGAAAGAATTGTTCGAGAATGCCGTTTATTGACTGCAGATGTGTTCAGAAATATTCGTACAGAATTTCAAGACAGATTATACTACTGTATGGAAGTCGCTGGGAGTCATTTTGAACAATACATACGATAATTTAAACTGCTTCTTTTATTTTTATTTCCCGAACCTAAAATAATGAAACAATTATTTCTCAAGAACGAATTGATAAAAGTTTAAAAAAAATACACAGTTATGTAGAGAATTGCAAGACATTTCAAAAGATGTATCACTCAACCCCATTTGCCATTTGAATTTTTTTGAGGGGTGACCGTGTAAGGTAGATGGATGATGATAGGATGCAAGTATTACATTAAAATATGTCGACCTTGGAAACAAGGTCGACGTGTTTCACCAATTTTTCAAAAAATGTTTATCTCCAAAGTTATTCAGGGTGCCTACTTTTGGTTGGGACACCCTGAATAGGAATGTTACCTAATAAGTTTCCTGTTAAAAATTTCTAAAAAAAAACCTTATAATCAGAAATAATTACACTGGGAGGTACTGTGCTCATTAGAAAATTATCGAAAACTATCAACATAATAATTATTCTAACACATATTTATGTTTGTTTCGTCTAACAATAAAACTTGGAAGTTGATTTAAATATGTTAAATGACTCTTAATCATTAGCATCAATGAGTCTTTAAAAAATTTGATTTTTTGCAGCAAAAGGGAGAGTATCCCAAATGATTTGAATGAAATAAAAAATTAAATTATATGCAAACCATTTTCTAGAACTAAATATTCAACTTGCGTTAACTTGCAAAAATTAAGTAAATACACATATGTTCAACACTTATTTTCATTAAATTGCCGAGTTGAATGCATTTTTTTCGGTTTTTATTCTTTCTTTATTATTTGAATGCTTTCTGTTCTGAAATATTCGTAAGAGAGACTTAATGCAATTTACATAAAAGCTAAAACTACCACTGCCAACTTTAATAAATGACAAAAATATTTATTTAAACATGTATGAAACTTATCCACTAGGATAAATTCGTTTGTGTCTAAAAGATTTAGTGCAGTAAAACGGAAAAATAAAAGTGTATGTCTCCACCCTGATTCCATAATTTACTTAAAGAATAAGAAAGCAATAATATAGTTTCAGATCAAAGATTAAAGAAATAAAAATATCCAGGCAACAGCGAAAAATCATAAAAGTTAATGAAACGTCAGATATAAGAAGGAAATACGAGAATATATATTTTAATAAATGTACGAAATATGTCTGCAGGCGCTATTGTTAATATCGCTAATATTGTGCACATAGTAAAACCATTTTTATGCCAACAGTCATAGTTAAAATTTTTATAAGCCAATTATACAGTGACGTAGCTAATTGATGGGCACCAACATATTATTTATTGCAAAGATTCTAAATAGTAATGAATTTGTAATATAAAAAATTTACCAATCTGTCCTGTTTATACAGGGGCATCCATAAATAATAGTATACGTCAAACTTTTAAACGTCCAATGATGTGAGATTTTTTTATGAATAATTAAAAGTTTACCCAGTCAATTTTTTTCCGCATGACTAAAATATACACGACAAACCATTAAAATTCATTGATAACTCTCTAACATCTCTAATAGTTGTTTTTGTGGCTACAGAAAACATAATACAGGGTGGGAAAATAGAACCGAATAATGACTGTAACTTTATAAATGTTGCCTATATTAAAAAATTTACCGCTTAAGTCCATGTTGTTAGACCTATCTTCATAGACCTTACTATTTAAGTAACCCTATAAGAAAAAATCAAATAAGGTTAGGTCTGGTCAGCTTAATGGCCACTCAATCAGTTGTCTGCTCTCTTCTATCAAATGTACATTTTTATATAATTAATAATATAATTGATTAAATATGGCTATATATACCTATAAATACGTTCTAATATTCAAATATATTCACTTATTGTTAATTTTAAGAAGAAAGTCTAAAGAAGCATGTATTAACACTTCCTTTACCGATTTCTGTTTGTAGGCTTCAGATAAAGTATTGCAGCAGAAATCACCTAATTGTTTTAGTGTACCAAATGAATGTTTATTTGGCGCACTACCCCTCTAAACCCATCCGAGACATGCAATATTTATATATAAATTATAAAATGAAGCCTACCAAGAACAGTAAAAAGCACACAACAAACATTGTCACAATGATCTAGTCAATGCACAACTGAGAATGTACGTGTTATTGAACTCGAAATCGATCAGTTTAACTGACAATGTATTAGTTTAGCTGTGATTCCCGCCAGAAATTGATATAAGTTTGATCCAAATTTGTTAAAAATGTAATATTGTGTGCCTAAAATAACAAAAGTAATAAGAAATGAAATATTTTCATAGGAAAATATTTTTTATTAATATCTCAACATTATTCTTATTTAACCGCCTAAAAATGTTTACACTATTATACCTATAGAATGTGCTCTATCAAGTGACATATGAGGCGTCGAGTTTCAAAACATACATTCTTCACAATAACCTAATTTCGAGAAATTGCGAAAAATTTCTAGATTATAAATTTCATAAATTGTTAATTTTAGAACTAACATGAAAATTCAAGAATAAAATTAGAAAATGTTGATTGAAGATGAAGTTACTTTGTGAAAATCCATTTTGATTTAAAAAATTATAAACACTTTTTTATTACTTGTCTAATTTTCACTTTATTTGTTATTTTACAACTAGTTTCATCCTATTCGGACATTTTCAAGTAAACTAAATTATACACAGATTTTACTTTCATTTAAATATAAACTGAACTGAATAGAAGGATGGGTCACTTTATGGTTGATAATATAATTCAAATTTGTACAGATGTTATGTTTTTAAATGTAGGGGTTTTTTCAAGATAGTAAATTATATTATGGTGTGATTTTTATTAGCAGCAGTTTATCTAAATAAGTTTAATATCGGAGAATTATTTATCTATTTGGTCGTTTAATATGTTGTAATTTTTATTTCTATTTAATTTATTAATTTATAACACTTCCAATAAATTAAGTTTTTTACTTTTCCCACAAATATGTAATATTTTAGGTTGATGGTCGTCAGTTACTGTATGACAAGAATCTGTTAAATGTTTATAAAAGTTGGAATGTTGTTTTTGTGTGTGAATATGTTCTCTATATCTTACTCCAAACGATCTACCTGTTTGACCTACATATGAGGCGTGACATTCTGGACAATCTAACCGATATACACCACATTTTTTAGAGATATCAGTTTTTTGTTTTGCGTTGAAAAGATATCTGCCTATATTTTTGTTAGAACTAAAAGATGTTTTAATATTAAATTTGGAAAAGTATTGCTAATTAAATAAGAGAGTTGACCTGAATATGGTAATGAAATGTATGTTTGAACTTTTTTCTCTCGTTAATAGTGGGATAAAGTTCTTTCAAGAGGGACTTATTTTGTTTCTTTCAGATTAGATTGTTGATTATATTTTGAGCGTACCCGTTATTATGTGCTATAAGTCTTATTGTGTCTAATTCTTCTTTTAAATCTGTCTCAGAAACAGAGAACGATAATAAATCGATAAACTTTCTCGACTTAACTATAAAAAGACATAAAACATCATTTTCCTATAATATTTACCGCAAACCAACTTTTACAGACGCCACTATACCCCTTAATTCCTATAACCCTCTCTCCCATAAATTAGCCACATATCAATCTATGACACACCGAGCCTACAGCTTACCTCTATCTGAGACAGATTTAAAAGAAGAATTAGACACAATAAGACTTATAGGACATAATAACGGATACCCTCAAAATATAATCAACAATCTAATCTATAAAAAACAAAATAAGTCCCTCTTGAAAGAACTTTATCCCACTATTAACGAGAAGAAAGTTCAAACATACATTTCATTACAATATTCAGGTCATCTCTCCTATTCAATTAGCAATACTTTTTCCAAATTTAATATTAAAACAACTTTTAGTTCTAACAAAAATATAGGCAGATATCTTTTCAATGCAAAACAAAAAACTGATATCTCTAAAAAATGTGGTGTATATCGGTTAAATTGTCCAGAATGTCACACAAAAACAACATTCCAACTTTTATAAACATCTAACAGATTCTGGTCATACAATAACTGACGACCATCAACATAAAATATTACACATTTGTGGGAAAAGTAAAAAACTTAATTTATTAGAAGTGTTAGAAATTAATAAATTAAATAGGAATAGAAATTACAACATATTAAACGACCAAATAGATTTAAATAATTCTCCGTTATTAAACTTATTCAGATAAACTGCTGCTAATAAAAATCACACCATAATATAATTTTCAATCTTGAAAAACCCCTACATTTAAAACCATAACATCTGTACAAATTTGAATTATATTATCAACCATAAAGTGACCCATCCTTCTATTCAGTTCAGTTTATATTTAAATGAAAGTAAAATCTGTGTATAATTTAGTTTACTTTAAAATGTCCGAATAGGATGAAACTAGTTATAAAATAACAAATAAAGTGAAAATTAGACAAGTAATAAAAAGTGTTTATAATTTTTTAAATCAATTAAATTAGATTTTGATTACTGTATACCAAATTTACTTGAAACCATTCAAATTCAAGAAAATGCAGATTTTTATTTGGAGAATGTGAGTTTTACAACGTTTGGATTCGGAGAATGTGTATTTTGATTCAAGCATTAAATTTTATAATGTGGTTTAAAAAGAGTAATATAGAGTAAGTGAATAATGACTATTTTGACTTAGAAAATAATATCAAAACAATTGAATTATTAAAATTTTTAATATGTGATTTTAATAGTTGTCAGCTACTCTTTGTCTTTAGGTCTTTATAGCAGATATACTATTTTTTTCAGTAAAAGAAAGCCAACTATTACTGCAAAATCAAATTTATTTCAAACAAATTTACAAACATAATTTTAAGTACAAGGTCCCATAACCTCCTCTTGGGGTTCGCATAATTCATTTTCTGTTATTTCATAACCATAAGCATCTTCGGTCTGATCAAGAATGTGCTAGTAAAAATCGAGAGAAAGCTTTTTATTCTCTCTCCAGTCATTTCCATAATGTTTAGATAGAAGGGAATTCACATCAGCTTTCTTGTTTGCCTCTAAAACATTTCACATTTCTATTATATTTGGTTTTATCTGATCAAGAGTTTTGCTTCTTTTGAAGATACTTTTTGGTGTACCTACCATCGATTTATAAAAAACTTCTCCCTGGACAAGAACGTTATTTGTAGATATGTGTAATAATATTCGTTTGCATTGCATTAGTTGAAAATGCCGCTCCTGGTAACTTTATAACTGTATTTTTTTGAATTTTTCCAGTCATAATTACAACAGTCGTTTCCCAAATTCTTCACGGTTGCGTAATGGAAAAAATTTCATGATATTCCTCTGGAAAGAGAATTATCTCACATTTCTTTATTTCTTTTTCATTATGACCAAATACTCTATCAGGGGGAATAAAACTATGTCTAGAAACTGGAAAAACTAATTCAACTTCCGTGATGTTTCTAGGCGCAGAGATAAACCATGCACATACCATTGCAACCAAAATAGAATTCTTATTTTCACCCCCGCAACCATCTGATATTAGCCTTATTTTATTAAATTTTATGAGATCAGTAGTTTGAAGCATATCGTATACACATGAGGCAATCTCATTAGATCCTTTTGGGAATTGATTCTCATTCCAACAGTAAGATGTGACTGTTTGGTGATTCATTTTTCGTTTTGAAGAACCCTTGATAACCGTAAAATTATAAATATACACCTGATGGCTGTAGTAAGTTGCCTGATCTGGGATCTTTAGGAGTGGTTGATTTTTTTAACAATCGAAGGACAAAATCAGTAAATCTTCTTTGTTTTCCCTAAGAAGGTCGTAAAAAAGTTTAGCTTTCAGTTTGTGAAAGCGTCTCTGAGTTATGAGTGTTTGTTTTGCATTTTCGTCTTTCGATGTTCTAATTCGTTCACCCAGTTGTAAACAAGTAGAGCAGACATCAGTTCGAGGCGTACCAAAACCAATATTGTACTCAGTGTTAAAGATATTTCTAAAATAACCATGCTTTACGAGAAAGTTATCATACATCCTATATAATTTTGTTGTATTCAATTCCGACGATAAATACTTACGCGATGAAGTTGAGGAACGGCAATAATGACTGTCAACACACTTGAGCTTATTCAAAAAATTCATAACAGATTCTTTCTTTGGTGCATACTATACCGTTTTTATATCGCCCCCTCTTCTTTCAGAAGGCAACTGACCAGTCGTATAATATTTTTTGATCAAAATATTCAGTATAAATCTCGATATAGCCAAAATTCCTAAAAAGGTATTTAAACAAACAGGTACTAAGTGCATCTGAGAATCTGGTACAAAATATTTAGATCGAAAAGGTGGCGTATTGTAACGACTATTTTTTGGTCGCCGTCTTTTTTTAAGTCATTTCAGTATATTTTATCAAAAATTTATCCTGCTCGATTTTGATTTTTGAACTATAAAAATTCTGATGAAATCTGCAGATTTCTTGCATTTTTAATGTTCTGCATTTTAGTGATCCATCTATGTGATTACATTGAGGTGGTTTAGGAAGTTGTTTTGCTGTATGCCTTAAACAGAAAAATTTTTAAAATTCGGAACCAAAAAATACACAATTAAAATAGGTACCTTGTCTCTCTTAATTTATTGCGTTTCTAGTTTTCGGGGGTTTTCTTGTTTTAGTACCTTCTTGACATGGGGTAACGTTTAGTTCCATTTTTAGTACTGATTAGAATCGCTAAATCACTTTAAATGTATAATAAAGTACACAAGAAGCAGCACTCAGCACATTACTGCATCGTGTCACACGTGCAAATAAAAGAAATAAATAATATTTTCGTGAACATCACGTGATCCCAGAACAATCTCTAGTGGATGATGGATAATGTGAGTTTTGCAGCGCACATCGAATTTCAGCTTTAAATTTATATGAGAGAATGCAACTTTTTTAATTATTTTATGTCACCACCGTGTAGCTTTCAACTTTCAATAGAAGATGGCATCAATAGTTCAATTTTCATCAAAATTGAAGAATGTGAGTTTTGAAACCAGGCGCCTCATATACAAAAATATAACTTGCTCTTTTAATGAAATACATCGGTGACGTTATAACTTTTATCCACTTCGATGTTGTTGTATGCTATTATTAAACAAATTAATTTGAATTTCGTTAAGATTATTATTATTGCACTAGTTCTATTATGAATTCTTAACCGCACTGATTTTTTTTCTAAAATAAAGAATAACATAAACTGAAGCAGAAATTACATTTAAGCAATAATAATAAAAACAGCATTTATTATTTATGTAAATTACCATAGAAATGCGCTGCTGACCAAGATTACTTCTAGACTATTAGTAAAATATTTGCAAACTATTTTTTTCGTAATCAGAAGGAAAATTTATCACCCCGTTTTTTTTGGTTTTCGAAAATATTGATTTTTTTATAAAGTTATGACATTTTGAAATTTACACAATGAAGAAATTAAATTTCAAAATGTCATAATTTTACAAAAAATCTAAATTTTCGAAGACCAAAAAACGTGGTGATAAATTTTTCTTCTGATTACGAACAAAAAATTGTTTGCAAATATTTTACTCATCGGCAGCGCATTTTTGTAACTTTTTTTTTCTCAATTTTTTTTCTGCAAAACTTCTTCATTTAGTACTGACAATCATGCCTTAAAATATTCTTTGGATTCCATGCTCCAATATTGAATTATGGTATAGCCTAAATCCACCAGCCGCCACTGGTAAGCACCATTAATAAAAAGTGTCCAAAAAAGGTTTTTTTTTTTGCATGTAGCACAGACAACCTTATTAGTAGCCTCTCACAGATTAATTCATTCTGTAATCAGCTATGCAGTTTCGATCTATGGTTATTCCCCATGTTGCAACCGTATTTGCAGTGCTCTAAGGGTGATTGTAGGGTTAGTTTACAGAGATTAATATAGAAATTTCCTTAAAATATTAAAGATTATAACCTTAATTAGTACTTATATGTGACCCTCAACAGTAAGACGGAGTACGGGTTGGCAATTGTTTACGAATAAAGTCATTTCTAAAAACTGCGCCTTAAGTCAGAAGTTACAGTAATACCACAGATAAATGAGTAATATTGCAGCTTCTTTAATGTTCTGTCCAGGGACTAAAAAAAATAAGCGTTTTCAGTTTTCTGACTTGTGGCAATTTTTAGAAATGGCTTTATTCGTAAAAAAACCATTGCAGATCGACACCCTGTTTTACTATGGAGGGTTACATATATTGCAGTGACTCTACGTTAAAAATAACGAAACGAATTATACCCACGAGATCTGAATTAGTGATATCCAACCCAAAATAATAATATTTACATTTTGATTTTTTACGTCTGTCTAAATCCCCGGATGGGACAGAGTATTATGCATTAAAGTTTTTTAATATATTGTTTCATAAAGTAAATAAGCTTGATTATAACGCTTTAAAACTGTGATGAAATACTTTTTAATAGAGAATGCCTTCCATGATTTTAATGAGTATTTACAATTAGATACTAACTTCAACCATGTGTGTGATAATTTAATATGTGTATCTTTGTAGATGTACAAATCTTATGTTTAGTATTTGACATGCGCACACATTTTATACAGAATTCATTAAAATATATATAATCCGATATATGTCATGGCTTGTTACATATTTTTAATTTTTTTTTATATATATGATATGAGAGTCATTTCTTTAATCTCAATATTTTTTGCTTCTAATACTAATAATGCTATTATCTAATCCAATACAATCTTGCTCTTAGATTGAGTAGTTGCTTTAATAATTTCTGCGATAAAATGTATTTGTGTCGTGTTTGATTTATTTTAACACGCTTTTTTATTAGCTTCACCAGTATGTGTGTGAGTTTGTTTGTTTGTAACCGACTCTTTGGACTCCATTTTGACCCACTTTAAACGGACAGATTTAATTGAAACTTTGTACACTTACGAAGAACCGGTAACAATACAATAATTTGATAAGTTTATATCATTATCCTGATCAGGATCGCCAGAATTAAATAATTTCCTCACGTATCCTCTGCATGAGAGCAAGTGGCTTATTACTGTTAGTACATTCCGTGATTCTCAGTTCGTTCGTTGGCCGAGCGGGCTAAGGCGCAAGTCTTAGTCGACGCGAAACGACGAACTCCTCGGGCGTGAATTCAAATCCCGTCTATTGCTGAAAAAAAAAATTTTTTTTCAGAAGTATCTGTTGGATCGTAATATGTTATAATATCAGCATCAATAAGCAATATAAATATAGTTTAAAAAAAACTAAAAAACACGCTTTCATAGCACATCAAACTAAAAAAGTGAAAAATAAATATAGTTTAAAAAAAACTAAAAAACACGCTTTTAAAGCACATCAAACTAAAAAGTGAAAAATAATTATTAATATAAACTGAAAACAATAATGAACGAAAAAATACTAGTATTATTGTGAAAAAAAGCGTGGGGCGCTTTGTGCCATATTTTTCGTATATCAAGCAACCCACGCTTTTTTCACAATAATACTAGTATTTTTCGTTCATTATTGTTTTCAGTTTATATTAATAATTAGTTTTCACTTTTTAGTTTGATGTGCTTTAAAAGCGTGTTTTTTAGTTTTTTTAAACTATATTTATTATCTACCTAAAGCATATTACCGCATACAGATATGAATGACAGTACACAATGTAAGAAACTGTATAAGTATTTGTCATTGTTATCATACTTGGTTTGAAAGCATGCTCATGTAATACCCAATAATTATTTCATTGTTTTTTCTAGACATATATTTTATTCACAAACATTAATATCGCTATAGGTATTAAACACTTTTTTAATAGCTTTGCTCTAGGTTTTATCACATGTTTTGCTTCAGATACCCATTTAATATGTGCGTTTGTTTTCCTCTAATGTTTGTTTTTAACTTTATACTATACTACATGTTTATCATAAATTAGTGGCAAATACGTTTGTCATATATACCGGGTGAGTCACGAATTGCGCTCGCCCCGATATCTCCCAAAATATTTGGAATAGAAAATTGAAATTTCGAGGGCTTATTATACGACTAAAATGCCATCTTTTCAATAAAAAAATCAAGTTTGGTGCACATCCGGTTTGACCGGAAATGCCCACAACTTTCGATTTTTAAATGAAACACCCTATATACATTACATTTTTGGAATCTTGAGGAAATTTTGAATACAATACATCCATTTTGGTCACTTTTTGATAAACATTAAAAATTTTATTTCTATTTCCGCAACGCTTTATTTTTTATCTGTCTGACAGCTGATATTGTTTTATTACATTCAATGGCTACTATGATTTTTCCAATGTTATTAGGTTACCAGATTTTAAACAGAAATGTGTCATTTTAGTTTCCAAAGCCCACTAATCTATTAGCCGCATGTTTCTAAAAGCTGGGTTGCATTGTATTTTGGCTGAAATCTCAAATATTTCTGAGCGGATTTTCAAAATTTTGGAATCATTAGATTCGCATGAAAATGGGGTATTTAAAAAATGTTGGTGGACGATTAACTTCCCATTTAAAAAAACCGAGTTAGTGGGTAAAAATCACATTAAAAAATTTTAAACGCCTCTAGACAATTAAGTAATGCAATCATATTGCTCTTTTTATTTTTATAGTAACGTAGCACACAAACTAAAATATATTTTGGGCACCACAGCACTCTGGATTCAGAAATAGATTTTTTAATAAAATTTTTAATGTTTATCAAAAAGTGACCAAAATGGATGTATTGTATTCATAATTTCCTCTAGATTCCAAAAATGTAAAAATATATAGGGTGTTTCATTTAAAAATCGAAAGTTGTGGGCATTTCCGATCAAACCGGATGTGCACCAAACTTGATTTTTTTATGGAAAAGATGGCATTTTAGTCGTATAATAAGCCCTCGAAATTTCAATTTTCTTTTCCATATATTTTAGGAGATATCGGGGCAAGCGCAATTTGTGACTCACCCGGTATACATATTTTAAAATATTATCACACCTTGTGCTTTTAATAATGTTAGATGGTTCTAGATTATTTCTTTTATCATGTCTTAATACATTTTTGACTTGTCAACATACAATAATTGTGCATTTATGACCAATAAATAATTTCTTTGTGATATCATAAATATATCTTAAAAATATTCATAAGGAATTCCAATTTTTTATTTTTGCTTTTTTTTGGTTCAGTTATCTGTTCTACACAGAAATTAACTAAAAGAACAGTTATTTCTGAATTTTGCCGCTGTATTTAACAATGCATATATATATATATATATATATATATATATATATATATATATATATATATATATATATATATATATATATATATATATATATATATATATATATATATAGGTATATATATATATGTATATATATATATATATATATATATATATATATATATATATATATATATATATATATATATATATATATATATATATATATATATATATATATATATATATATATATATATATATATATATATATATATATATATATATATATATATATATATATATGGCTCCGTGGTCTAGAGGTAACGCACTTGCCTCGAAACCTCGGAGTCCCGGGTTCGATTCCCGGTCGGAACTGGGATTTTTCTGTGAGAGAGATTAATCGTAGTATACTCGGATATTGGCTGTGTGTCCATTGTCTCTAAATGTGTAGCCCTCTCCCACACAAAGTCATTTCAGACCTTCAGGGATAAAGAGGGTTGTAATTTCATGTGGTGTTATTATATATATATATATATATATATATATATATATATATATATATATATATATATATATATATATATATATATATATATATATATATATATATATATATATATATGTTGTTTTTCAGGTTTTCGCGGGTGATGAATGTTAAATTCGTTTTCCGGGATATACTACCCGCGTAGGTGATAGGGCCCACGGGGGGGGACCTGAATCGGCGCGCGGCAGAATTCCGGGCCGACTACCCGGGAAGATTCTGGTAACTCGAACTGAAAATGTTCGAGTTACCAGAAGCCGCAGTAAGCAGTTATCTGTTAGAACCTGAAGATGGCAGATGAGATTCTGTCGAAACGTCGTTCAGACAACCACGGTCCCTCTCGGGCCTCATCACCTACGCGGGAGTATACCCGAAAACGAATTTATATATATATATATATATATATATATATATATATATATATATATATATTATATATATATATATATATATATATATATATATATATACATATATATATATATATATATATATATATATATATATATATATATATATATATATATATATATATATAATATATATATATATATATATATATATATATATATATATATATATATATATATATATATATATATATATATATATATATATATATATATATATATATATATATA
>JANEYF010003595.1:0-13625 GCA_029963845.1 Rhamnusium bicolor
TAAATTATATTCTATCTACTAATCTTATTTTCTAACATTGTATACACATTCTTTCTTTAATCCTACCCTAATTAAAATTCAATAATTCGGAATTCGGAATTAAATTTCATTTTCTTATTTTCTTTTAGCTGTAATTTTGTTTGTATTTATGACACATTTTAATACAACGTATGAATAAATTCCCTATTAGTAGTACTAATAAATGGTACCACGGTACCATTTGAAAAAAATTGAGCCCCCGAAAACCATTTTGATGAACTTTATTTGCTCATAAATCACGTAATTTAGTATTTCTGACGGGATTTCGATTTTTATACCATTATGCGGGTCATTTAGAATAAATCGGAACCGTCATGGCACACTTAAATGGAAAACTGAAAATTATATTATAAAAAAATACTGACATTTGAAATGTCACTTATTTGATATCGTTGGATTCAGAAAATTATGCAGAATTCAGAAATGCAATAATATACAGGATGTTCCATTTAAAAATCGAAAGCTAGTGTCACTTCGGGCGAAACGGGAAGTAAAAAAAAAATCACTTGTCAAAAATTGCCGCTTAATATATATATATAGGACATCACAAATTTCAATTAATTATCTTCAAAACTAAAGGAGAAAAGGGGTGTGTTCTATGAAGAGTATGTCTGTGTATATGTATATGTATATGTATATGTGTATTAATACATTTCTCTAGTTTAGTTTTGTCAATTCCGATACTTGTAATTTAATTTAGTCAATGGAAATAAAGAATTATTATTATTATAATTATTATTATTATTGGTTATCTCACTGGCAGCGTGCCTTTAACATAGAGAATGAGTGTATTCGAGATGGTGTAGGACTTACTCATTAGTCATTACACATTACTAAATAACTTTTTATACCGCTTCTCTCAATTATTAAATTTCGGTCACTTTATGTTGGGGGCATTTTGGTGAAATTTTCAATCAAAAAGTGCTCAATGAAATCATGGTGTTGTTGTTTTTATTCAAATGAGTATATTCTTTTATTTCAATAGTTACTAAATTTTTTCTTAATTTTTAACTTTGTAGGTGTTTAATTTTTTTTTTATTCTATATTTTATAGCTGACGATGACTTAATTATTACAAAATTATATTTGATTTACAACTGTAAATAATTAGTAAACATTTCTGTCAAAAAACAACTAGTTATTTACAAGTATGGCTGTTTTATCTGAACGATACATATGCAGTCTGTTTTAATTTATAAGGTAATTTGTCAGATTTGCAACGGTCTAACCCAGAGGAAACTCCAGCTAATGCGGTCTTTTATTGTTGATGTGAAACGATTTCACGTCTTCTTTGATCAGCTTTCCACCATTATTCATTGTATAACACAAGACACAAACAAAGGTACTATATTTCTGTAAACTACATAAAACATTTGTAATAATTACCCATTTTACATATAAATGGAGTAATAAGTCAGTTACATTTTCCTATTTAGACACAACTCCTATGGCTATGATAATTTGTTATCGCGTTAAGACATCAATTACTACACTTTACCAGGAGAGGCAAAAAAAGTCAAGAATTTATAGAATTACATACAACAGATATAATAACAAAAGCAGAATCATATGTGGGTAGTTTCTCAATCGTAATTAATCCAGGACAAGTGGATATATTTTAAAATTTTTGCATTGCTCCCTTTTACACGTTCATTGATTATATCTAACAATATGTTGTAAATATTTAAAATGGTAACGTTTATGTTAGCTTTCGGCTACATTTACAATAATATATCAATTCTAAGTTTATAATTAGCAGATTTTAGCTGTAGGTTGTAGTTGAAGTACCTAATATTTATGACACAATGTTGAGAGTAATCTTTTTCTAAAAACAAGAATTTAATTTTTTTTTCTTAACATGGGATTCTTAACATACATTTTAGTTAATGCCTTATCTCTAAGATATTTCTATCGGTATATATATTTTCTCAGATGAAATAAAAAATATGTAGATTAACTTTCATCTGTCTTTTATTAAATTATATTAAGATTAGCAACTAAATTCATAACATGGAATATAATAATAATATCAATAATAATAATAATAATAATAAGGGGTGCTAAGGACCGACAACCTCCACGTTGGTGCACCCTGGACAGGCAGAGGCAACTCTGCCTGACAAATGCCGGCCGGGGGTATCAGGGCTAACCACCCTGGTACTCTTTATGCTATGGGTTCCTTATAACCTGAGAAGGGCCCCTCACAATCGACCCCAAGCGGATGGAGGTCAGAGACAGGTGGGAGGGGCCTTACCGGATGGCCTCAACGTTGACAACCTAAGCATTGAACACGGACGCTTTAAGTGGACGAGGGAACTACGGGATGACTTGCTGACCTGCCGCGAGAGTAGCGAACCTGAGCGAAAGGGATACATGGCGCGAATGCATGCACTTTGGTGCGAAATGCATCCAGAGCATCGCGCCTTCTCTCAACAACATCTGAGAGATCAAGTATCCTTTCTGCTCAGGACAGGTTACGTAAGGGCACCCCGTCAGCTGGAAGAACTGCCAGCCGCAGTACCACCGCAGCAATTACCAGCTGATGGGGAACGTCCTTTAGAGTTCACCGGTGTAGACTTAAGGACGAGGGTTAGCCTTAACACCAGGGCTAACCTAAAGCCACAAGACCTGGCTAGAATGGACGCGGTCATCGATGAGGAAATTCCGGAAGATGTAGACATCTGGCATATCAACTGTGCCGTGTACAACGCCGCGAAGCAACTCGTCCCCCGTGAGAGGTCAACCAATCACGGGGTCGAGAAAACCAAGCGGCGTGTACAAAAAATCGAAGGCAAGATACAGTCGGCCAGACAACACGCTTCTCGGATCCAGAGTGTGGTGGAATATAAGACGTCTGGTAGAGTTTTTACTCCCAGAATCCGGCGCATAGCAGCCGGATTAAGACGTCAACACCATACTCTAAATTTGATAGTGATGCTTACCATCAAGCAGCACTGTCTAGATAGGATCCGAGCGCTCATGGCGATAAAGAAAACATTAAAGAGGCGAGTGAGGAGTATGGAACAAAACAATTTATTCCGTACGAATCCTTCCCGCATTTTTCAAGAGCCACAGCGTGTTGTCGACAATCCGCCGACTGTAGAAGGTGTTGAAACCTTCTGGAAGGGAATCTACGAAACGACGCGTCCATTCAATAGCGACACTCCATTAATTGCACACTTCGAGGCTCTGTGCCACAGGACATCTTGAAGAGCCAGAAGAAGTGTGCCCGGCAATCAGTACCGAGGAAGTCCAACAAGCACTTGTTGGTACCAAGAACTTCGCTGCCCCGGGCCCAGACGGCATTAACAACTGGTGGTTGGAAGAAATTTCCTTCCACTCACCGTCGTCTGGCGCGAGTTTTCAACTCATGGTTGAACGAGGGGCAGCAGATTCCGGACTGGTTCGTCGAGGGACATACTGTGCTTATCCCCAAAAGGGGTATCTTTCCGACCCGAGGAATTACAGGCCGATCACTTGCCTTAACTCCTGCTACAAGATATTTACACGTATCTTGTAGGCTAGGACACTGAAGTCTGTTGATCCGGTTTTCCAGCAGATACACGAACAGTGTGGTGCCAAGAAGGGCATGGCAGGTTGCAAGGACAGCCTGCTGATAGACCGCTGGATTACACAGGATTCTGTGCAATACAAGCGGAATCTATCGATGGCCTGGATTGATTACCGCAAGGCATTTGATACAACATCACATGAGCTATTGTTGTACTTGCTCGAATGTCTTGCGGTACCAGCTACCACTAGTGAGATGTATAGAACAGCTGCTGCCGCTCTGGAAGACCGCTTCACCATAACATCAGGTGCACAGCGGGTCACGACAGAGCAGGTGTCATTTAGGAGAGGAGTTTTCCAGGTTGACACCCTGAGTCCTCTCCTCTTCTGCATATCACTGCTACCGTTGTCTGCTGGACTCCGCCAAACCCGCGGGTATCAATGTGGACCACCCTAGCGACCGGAGGCATAAGGTCACCCATCTATTTTATATAGATGACCTTAAACTTTATGCCTCCGGAGAGCGTGAACTACAAAACGCTCTTAGGGTGGTCGAAGAATATACGCGGGCAATTGGTATAGAGTTCGGGTTGACAACTGTGCAGTCGTCCACCTCAAGAGATGACGATGCGGGGAATTTCCCTGAAGATGCGCAGCTCGCAGACGGAAGCATCTTAAGACATCTGGATGCCGGAGAGACCCATACATATCTGGGTGTACAACAAAGGCACATCCAGGATGTAACACAAATAAAGGATTCTCTCCGCGGCAAGTACAGCACCGCCTCTGAAAGATTTGGTTTTCCGAACTTTCGGGGAAGAACAAGGTGTCTGCAACTAATATGCTTGCCGTTCCGATTCTGCTCTTTACTCCTTCGGAGTAGTAAAGTGGAGGGTAGATGAGCTACGCCAATTAGACAGAGATACCCGCGAGATGATAAATATTCACAGAAGTATTCATCCTAGATCGTCCGTTCCTCGTGTGTACCTCCCACGTCAACGGGGGCGAGGACTCTTGAGCCTGGAGTGTACGCATAGCAGAGTAGTACTGAGTATGGCATGTAACATCCTCAGGAGCTCAGATCCCCTCTTGCGGTTTGTGAAACATCACGAAACTGTAGGAGTGGGAGCAGGATTGTTCAAGGCAGCAAAAAGAGCCGCAGATGAACTCGGTCTCGCATTTGACATCAGGTGAGGATGCCGGGAGGTGCTGATGTTGAGTCAGTCACCGAATTTCAGCCAAATCGTCTGAAAGCCCGAATCAGAGCTGCCGAACAGGAAAATCTGTTTCGACCGCACTTACTATCTTCATGTCCCATATATGCGACTTTGCCTACATCCACCGACATAACGCGGCGTTACGAGTGCTATACACCATCTGAGGCACCCGTATGGTATGGGGTAGACTAGACACCAGTGCTGCCCTTACGTCTCCGGAGATATTGAGTCCCGTGTCGAGAACGAGAAATGTCGGATTTACTGGGAACTATCGTTCCCGACTGTCAGGCTAATCAAGCCAACAAGCCTGACATAGTCCTCCTCGACCATCAACTCAAGGTGATGTATGTCATCGAGTTCTCGGTACCTGCGGAGAAAAACATCACCTTGAATTAGAGGTGAAACTGACCAAATATCGCGATCTCCGGTAAGAGCTAGTACACTGACTTTGCTAGCTAGTAACAGTGGAACTGTTGGTTTAAGAGGGTCCAGTACTCGTACATTTTAAAATATAATTTTTTTTACAATCTGTTGTCTCATCAACAGATAACCACAGCCGTGTATTTCTTAATTCACATTTCATCTTATCTATCATGTCTACGTGTACAGGTGGTAGATAGTTACATAACTTTGTCAGCAAATGGCCGTTCTCTACCCCCTGCATACGTCTGCCATGCTTTATTATTAAATTAATATCAACAATATAGTACAACAAATAAAACAAAACACAAACCAATATCTTTTGAGTGGCTTTACCTGTAGTGCAGAGGTTCTGAAATGATTAGCGGAGATATTAATGTGAAAATATAAACAAATCCAATATTAATAATTTTTTATCAAGCCGTATTACACACAGTTATTGCTGCGATGTTATCCTTTATAGTAACGCTGCAAATCGCTTGTAAGTCGTAGAGTAATAAATGTATTTTACAAATGCTGTATATTCACTCATTTTCAATGAAAGTCCTTTTCTTCCAGCATAATCTATTATTAGCTTCGTTCTGTACACGCACACATGGTTTTTGTGTTTTTGTTTTATTTGTTGTTTCATATTGTTGATATTAATTTAATAATAAAGCATGGCAGACGTAGGTAGAGAACGTTACGACAAAGTTATGTAACTATCTACCACCTTGAGACGCAGACATGATAGATAAGATGAAATGTGAATTACTTAAGAAATTACACGGCTGTGGTTAATCTGTTGATGATATAAAAAATTATATTTTAAAATACGAGTGACCCCCAAACCGTCAGTTCCACTGTTACAAGCGTCAGTGCAGCTTCTGTTGGAGACAATAGCTTCACCTTCTAATTCAAGGTGATGTATGTCATCGAGTTCTCGGTACCTGCGGAGAAAAACATCACCTTGAATTAGGAGGTGAAACTGACCAAATATCGCGATCTCCGGTAAGAGCTAGTACACTGACTTTGCTAGCTAGTAACAGTGGAACTGTTGGTTTAAGAGGGTCCAGTACTCGTACATTTAAAATATAATTTTTTTTACAATCTGTTGTCTCATCAACAGATAACCACAGCCGTGTATTTCTTAATTCACATTTCATCTTATCTATCATGTCTACGTGTACAGGTGGTAGATAGTTACATAACTTTGTCAGCAAATGGCCGTTCTCTACCCCTGCATACGTCTGCCATGCTTTATTATTAAATTAATATCAACAATATAGTACAACAAATAAAACAAAAACACAAAAACAATATGCAATACGCTCAAGTGACTTAACGTGTACAGAACGCGAAAGCTAATAATAGATTGTACTGGAGAAAGAGTTTCGTGGTGAAGGTGAATGCCGGCGACAGTAAGTACATTTGTACTCTACGACCATGATACACAGAAACGATTTGCAGCGTTACTTATAAGGAATAACATCGCAGCAATAACTGTGTGTAGTACAGCGGATAAAAATTATTAACTGTTAGTTCCAACATATTTTCACATTAATATCTCCGCTAATCATTTTTAGAACCTCTGCACTACAAGGTAAGCCACTCAAAGATATTGGTTTGCAGTAATAGTTTAAAAAATTTTTGGTTTTAACTAACTTAACTAATTTTAATTTTAATTAATAACACCGGCTCGATGAAGTAGTTGGCAAGTGTGACTAAATAATCTTTTCATCGTTCTGCTGGTTCGAATCTCGCCACCTGCATTAGCGATGTCGGTGGAAATGGTTATGTGTTCACATTTTCTCATAAGTGTAACCTTCGCCCGTGCAGCCTCGGCTTTGGATTAGAGGGTTGTCTAATTTCTATGGTGTGGTGATGTTAAAATGTGTATATAAATTAATAGCAAATGTTCCCTTGCGCTGAACCTGTTTTTGACGTCATGACTCGTCGCTATCTGACTTCTAACGATGTATATCAAAGGTCAATACCTAGAAATTTCGTAAAATTGAAAACTTATAAAAAAATTGGAATCAAGGGATATAAGACGTTATACTTCTTATATATATAGGGAAATACTCATTGAAAAAATGTTGTTTAATCACATTTTAATTGCATTACCTCACCATAAGTGTTTTAAAGAGCATATCTCAATGTCCTGGAGGGGGTTGGAACCTTGATGTGAAGATAACACTGACGCAGTTTTCCACGAAACACCAAAACACTATATACTGCACTCGACGCGCATTACGCCAACCAAGTTGGCATTATCTGGAGATTATTAAAACTATAGTTTTAATCATCTCCAGATGATGCCAACTTGGTTGGCGAAACGCGCGTCGAGTGCAGTATATAGTGTTTTAGTGTTTCGTGAAAAACTACGTCAGTGATATCTCAATGTATTCCTAGTTTTCATAAATAACTACATTTTACCTCCGATCCATTTTTTTTCATATTTCATCAAATTAGGCCTGGCATAGATATAAAAATGCTTAGTTCTATCTTAACACGTACTGATTTAATGGCATATTTTTTGTATTTCCTTTTGCAATTTTGAAGAGCTGTAACTATTCAGGGGAAGCATATTTTGTAAACCATCGTGATTTTTATAGAAAAAAAAATTACACCTCAGTATTTTTGAAATATTAAAAGAAATGTGAAAATTGCATTTTTGAGGTGAGTTGGTTTCTTTTCATATCCTTCCAGGTTCGCCTGCCTGAGTCAGTCACGGTGACATTGTAGCCAAGGAGGCTTATTATATCCTTCCCTGATATCCTTCCGGTGATTCCTGTGTTACTGATTAGCCGACATAGTTCTATGACCGGTCTGTGTGCCAGTATTCTAGGGTCCGCTTTTATATCCCCAACAATTTGTCTTTTCATTTATTGATAGGGTATATCTTTCGCTGTTTCTGGCACCTCTATGCAGAGCCTGTAGCACAGGCCACCTTCATATACCCCATATTTCGTAGGTCTTCTTTTACTGGTGCACGACCGCTGAGTAAACCTGTTATAATTCTCAGCTGGTTCCTGCTTAGCGTAAGTAGTTGCTGAGCTCTTTTTTGTACATGGCTTGGTCAAGAATGTTTTGCTGTGTGTTTGGTATGTTTCGCCAGTATTTATTGTGTTATTTTTTGACCCAGTCTGATTCGCACCTCTTTGCAGTGCACTTTAGCACGTTGGGCGGTTATTTTTATCTAGTGGAATTTTTACAGAACCCAGTTTCCAAAGTTTCGTTAAATAAAACCATGTACAAAATTGTTTTCATCATTTTGTATAAACCAAAGATTTCACGAAACTAATATTTTCAGTCTCTTAGTAATTATTATCGTCTTATCCATTCAAAATCACTATTTTTTCTTTCCTCTCTTCACATACTTCTGAGCCAATTCTAATGATAGGTGATTTTGATATCCTAACATATACCTACATGAATCAAACTGTACACAAAAATTCGAGGTAATTTCTTTACACACTGAGATTTTCTCCTTTATTGTATTTCGTTTTCCATGTTCTCAATAGTTATTCAGATATAAATTTCAAAAACACAAAAATCAGAAATATCGAACCAACCATAAACAAACATGAAAGTTAAAAAATAGAATAACAGAATGTGATGAAATTAACAGAGAACATTGACCCCTAGTCGCACCATTTTGCATATTTCAGTCATTATGTTTGGGTGTTACATTTAATAAATGTTAATAATAAAAATGTTATTTGTTTTATGTTGCTTCAAAGACTGGTCCTCAGACAACAGTGGCAAATGTTTAAAATAGATACATATATTATTGTCTAAAATAAATATTTCCACGTAAATTTTATATACATACAGTTTTATAAAATTCAGTATTGGTCTGGCAGACCGAAAACCAGTGGAAGTATATGTAGTTAAACTGTATATACGAAAAATGGATATTTTTGTATAACTATAAAAATACGATGTTAGTGATATTTTTCTTACTTCACACTACATAAAATTTACCATTTTCACGTCCAGATTTCTTTAATTCATTAATTGTTAAAATTTCGGTTAATAAAATTGTGACATTTGTTTATTAATGATATTAATAAAATGGTGATTAATGAATCGATAATATGGCATTGCAGTTATGTCTACGAAAACGTTATCAATAAGTTATCAAGTGGTAGTTGACCATGGACGTTTCTATGTAATATAAAATAGGTTTAAATCAAATAAGTCTTTGTTATTGTATATGATTTTATCATACAACAGATTTATTTTTAAAGGAATTAATTGAATGCCATGCAGTTTTATTAGAATGTAATTTTTTTGAATTCCACGATTCTACAATCTATTAATACAGTTTCCATTTGTTTATTCTCTATCTTAGAAGTAAATATAAACAGTTTCAATGTTACTTAAAACTTAAATAAAATTATAATTTGTCATTTAAGATTGATAAAACGGATAACTAATGACTGTCTGTTAGAAAAATGTTGTTAAGTGTTTTCTAAGTGGTTAAAAGGCTGTGGAAATCAAAATGGAGTGAATGCATTTGAATTACTTTATAATATCAACAGTAAGGTTAGCTTCAGCTAACACTGAAAGTAGAAGCAAGTTCTTTTAAAGTATAAAAAAGTCCCTAAATATTAATTCATTATCCTGTGAACCAATGAAATTGTTAATTGCAATAAAGTATGAGATAACATACAGATAAAAAGATTTAAAAAACCGCTACCAATTACTTAGGAATCAGAACTTCCTCACCGTAGTAAAACTCGACTTGTGGTGGAGTTTATAATAAAAGTAATTTTTGACGTTTCAAAAGTCACATTGGTGGAATGTCACTAATATTTTTTTTAGACATTGGGACCGATTTTACTCGTCAACGAACTCAATCTCTTCCTTGACCGCTAGAATGTGTGTTCCAAATTTGAAAGCTTTATCTCAAAAACTGCAGCTGCTATCGAGAACCACACAGACGGACACAAACAGACACACAGACAGAAAATTTTTCTGTCTAAAATTTTGTGTATCGTCATAATTCGTCGAGATTCGTTCAGAAATGCAATAAAAATTTTCAAAATTTTTTTCACGAACACAAACTTCCTCAATTTGAGGGGTGAGGAAGTAATAGGAAGTTAAAATCTATTCCAATAATTATTAATAAAATCAAGAAACCAATTGTCATATGCGGTCTTCCGGGATAGGAAAATTTGTTCGTGCTTAAAAAAGTTGGAACAACCCAGTCAGTTAAGGTTTCAACAAGGCTCTGAACATTTCATGAAATATGTCACAAATACGCATTACAACAGAACACTACCTCCTCCATTATGGGTATAATCTGTAGTTATGTTTTACTTTCAACTATTTCTGTTTCATAACAATGCTGCTTGTTGGATAACATAGGAATACTTTGATAAATTGCGTAAGTAGCAAAAAATACGAGCTAGGGGAGGTGCTAGCACAACACAACATTGACATTATGGCACTGCAAGAGGCAAAGCTGAGAGCGGAGAAAATAACTAAGATCCATGGCTACAAGATCTATAGACAAGACAGAGCAAACAAGGGAGGCGGCGGAAGAGTCGCCCTGCTCACCAAGAAGAATATAGACCACTAATCCACAGTAACACCAGAGCTGGAGAAAGGCTTAGAGGCGATTGCCATAGAAGTGCCAACCCACGGACACGACAGATACAAAATCGTCTCATGCTACCAGCCGCCTAAGAAGTCGATGGCAGAAGGTGAGCTAGAAGCGTACTTTTCAAGGAGGGAGCAGGTCGTGGCTATCGGCAACATCAATGCAAAATCGATACATTGGAACAGCAGGCTTACGAATACGAGAGGTCATGCACTGCTAAGATACCTGGAAATGAGAGAGGATATACTGATGACAGGCCCAAAAGAACCTACGCACTACGAGGCGGTAGACAGCTCAGCGTGCTGGAGATCGAATTACTGCAAAACGGGATGATGAGCTACTCTGTACACCCTAGATGAAGGCTGTTCGAATCACAACCCCATCTTCCCTCAACTCGGTGAAATAGGGAATGAGGAAGAAACCTTTTTCAAGAACAGAACGAATTGGGAACTGTTCTGAGCAGATATTCAACGAAATATAGCCACCATCCCCAGGATAAAGAGTGCGGACCACATAGAGGCAGCGATAATCACGTTAGAATGTGGCATCAAAGCAGCCTTACAAATCAGCATGACAGAGGCGAGGACGCGTCGAATTGTACCATCGGCAGGAGAACTGCTTAAAGAGACAAGCCCACTAACAAACGACCGTTATAGAGCTGAAAGTCGGGCGCAGAGAACCCGACTAGAGGCGGGCAAATTAGAATACAAGCAGCTGTCTCGAAGGATCAAGGGCCAAAGCGGCCCTCCAGGAGCACAGTCAGACTAGATTAAAAGCCCATCTGGAGTTGATCAATCCGATCAACAGAAGCCCTTGGAACACCCAGAGAGCTCTCAGAACCTCCAGAAGACCGATGTCGTCGACACACGGAGCGCACAGTATAGTCCACACTAGACAGCAAAACGCTGTGGCATTCGCAGACAGCGTTGAACTGTAGTGTAGAGAAAACCAGCTCCCAGATAAAGGTGAAGACTGGTAGCGTTTTGAAACTCTGCTGTTAGTTGCCAAAATAATTTCAGCTTATATGTTAAAGTGAAAAGTCGTACATTTTCTGCATACTTCGTCACGATGGTTTCCCAAAAACCATTGCAGGAACCGCATCGACCCTCCTGCCAAATTAGCTATATATTTTTAACTAGCTACTATTGATTGCAAAAACTCTTCTATTTCCAAAATATATAAAGGAAGGTTATGTTCTTTTTTTTCTTTCAAATAATATAACAAGCATATCCCAAACAATAAATGACATGCAAATTGACTTATCCAACGAGGTAAAACGTTTAGGTGTAATCCTAGACCAAAATTCACTTGAAATACATATTTGAAGTGTTAGAGGAAGGCAATAACGGTTCTTTGTACACACAAAGTAGGCTCGTTGTCAAAACTTGGGACATGCAGTCGAAAATGTCCTATTAGTCTATTAGTTGCTGAAAGTGCAACGGTTAGCATGTCTTAGAATCCAACAACCGCAATGGAAGCTCTGCTTGACTTGCTCCCTTTATATATCCACGTAAGGAACGATTAACTATAAAGAACTTGAAAATAGGCGATCTGGATCAAAGAAGCAGAAAGCAGTGGGAGTAGACGTACCATTTCAAAAAATTGACTGAAAATGATTTCCATTATATTTTCTAATACCAGCCAACATGGGAAACATAATCCCTAGAAAAATTTTAATTTTCTTCAAAGGCCTAAGAATTCATGGATACGTATATATATATATATATATATACATAAATATATATATATATATATATATATATATATATATATATATATATATATATATATATATGTTAAATTCTTTTTCCGGGTATACTCCCGCGTAGGTGATAGGCCCCGAGAGGGACCGTGGTTGTCTGAACGACGTTTCGGCAGAATCTCATCTGCCATCTTCAGGTTCTAACCGTTAACTGCTTACTGCGGCTTCTGGTTACTCGAACTGAAATTTCAGTTCAGAGTAACAAGCCGCAGTAAGCAGTTAACGGTTAGAACCCGAAGATGGCAGATGAGATCCTGCCGAAACGTCGTTCAGACAACCACGGTCCCCCTCGGGGCCTATCACCTACGCGGGAGTATACCCGGAAAAGAATTTAACATTCACCACCCGCGAAAACCTGAAAAACAACATATATATATATATATATATATATATATATATATATATATATATATATATATATATATATGTTTTCCGGGTATACTCGCGTAGGTGATAGGCCCCGAGAGGGACCGTGGTTGTCTGAACGACGTTTCGGCAGAATCTCATCTGCCATCTTCAGGTTCTAACAGATAACTGCTTACTGCGGCTTCTGGTTACTCGAACTGAAATTTCCAGTTCGCAAAAAGAGACAATTCGGAGGCTTAACGATCTACTCGTAATCCAAACTAATCTAATCTGATCTAATCTAATCTGGAGAAAAATAATAAGGGACCTAAGGAGAAGGGAAATCCCACAATAACTTATAAGCATTGTGAGCAGCTACCTCGAAAAAAGATCGTTGGAAATTCAGAGGGAAAATTCTTAGTCATTGCTGGAGTTCTGCATGGTTCGGTGCTTGGTCCAACGATATGGAACATCTTATATGACGGTATTCTGAAAGAAAAAAAGGTCCTGGGATCAAATCAGATGGTGGCAGGGATACTCCCGATAGATAGACAACGGTACTTATAACTGACAGGAAAACTGTCAACACAGGCGTACGAATTATGTTGTTACCCAAATACTAACTGGGCACGGTTCCATCAAGATGATAGAGAAATCAGTAGCATATTGCGATTACAGAGACACCGTAGCGCATACTATGTTTCAATGCATTAGATGGGAAACAGAAAGACAAATGACAA
>JANEYF010003597.1:0-128152 GCA_029963845.1 Rhamnusium bicolor
CTAATAACCTTCAAAAGACACTGGACGTGTGACAGGAAGCAGATCTCGGTGAACCGTCAAAAAATAGTAATAGTAACATTGACCCGGAAAAAGTTGCTGGTGGACTTAAGACCGCCTTCCTTGATGGGTGAAACTATTCTATTTGGGGAGGAGGTGAAATATCTAGAAACCACTCTCGATAAATCACTTAATTGGAATTCCCATCTGGAAAAGATAATTCACAAAAGCAAAACTATCCATATGAACATGTCGTCGAATATGTGATAAATACTGGCAGAGGGGCCTCGAATAAATTTATTGGATTTATGTTACTGTCATCAGGCCAATGATGGCATACATATCCATTGTTTGAGAGTCGAAAGGATCACAATGGGTGGCCAAAGCCAAACTGTCTGGTTTGCAGCGATTAGCATGCTTGATCATAACAGGGGCAATTAGCACCACACCGTCAGCTGCAATGGAAATCCTCCCTCTTCATATATATTCGGAGAGAGTAGCCAGGTGGGTATTGACTGCAACAAGCTGCCGTAAATATGCCACACACTAGTATCATGTAGCGGAACAGGCTTATTGATGACATAGAAAGCACAACATCCTGCGACTCCCTCAGATACTATGCCTACCATAACCAACTAAGAGCTGTCAGAAGGTTTTAAGTCAAAACAATAAAACTACTCTGTTCTGAATATCTGGCCACTCTGGACTGGAAGGTAACGAAATAGCTGACTCGTTGGCCAAAAAAGGAACTGGATCACGATTCTTCGAACTCGAACCAATACTTGGTATATCCTCAAGTACTGCCAAGATGTCCATTTTAACCTGGATTGAAATGAAAACTTTCCAGTACTGGCAAGATTAACCAGGATTAGTTTCTTCGAAGGCGCTTATAAAATACGCCTTAAAATCAAGAACTAAGAAACTTTTAGTTAAACAAGGTAAACCTGAAAACCCCAACAGGCCTATATACTGGGCACTGCCGAATAAACTATTATCTACATAAACTCGGCCTGGTAGAAAACGATAACTGCCGGCTATGCTTGTGGAATGATAAGAAGGCAGACCAGGTCTTGTGCACCTGTCCTGCTGTGGAGAGGATTCGATTCTCATAATTTGGAAAAGGGCAATTGCTGCCAGAGGATATGGACACACTCTCACCCAATAAAGTTTTTAGTTGCATTAAGAGACTGAACTTATTGGGTGAAACATAAGTAGGATTGAGCCATAATATGGCCCATAAGGACTCACTCACAAGAACCTAATCAGTTAGCCATACTTCATCCCGTTATAAGGTATTTAGTTGACGTTTTATCGGATGTTATCAAGCGTTTTCATTTTTCGGCTATCTTAAGTTCAATACTTTTTGATTCAGGTTATACTAAAATATGAGACCAATATCATTAACGGTTGTTTTATAGTGTCAATACAGCTTGATAAACTAACTGAATCCGGTTATTTCCATGTATTATCTATTAATTGTTTATTAATTTACTAACGTTAAGCGATTATCCATTCAGTGCCACTCGGACTGTAATGGTTTGATAAATATAATAAATATGTCTTTTTCTCTAACCAAATCAATAATATTTTTACATTTCGAATATGTAACTAAACCAAAATTATTATATTTAAATTATACTCAGAGGTTAAAAGTTAAAAAATTTTAATTAAAATATATTCTTCTTCTTCTCTCTATTTACCCAAATTATATTACGTAACTCGCAGATGACACAGACAAGGATTAAATAACATTTTCAACGCTCTTTTACATGCCTTTGTAACTTTTCTTAAATGAAACAGTCCCTGCTGTCGAGCTGTAATTATTAATGAAATTAAAATAAAAAAAGAAACAGTTTTGTTCGTTATTCTATTTTACGTACAATATTTACAGCATGATAATAATTGCGTTCGAACGTTGCCAACTGTGATTTATTTATACAGAGTGGGACAATAGTGCGTCCGACTTCTATATCTCGAGTTCTATAATAGCTACAAACTTGATTTAAAAACATAAGTAAACGACAAAAATGTCTATAACCGGAAATTGTTTTCAAATATACAGGGTGAGCCAAGACGTTTCTCAAGTAACCTTTCTTTAAATGAAATGCCATGTATATCAGAACATTTTTTTGAAACATCTTTGTGGCCTCCTTTCACTCCTGTAATTTTATTGACTTTCTCCCAACCACTTGGATGTAATGATTATTTTTGTTGAAATTATAGCATTACACATGTACAGGGTGAGTCCTAAGTGTGTAGTTATATTTAAACCACTGATTCTTGACATCTGTAGAAACCCTCTGACACATTTTTTTAATTCCCACGTGTAACTGAGTTATCGACTTTCAAAAAAAATATGATAAACCTGTTTTGGAACTGCTGGTTACTGGAAACATTCTATATCTTAGCAAAAATGATGTAATGGACTGCAGCAACGTTGCCACATATTTTATGCAATTCTCTCACCTAGGCGCGATTTTACAATCGTAAGTTAACATAAGTTGAGGGTCATACTATCACGTAACATTATAATTTCACAAAAATCGATGAGATTCTAATACAAACCACTTCAACTAAAAGTTACTTTAGCATAAAATATTTGTTGCTATAGCCACTTCCAAAACAAATATAAAATTGAAAAATCGAGTTCTAAAAGTATGAGTTTAGCTAACCCACGATTGAAAAACCGAGCCCTAGCATTAAGTTTATTCCCGAATTTATAATAACATTGGATGAAATAATTTTTAAACATTTTGAAATACCTTTCAATGTTAGAAATGTACAATTTTGACTTTTTCTTGCACCAATAAACATTTCTTTTTAAGCGTTTCATATGGAATGTACAACTAAAACTAAATTTTCCGATGAACGGTAAACTTTTTAGGGAATCTCGAGAGGAATTTAATGTTCCCATCTCATTTTTTCAAAATTTATAAAAGGATTATTATTTTTAAGAAGTAGGTACTTACCCTCTGCTATTACAATAATTTGAAATGTGTAGGTGTTCAAGGAATAAATCAGCGCTCTACTATTTTAATTGGCCTCTAATAGTAAAACACTGAAGGTGCAACACAGTATCAGGTGATGGAAAATAATTTGCAGTATTTTCACACACTTCTATCACTTTTTACACTGGTCATACCCAACAGTTTGCATTTTATTTCTCCATAATATTCTGGACGGTTAGGAGGATAGTATACGCCATTTTTTATAAAAAAGATGAGTTTTTTCTTGAGAAAACATCACTTTATTTGGGATAGGCCATTACATGATAAAAATTCAACCACGCCATAATGTGAACTGCGATATTAGCGTCGCATATGTAACCTATGATCTTCACACATCTAACCACGCACCTAATCAGTGTTGCCAGACATACCATTTTGATGGTATTTATACCATTATTTTCCTTGTGTACTAGCACTTGTTTTAAGTAATAAAACTATTATTTAAAAATTTCTACCATTTTACACCAATATTAGCAAAAATTGATAAAAAAGTCAAATTTAGATCTAGAATTAAATGTTATACCGTGTACGTAGATCTTTATAAATCGGAACCTCGAGTAAACAGCGTTAGTTGTGCAAGCCCAAATAAATAATAGTCTTTTGCTGTCTTCTGTTGGTTCTGTTGCGATGGTAAGACCCGTTTTTTCAATGCTCAGTTAGCTAAATTAACCGTCAGTTAAGTCAATAGACATTTTTTAAAAAGCATCATGATTTATTTATAATGAAATTTATAACCTATGTGAAAATCTCACACATCTGGCAATACTACACCCCATGTAAAAATCAGTGTTATTATAGTTCGCGTATCTGTCTGCATTAGCATTTACAAAAATGTGTTTAATAACGGTATTATAGTTTTCTGTGATTAAATTTGTGATTCCAAGTTTTGAGTTATTATGTTACCGAAATTTATTATTTATAATTTGTTCCTCTGGTGGTTCATTTTGTGAAAATTAGTGATTAACCATAGCGACTAATTTTATTATTTTAATGCTGGATATGTTAAAGGCATATTTTTAAGTAGATGAAAATGCTAGACAAGCAAAACGGCTATGGAATACTATCCAAACGTCAAGCCCATATGATATACTGATGTAGTAACTGTTGTATTAGGTAAGTAAACAAATCTGCTTTTTCGTTCTTTTAAAGTAAATGCGTCTTTTTAAAATGACTATTTTCAACTTTGATTCATTTTTAGAAATGAACCATATTAAACTTAAACTTTAAATTAGAGACAATAATAATAATTTAAAATACGAGTTCTATTTATTTATAAAAAAAGTGTCAGGATTACCTAATTTTACAAGGAAA
The DNA here is from genome assembly GCA_029963845.1 of Rhamnusium bicolor. Classification (NCBI taxonomy): domain Eukaryota; kingdom Metazoa; phylum Arthropoda; class Insecta; order Coleoptera; family Cerambycidae; genus Rhamnusium; species Rhamnusium bicolor. The sequence continues at coordinate 4,317 of JANEYF010003597.1, forward strand.
AATAGATAAACAGATACTTTTAATACCTCTTATTTTAAAAGCAAGCTACAAGTGAAAAGTGTCGCTTTCCACAAAAGACTAATCAATCGCGCCTTGGCCGCCTTGAAGTTTATTTCTTATTTTCAGCCAGTGTGTACTTACAGATATCATGCTTTCTTAAAAAGAGCTCAATGTTTTATAAACTGTTACATTTGTTTTGGTGCGGCGTCTACACTGATATTAAATAAGTCTAATATCGTCTCACAAAATATCCGTGACAAAAGGGTAATAATTTTTTTTAAAAATTCAAAATTTGCAATTCATGTAATGTATGCAATTATGGGATAATTGTGATGACGAACTCTGGCAGTAGCAACACTGCCTTCAGTTACGTCATTTCTGTGAACGGCGTTTACAAAGTTATCCAGTGACTATCAAAATGTCAGTGGCTGGAGGACGAAAAATTTATCAGAAATTAAAAATTTATTTTGTTCAAAAAATTGTTTTGACAGTGCCAATCAATTGTACACGACGAAATATATTGAGGGTTAAAATATAACTACGCATTTAAAACTCAGCCTGTATATTAAAAATATCACTACCATCACGACTATAGATTTTAAGAAAAAATATGATACTACCAGTTATCTGTGTGATGACACTCAGCCATTTTCATTTCCTAAAAGTATACAGGGTGGCAAAGAAGGATTTTTAAGTTGACAACTTTGTGAACTGAACTTTTGGACGATGTGATGTAGGATTGAAAAACGAAAAATTTGTGTACGTACATTCCTATGGTAATTTGTGACCATTTTCAATTTATTGAAGAATAACTGCAAAATTCAGCAATAAAAATTAAAAATGAGGGTTTTTTTCAAATAATTCAGGAGAAGGCATTATAATAAGCATGTTACATGATGCCTATAAAAACATCACACCAACAACAATCTAAAATTTGAAGGAAAGGGTAATAAATGCTTTTAGAAGTATCGCTCCGGCAAATTTTATGAACAGTAGAAATCTCATTCGAAAGATGCATAGAAATGTGTGTCAATCAAAATGGGCAAATGTGGAGCATCTTTTATAATATCTTCTCTTATATTACAAAAAAAAACTGCTGAATATTGCAGTTATTGCTCAATAAATCGAAAATGGTTACAAATAGTGATAGGGATATACGTAAAACATGTTCGTTTTCAATTCTACATCATATCGTCTAAAAATATACAGGGTGTTCCATTTGAAAAAAATTGAGAAAATTCAATTCAAATAGTTGTAAATTTAAAAATTATTTTTGGCCATCCTGTATACTTTTAGGAAGCGAAAATGGCAGAGTGTCATCACACAGATGCCTCATAACTGATACTAATACATATTTTCTTAATATCGATAATTGCGACTGCAGTAATTTTTTTAATATACATGTGTAAATGGCATAATTTCAACAAAAAAAAATCATTGTATCCAAGTGGTTGGTAGAGAGTCAATAATAATACAGGAGTGAAAGGAGGCCACAATGAGGTTTCAAAAAATGTTTTTATATGCATGGCATTCCATTTAAAAAAAATTTAGTTGACCCTGTAGAATCGTGATGGCTCACCCTGTATATTCGAAAATAATTTCCGGTTATAGACTTTTTTGTCTAGTTTATGTATGTTTTTAAATCAAGTTGCTAGCTATCATAGAACTCCACATATAGAAGTCGGACGTACTATTGCCCCACTCTATACATCATAAGTAAAGCTGGAAGTTTGGTATTAATTCCAGTAGAAGAACCATAGTGGTATAAATTAATTAACTTGGTTAAAGATAATTAAACAGACTTACTCATATCTTATTTCATCCACAGTAAAGGTTGCGTCCACCCAATTACATCTAGAGGAGTAATTAATATTCTCATACGCATAATACTACTGAAGATCGTGGAATTTCCGTTAGTTAGGCACCGGTTAATAATAATAATAATAACAATAATAATAATGTTTTATTGTTCGTAAGACTAGTTCCATTGGTATTGAACTCGTCAATTGATACAAAGCATACAACAGGCAACTTAATACTATTACTTGTAAGATTAAATAATATAACATTAAAGAGTTATAAGAAATATAAAAAATATATACACATACATACACATTCACACATATACACATACACGCATATACACATGAATTGTCGGCTTCTTCATTGGCAACTCTCGGAAGGTCTTTCACAAAAAGTAAAAAAAGTAGAGGGCCCAACACTAAACCTTGGGGCACACCACAAGATACATCTAATGTATTAGACCTAACTCTATTAATTTCTATAGCCTGTTTTGACAGATAAGATATTAACCACTGTCTTAGTTTTCCTCTGAGTCTGTAGTTTGATAATTATTCAATGAGTAAATCGTGTACAAAATCAAACGCTCTACTTAAATCCATGAATATATCAAAATATTTATTATTTTTGTCTAAATTTTCATACAAATTATTATTTAAAAAGATAAGTATAGCGGTTTCTGTCGATCTGCATTATCGAAAACCGTGCTGCTTGTCACAAAGAATATTAGACTTTGTTAAAAATTCCATTATTCTATTAAATACTCTAATATTTTTGATACAGTCGACAGTAAAGCCATGGGTCGATAATTATCCATTAATTCTTTATCACCTTCTTTAAACAAAGGAATAATTGTAGCAACTTTAAGAAAATCAGGAAATATTCCAAGATATAGTTAACTACTGATTTCAACACGTTTGTACTTATTTGATTTATGCCAGCAGAATTGGATTTCTTTAGATGAACAATTATATTAAATATTTCGTTTTCAGTGCCTGGCTCAATAAATATAGTTGGAGTCTTTATTATTTTCCAGTTGACTTTTGTCAATTTTGCTATTATCAACATTTTTTTGCTAATTTATTAGGTATACCAGTAGAATATGTATTCATATGGTTAACAATTTCAGTTATGTTATTCACTATATCATTATCAATTTTAATTTCCGTTATATTCTCAGATTTATTTGTTGCTGTTACCTAACTCAGAATTAATAATGCACCGAACAACTTTAGACTTGTTGCCAGATGCATTATATAATGTCTCATTATTCAATATTTTTGCTTTTTTAATCACTATTTTTATATACTTTTTTGTATGATTTGCAGTATTCAATATGACCTGGACTTTTTATCTCTACCATTATTTTATGCAAAAGTTTTAGTTTCTCTGAAGATTTCTTTATTTCACGTGTTATCCACGTTGTTCTAGTTATGAAATGTGTTAATTAAAATATAAGGAAAACATATTTATACAATAATATAAGTTATCTATAAAGGCTTTAAAACCATCGTCTACTATTTTCGCATTGTTTATATCAAACCAATTTTCTTTTTGTGACGTAGTTGCGCAAAATCCGAATTTTTTTGTTAATAAGATATTAAATTTCATTGCAATGTGAACGCCAGGAACATCCGTTAAATTTTGTAGTACCATATTTACGATATCAAATATTTCGAACTATTGAGCTAAAGAGGCAGAACTATCTTGCAATTGGTTAGTTGCATTTGCTAATATTGTGGTTTTCTTGTATAGTGCGTAAATTTGCCTCGACTAGTGGATTTTCAAACTATTGTTGATTTGATAGATTTGGACTCCTTTGGGTGGAATTTGAAAACTACACATTGCATAGAAATTTTTATTATAATAAAAAGTCGCTTCCAGCCAATTTCCCCATCTTGTTGGCAGTGGCGGTTCAGGCATGTCTGGACACGATTTGTCAAATTCTTTAATGCATTGTAGAAGTTAAAACAAATATTTTTGTATTTGCTATTAATTTGTCGACATTCTAATAACTGCTTCGAATATTTTCTGCTACACAGTGAATGGCATAAAGTAGGCAGGTTATGGGCAATAAATTAGCATACGACTTCTTAAGTGATGTAGTTGCTTTAATTATACACTCAGCCCCGTCTATCACTAACGCTATAGTATTATTCTAATGTATGCAAAATTTTCAAAAACTTGCATTACTAGCTGTTGAATTGCCTCAGCATTGTTTTTTATAATGTTTTACTTGCGATTGAATATGGTATCGTTACTTAAGTTGACGTTAAAATGCGTACTAAAACATTTCTTATTTTGTTTGTATCCGTACTTTTATCAACAGTTATCCATAATTTTCTATCACGTAAATCCGAACGTATGTTACTCTCAATTTGTTCTTTTACATAAGGAACATGACCTCCTAGTCTTTGCCTTATAGCTAGTGGCCACTTAGGTACATGTTTTTTTTCCCAAAATAACTGAAAATGTACGTTGGTTAGTGTATAGGGAGAAATGTTACACATTCAAGAGAAAGAAATAGAAACATCCAGTATGGAACCTGTAACTGACAATTTTTTATATGACGTTTGATTTGATTATGTTTTACAATTACTGGAATTACAGCCCACCAAATTCGTCTTGCACACAATAAAGGACTTTATTAGTTTAGAGTTGGCAAATCGGTCCGCAAGTCATGGGCGGTGCCAGGTAGAGAAATACCCAAACACGTAAGCGAGACTTGTTTACTATTTTAGTAGAGACTAACATTTGATTTTAGTCTATTGTTATGCCACGTGGTGTTTACAACGTAATTTATTCCTCTCCGTTGTATTGTTGATAACTGTCTTTGTTGTATTTTATTCTTGATATTAATTTAATAATAAAGTATGTCAGACTTGCTCAAGGGTAAAAGACGACCATAAGCTGACAAAATGAATACATTTATCAGTGAATTCTCAATTCCAATTTAATCAGCTTTATTTCCTATTATATATAGATTTGTAATTAAGACTACTCTTTATTTTCTTTATTTCATATATAAATATATAAAAACAAACAATATGACAGTTCACAGAGAACATGTGGGTGAATGTATCTACACAGGAAAAGACCTGCTCAAAATAATGATTTTTTTATTTTGAAAATAAAAATTGACTTAACGTCCGCGGTGGGGTTAGGAGTAGGGAATGCATATCTATGCATTGTAAGGCATGAATTCTCAGATTTATCCTACAATGATGCTATAATAGTTTGTAAGGTGTGCGAGACAAATGTGATTGTAAACGTCATTCTGTGCAACATAAAACTAAAAAAAAATGGCGCGCCTTCGACAACACAGTTTATGTTCGAGTTACCTTTAATGCTGATTAGCTGTGAGGTTCTGCTGCACATACTCGATAAACAACCATTTCAGGAGTTCTGTAATAAATACAATCCCAAGGTGACGTTACCAAGTCGCACAACGTTGCATAACTATGTACCAACTGTAAGCGAAGACATTAGGTGCGCTCTTTCTAACTGAGATCTCAGTTAATCTAAGTACTTTTACGCTTACGGAGGCTATATCAAATAAAATTATGCTTTCATTTATGCAGTGTAACCGTAAAACTACTTAGATTAGCTGAGATCTCAGATAGTAAGAATTCGCCTATTATAAATAAAAACAAATGTGTACTAAAAAATGCACGGGGGTTATGTGGTTATGTGTTGACGAATTATATTTTAAATGTTATAGTACGTGTACTGCACCCTCTTAAACCGATATTTCCACTGTTACTAGCTAGCAAAATACTAACTGAGTATACTGGCCAAACAATTACGATACGTCAGAAAAATTTGACCTGTCAAAAAGTCAAGTGTTGATGATTGTGACCGATGATGCCGCGACAATGCGTTTGGTAGACCGTTCACTTCAAGAACACGATTGTAGGTTGGTACATGTTACGTGTAAAGTGCACGCGTTACATCTTATGCCAGAAACTATTCGACAAGGTTTTCCAGAGGTAGATGCATTAATAGCAAGTACAACAAAAATGTTTCTTAAATCTCCTAAACGTCTTCGTGCATTTCATAGCATACATAATCCTGGAAAGTGTTTACAGATCTTTTCCAGTTTGTGATAATCAAGCTTATTAAGAGGTTAAGTTGTGCATACATTGTTATAAATTTTTAACAGTTTATTGTTTTTATATTAGTTAATTTCTTTTATTACACTTATTATGATGCATACGCCTATGTCCTGCGGCGTATTTTTGCTAACTCTATACTGCTTCATCGTAACGTAATTCAAGAAAACGTTTAAAAAAATATATGTATTTAATTCACAAACAGCAAAGCTTCCGGTCGGTGTGACATTTTAGAATAGCTATATCACCAACACGCATTGACGGCTATCAAACGACTAACACCTGTGGTGAGGACTCGCTACGATAACTCTGCTACCTGCGAAAGAAAAGTCAGTCCCAACGTTCCAGCTTTAATCATAAGTGTATCAATTTAGCCGGACAAAAGTTATTATTATCCGTTCGAAAAAAATTACAAAATTCATTTCAGAATTCCCTCAGTTCAAACATCGCAAACTGCTTGTCTGTCTGTGAGTGTGGATGTGTAGAATTTCCTACAGTCAAACATGCATTTATATTTAGAGATCGGGAGGTAGCGATAAATTCTGGAGAAGACTTTTACTTACGTATGTATGTACGTAGATAAAATATTATATAGTAAACACCAAATGAAACATTCCCAAACAATATTAAATGATAAAATATTCTTACATATGTAGGTATTATGCAATAAATCTGTTTTCTTTATAAACATGGGAATAAAACATTCAAGGTTTTGTCAGATATAACTTGCGAAACATATATTGTGACAGGACGTCCGGGGTAAGACGCTAGAACGCAGAGCCGGATTTAACTCTATTGTTCGCTCGTTTATTTTTTCAATGTAGCTTTTTGTGCTCAGTTTAGCTAGCAAGAAATTAACAATTGTAGAAAAAAGTATTAACTTGAAATAAGAGTATTGAATTTAACGTATTGACTACACATACAGCAGTTACAATATTCAAGTTTGCTTAATATAAATTTTTTACTACCCAGCAAGAACCGCGAGGATGTATGAGCATGTCTTGCCTGGAAAGGATGGGTATGGAATATTAGTATAGAATAAAGAGGTTATTTAAAAAGTAACAAGAAAACTTTAAAAACAATATAAAAACAAAAAATATACTCTCAAAATAGTAACAGAAACAAATAATTTTCTCAATAAATCAATTAAAAATAAATTCTAATAGTAAAGTTATTACTATAATAAAAACAGAAAGACATATTTTTGTCGAAATAAAAAATAATAATATTAATAAATAATAACATCCTGAAAAGAATGTTTCTCAAGCACTGAACTACGAAAGCACAAAAACGTAATTAAATAATGCATGCTGATATCACAAAATTCACTTCTTCACTTCACTTTACCTCACCTCACATTGCTTCTTCCTCTGAATCCTCGTCCTTCTCACCCTCGTCTTCATTTTGAGATGAACTACTATCCTCGTTCAAATTTATAATAAATTTATTTCCACTATTTACATGAAATTTGTCAATTTTTAAATAATCATCCTCAATTGTAATTAATTTCCTAATTATTTTTTCCCAATCTTCCTTGTTAATTTTTGACACTTCATTTTAATTAGTGTATTTTCAAACCATTCCTCAAATATTTCTTCTTCTATGTTCTTGTGGTAATCCACGTTACAGTCTTCCATGTTTTTTCCGCACAATTTCAATGCATTATCAACCCATCCATCAACTGATTCACATGTAATATAATCAACCGAGTCTCTTTATTAAGGGGCAATGGGATTGATTGAGATTTCCTAGATCCATCAGTCCATCCTTTTCTTAAGGTGTCATGAGTATCATAGCAAGTTTCATGTAGATAATAAATTGGTCTATTTTTCCTTACGAGTTTTTTTACCTTTTCTAGATATAAATTTCGCTAATCCACTATTCGTCTACTTTCCATAATTGCAATGCGTTTATTAATAGATTAATATTTAAATCCAATTATTCACAGGCATGTTTCTAAAGTTCTTTTGGTATATTTTAGATAATAATCTATTTCTTTTAATTTTCTATCTACCACGTCAATAGTTGGGTTTTAATTTTTCTGATACGCGTCGTAAACTAAAGTTCTTAAAAGTTTTGCTAACGATGGGTCAAGAGTTTTCGATTGACCAACATCGGATCCTTGTTTTCTTCTTGGGAGGGCACCTTCTTTCACCAGTTTGTGTATTGTGGGACGGGGAACGTTAGTCAGAGATGCTGTTTCACCTAGTACATCCAAATCATACAAAGTAGGGTCATTAATTCGTCGCTTCAAAAGATTATTGTAAACATTAAGGCAAATTTGTTTCGCTTGCTCGTTCAAATGCAACCGATTTTTTTCTTACTGAAAACACTAATGAACTTTGATTTTCTTTATCACTGTAATCACTATCAGTTTCATTTTCACAAACACAATAAGACGTAGAGGCCTCCCTCGGTCGAAACATTTTTACATCAAATACCTTCTAAATTTGCCCGCCCTGTACATATGATAATATTTAAGTAATTAATAGATAAGTTAGCAAAAAAAAAATCAGCTATTACTGTATTAGATATTAAATAATTAAAACTGCAAGTATCGTTCAGAATAGTATCCAATTACTACAAATCAAATTATTGGAAATTTCCGGAAACCCTGTTAAATGGGCTACATTTTACGAAATGTTTATTTCATTAGTTCACAGTAACACAAATTTGTCAAACATTGAGAAATTCCAATATTCGAATAATGCCTTGTGTGAGTGATGATTGATGAACCATCACAATTAGTTATACATTTGCCATTGACCTCTGCATGATAAATTATGACATTCCGTTTAAATCTCCGTAAAATATACAGGGTGATCCAAAATTGTGTACTAAAACTCTTATAGTAAGTAGATGGGTTCAACATAAAACGAAAACTCCTGTAAATATTTTCAAAGATAAAGAAAAAAATTTTTTGCTTAACCTCTGTAACCATTACAGATACGTATATCTAACTTTAAAGATTTATTTTTGTTTAGGATCTAAATAGTGCTATACATTTACTTTTCAAGAAAGTAGTCAGGTTCGGTGCATAGGGGACTTAGGTTGAAAGTATTAGTAAATATTTTTGATTTCGTTAGCTCTTTTGAAAATTTGACATTAAAATATGATTTTTTCCAATTATTACCCAAGTAGCACATTTAGTAGTTTTTACGTATAGCTACCATCAGTGGAACTTAAAGGTTTCTACAACTAACGACCAATACGTAATGGGAACGATCCTTCTACCAAGCATTCACCAAAATGTGGAATATTTATTTACGTAGTAGTTACTATTCCGGAACCTTCCCTGTTACGTATTAGCAACTAGGTTATTACATAAACAGAACGTGACCAAATAGTAGAAATAACTAACATTTGGTACAGTTCATTAGTGGTATGTGAGTAAACTATATTTTGCTCTTTCTCTCATTCGAATAGCAAAATATAATGTATTGCAATCGGACTTACTGATTGTGAGTTGAAGTCAATATGTCCAAGTTAAATCGATTGAATGAAATATGTGCAGCTAATAAACATGATATTTTACATTCACTCTAAGTGTGAAAATTAAAACGACACTTGTTTTCTGTAAATGTTACCTGATACTTCGATAAAAAAGACGCGCTCTATAGAAAATTGTTCTTTCGAAAAAAAGTGTGGTATGCCCGTGTAATAATTGTTACTACACGGACATACCACAAGGTGAATTTTACTCTAAAGTCGCAAATTTAATGACATTTATGTAATGCCTAATATATTAAAGTTTCAATGCCAGTTCCCGTCACTTTGGCGCTAGTTCGGTAGTACAGAAAAATGATGTACTGTTCATATTTCGATAGGATTCACCGTTTTCACAAAAATCAACTTCAAGAGTCTGATTAAATTCCAGGGTTCTTCTAGATTCTCACAATTTGCTGACGATACAAGCATCACTTTACAGCACAAAAACTTAAACGATTTAATTAGTATAACAAAGATTTTACTAGAGGATTTAAGCGACTGGTTCGCAGCAAATAAGCTGGTTTTAAATATCAATAAAACTTTTAACATTCTATTCCAACCAAATAAAACTCTACCTCATACTGTTATCTCAACCAACGGTGGAGATATCAACCCTACATCTACCGCTAAAATCCTCGGAATTCACTTAGACCAACAGGTAGACTGGAAAACCCACATTATAGAATTAAATAAAAAATTAAGTCATGCAGTTTATGCCATAAGTACAATTAGGAAAAATATAGGCTTCAATGTTGGTAAAACAGTGTGTTATGCTTACTTCTATTCTCTTATGCAATATGGAGTAGAATTCTGGGCAAACTCAACCAACGCCAAGACAATATTTTCAATACAAAAAAAGCCATCAGAGCATTATTAAATCTAAATACTCAGGGCTCATGTAGATATTACTTTAAAAAGCAATCCATACTTATGCTAACGAATTTATACATATATAAAATCAGTATAATGATATACAAAGAACATAAAAGCCTTTCCACACCCGCTGATACCCATAACCATGATACGCGATACAAAAACATATACCGAACGCCCTCATACAACTTGGATGTAAACAGAAGAGGACGCATATATGCAGGTGTAAAAATATTTAATCATCTACCATAAACAGTTCAGCATAAACCATCTTTAAACCTATTTAAAAAGCAATTGAAAGATATCTTAGAAGCCAAGGTCTTCTATAATTTAAATGAATTCCTTGATGATGATTTTAACTAAAACAACACATTATTTGTATTTTTTGTAAACCAAGTACATACACCAAAAAAAAAACACTCATGTTTAATGTATTCTTATTTAATTTAGTTCAGTTGTGTACATTAAGGTAGCCGTTTTAATGTATTATTACTTTATTAGGTATCATATGATCAGATATAAAAAATCCTTTGAATCTACAGACCGAACTATACAATATATTTTCTCTAAGGCTCGAAAAAAGCCAAAGGTATGTATCCATCCCATAACATAATACATGTATACACTATAACAATTATTGTAGTTTGTAAGATATATACTGTGGGGAAATAAAATATTTCTATGTATCTATCTATTTATATGAATATCGATAAGTATAATAAGATTCCACCATGAATATAGTAGCAAAAATCATCTTAATGTTTAAACATTTTAATGAAAGGAAGCCAATTTTACATATAGGTACTTGCAGACATGGTTTTAATATCATTGTATAAATATTGAAGCCTACTATGCTTAATAATATTAATTATACTAGAAGCCTGCAGTACAATAAAAAATCATTCATATTTTAACAAGCTAGATCCCATGTGCATCGCTCCTGTCCTCTTACTTGAAAAGTAAATGTACGACATCGTTAAGATCTAAACAAAAAGAAATCTCTAAATTTTGATATACGTATCTGTTATGGTTTCTGAGTTACAGCGCAAACAATGTTTATCTCCTCCATCGATGAAAGTATGTAACTCCTTTAACATATGTTATTGACCAAATATTTATAAGAGTTTTCGTTTTGTATTAAATCCATCTACTTACTGTAAGAGTTTGGCTACATAACTGTGGAACACCCTTATGTGACAATAAACTTATTTCAACGTAGATATTTTTAATTCGTCAAAAGCTAATCAAGAATTCGTGAATTCTCCCTTTGTTCTCTTAAGTACATTTTCAGAAAACACTTTCGCTAAAAAATTGTATTAATTTATAGGACTTACTGTGTTTAATTGATTAATTCGAAAGATTGATACCAATACCAGGAAACAATATTTTGAAAATACCATGATATAATTAAATGAATTAAATAAAGTCTTGATCGACCAATGCACTTTGACTTTAAGACATGAAAAAGCGCAATAACACTCGTTTTGTACAGAAATGATTATCTAAACTCAACTGAGTGAAACTAGAAAATGGCAAATAACTGTAATGCCTTTTACATCTACACCGAAACCTGCTCCAAAGAAACTCTTCAACATTGTTTCTTGCAACAGAAGAGCGTAATACAAGAATAATTATAAATAATAATGAGCTGGTTTATTACACGTTGCAAGGTGGTTTATGTCAAGAAGTGCATTGTACTATTTTTTCGTAAATATCAGAGGAATTGGACGATAACTTTGTGAACAACAATAACTTTCATGATGTAGAGATGCTTGTGTTGATTTACATGATTGGCAGTATGTTGAAATAAACATAGAGCTATTATGTGTAAATTAAACTGCAGTGAGTGAAGTTTGTCTTTCTTGAGCTTAGTATTTTTTTTACTGTACTGTATACAAAGTATTTAGGGTACGATTACGACAATATATCAGTTTTGGTTACAGACAATCTTTAATATACACAAGTTCGGATCGATCCCCTGGTGATTTTTATTAAACTATAACGGGATGCCTCGTGAAATACACCATAGTTTATATTCATAGTAAAATTTATCGCTCAAAAATTTGAACTCATAATTTTTTATATTGTTATGTACAGCTATCTGGGATTTTTAGTTTCAAAACTGTACCTAAATACATTATAATGGTAAACTTGTACCATTTTACAAATTCAAAATTAACAATTTCGTAAACGGACGTTGCTCGTGCTAATATAAATATTTACGGGTTCACATTTTTGAGCGATGGATATTTCCATAAGGATTGAACTATTTATGTATATTTAAATCAATGCTACATATGATGTTGACTATTCAAAGTCGGCATCCGCAAGTAGTAAATAGTTCAAAGGTCAAAGTGGTAGGAAATAAAAATCCTTTTTTCTGCTGTTTGTCTAAAAGAAGTCGTTGACTCCTAGTTAAATAATATTTTTACTTATTAAACATTCTTCAGTTATCTTGTTTTCATTGAAATCAAGAAATTTAACAGGAAGTTTCCGAAATTAGCTAGTGTCAGAAAATAATTACGTAAGTTAAAATGACTCGAATTATAATCTAATTAGCACTAATTTTTTCTTCTAATTTTTTTTGTAAATCTAATATGTAACGAATTACAGCGGTGGAAAGATGAACATTTTCCAAAAAAATCGTCAAACTTCATTTTTTGTTATTTTTTCATTCTTTCAGTACATAATTATAATAATTTTGTAAACTCAAAGTAAACTCAATTTCACACAATCATGACTCATGAGGTAGAATAAATGGAACGTTTTTTTTATTGTGGTATCCCCAATAGGCCTAATCTACAGATGTTCCAGTTTCGCGATTATGTTTTACTTTTTTCTTCTTTTCGACAGGGTCATCCCCTCAGATACATAAGTATACATAGTTGTAGATACAGATCACTGTAAACTGTAAAGCAGATTAAAAATGGAGATTGATGTTTTTTTTTCTTTGAAAATATTCATCTCTGCCGCTGTAACTTGTTACATATTAGACTTACAAAAAAAAAAAGAATTTTTTCTTCTTTAACTTTGTCTTTAACATTTTTGTCGTTGGATCAACCGTTGAGGATTTATTTTGAAGAAAGCAATTTTTTTACACCTTCAAGATGGTGGCTCGCGTCTACCCTCTTCCACCTCAAAGGTCGAAACTCGTATTTTTCATCAGGGTCCCAACCTAAGCAACATATATCAAAATGGTTTCTATACTTTCTACCCTTCCTTTTGTAAGACAAAGGTTTTTTCTCTCTACAGACTGGAGTAATACTAACATAAAAAATGCTCACAACATTCTAGTGATTGTAATATTGATTACAGGATAGCGAATTTTTTAGCACATTGTATGAAAGTCAGAACAGGCTCTAAAGTCACTACCTTAAATGTAAACAATTTAATGTAGTGTAATGCCAACATATCTGTAATAATACTATGATAATTCTGCACGAATTTTTGTTAACTTGAAACTGCCTGTGTATTTTGATGAAAACAAAAAAATTGGGACACCGCTGATGAGGGAATGCATTTAGAAGTTATTAAATGTCCACTAGCGATTTTCGGATTCTGCACAAGAAACTGAACAAAATGATACCACATCATAAATCTTCACGAAGTTGTACAAGGAACCCCAGATAAGGCTGATTAAAAAAATCCACTGTAACCAAACCCTTATGAAATGTGTACCTATCAATATTTTGGATAATCATGGATGATTGGATCACTGAATAACATTCAGTTGCTACTTTAATGCATTTGATATTATTAAAGTTATATCCGCTGCCTCTCAAGTTCCCCATTGTGTTTAAAAGAAGTCTTTAGACTGCAGTATATGTATGACATAAGTGTCATATGGGTGCAAACAAGTAATCAATTAGTAGTAGATAGTAGTAGGTAGTAGTAGATAGCAAAATAGTTTCGTAATTTCATAAACTTTAATATTGATTCATTTAACTTAGATGCTTCTGCTATTAGTTGGAAAGCCATATACAGGGTGTCCCAACCAAAAGTAGGCACCCTGATTAATTTTGGATTTTTTTTAAACTTTTATCGATTCGTTCCTGAGAAATAATTGTTTCATTATTTTAGGTTCGGGAAATAAAAATAAAAGAAGCAGTTTAAGTTTTCGTATGTGTTGTTCAAAATGACCCCCACCGACTTCCATACAGTAGTATAATCTGTCTTGAAATTCTGTACGAACATTTCTGAACATATCTGGAGTCATTAAACGGCATTTTCGAACAATTCTCTCACGTAACTCTTCCAGAGATGCGGGTTTTGTTGCAAATATCCAGGACCACAGGACCTCTTCTTCCAATCCATCGTTTAGGAAAATGATTATCCAAAAATTGTCGGACTGCTATAGCAAAATGTGGGGTGCCCCATCCTGTTGAAAAAACAGTTCGCCCTCTAAAAGATTATCGTCTTCTTCGAGGATTTGGGTAATCATTGGATCGATGTTATTTTCTAACAGATCGACGTAACTTTCGCTATTTAAATTGTCAGGAATAAAAAACGGCCCGACAATGTGATCCCCTAAGGTGCTAGCCCTAACATTTAACTTCTGAGGCCTTTGGGTATAAGTTTCCATGAACAAATGTGGATTGATTTCACTCTAATACCTACAATTATGCCTGTTTACCTCCCCATTTAAGTGAAATGTCGATTCATCAGAAAAACACGTATTGTATAGTAGATTGGCATTACCGTTTAATTGTTCACTAAAAATCTCACAGAATTCAAGCCGACGATCGGGATCATCTTCGTTAAATTCGTGTACCAATTTAAATTTATATGGATGAAATTTGTGGGCCTTTACAATTCGATGAACACTGCTTCGTGATACACCGGAAGCCTCAGCTCCTGATCGATTGAGTATTATCCATCTGCAAATGACCCAGAACTACCACTTCGACTGCTTCATTCCTAATCGGTCGCTGAAATTCATGTTTTTTGTTTCCTACAGAACCTGTTTCCATAAATTTTGTCAATAATTGTAAAACATACTAAAAACCAACCCTTCTATCTGGGTGATTTCTATTGAATATGCGCTCCGTAGCTCTAGCACAATTATCGTTTTTAAAATAAATGCTGACAATTTCTATTCTCTCCTGAAGGGTATAAACCATTTTGAGAACTCACTCTGGTAAAATGTATCTCGATTTAAAATTAGTTGTGAACAAATTAATGTTCAAGGACTATCAAATACTTATGAGTCTTTTATTATTCTAAAACTAAACGGACAAGGAAAATGTTTTTTGTCGAAAAAACTCCTGTTGATTTGAGAGCACTAAAAAATGTAGTTTTTTTTATAAATTCCAATAATCAGTGCGTGTATTTTAGATTTTTTAAACGATTTCGATTGTGTATAATAATCAAAAATAAAATTATTTTCCTTAAGAACGAATCGATAAAAGTTAAAAAAAATACACAGTTATGTAGGGAATTGAAAGGCCTTTCAAAAGATGTATCACTCGACCCCCCTTGCCATTTGAATTTTTTGAGGGGGTGGCCGTGTAGTGTAGAGGGATGATGATAGGTATACAATTATTACATTAAAATATGTCCTCCTTGGAAACAAGGTCGACGTGTTTCACCAATTTTTCAACAAAATTTTATCTCCAAAGTTATTTAGGGTGCCTACTTTTGGTTGGGACACCCTGTATATTTTTGTACACGGGTAGTGTTGTAAAGCATAACCGTTGATACATTTCCGTTTGGAAAAAACGTCATGCCTGTATTTGTACTGCTTGTTTTTTTTTTCAATAAACGTATTGTATTGTATGGTAAATTAGTATGATTGACAACAATTTTCATTTGTTTCAATAGTTACTTACCTTTAAATGGTATGTTGATTTTTCTGTATGTTATTAAAATGATAGTAAAAAAATCTAATTTCTTGTATCTTTACAGTCTTTTACGCAGTTGTAGAAGAAATAATGTGTTCCTCTCGCAGAAAGTGTATTTATCGCACTCACGTGGTTGTTTCTGCATCTCATGCGACACATATGCACTTTTTGTGCTTGGTGCACAAATAACTATTCCAATCAGTAAATTCTGCAGGGGCAAACGTGAAAGAGTATATGACCAATTAATTAATAATTGGCCGACGGTATTTACTACACGCACCAGACTTTGCGGCTGCACTCCGTAGATTTTCTGCAATATCGCCGCAGATGTGGATCTACCATTAAATGTTGGTGCAACTAATTCTTGCATTTGTCTCACTGTATGGTTTTATTGATGTCATTTAATTTGCTTTTTTCTCTTGCAGTTGGTATACTTCCATTATTTCACTACATAAATTTATTGTGTGTGAAACTTTTGTGTGGAACCTGTGTTTCTGTCCTTCAGGTGTTCGAAAGAAATGAAATAATGAAAAGACAAGCCATTGGTAACCGGCGTTCCCACTTCACTAGTCTACTGCAGACAAATGCCTAGGTTCCCATCCGTAATTTTTACTTTATAGAGAGAGATGTCTAGAAAAAAGTCTGCATATTTAGATATAAGGGACACACATCAGTGTAAACAAATGTAAGATATTAGAGCCAAGATTTTTTTCTTAAAATAGCGATTTGAAAAATTATTCAAGTTTTTGGGTAGAAATTTAGTAGTTTACGATGCGGTAAACTCTTCTATGTGTTTTAAGAAAGAAAAAAAATAAGAAAAACGTAAATAAGTGCTATATTTTTCAAAAATTGTCTGTTTTATTTTCACAAAAAATAGTTTTTGTCTGTTCGGTCGAGAATTGAGTTTAGTCAGTGCCACACGTGTTGCACGTAGCACTTCCACTCATTCATTAATGTAATTAACTCTCTTATCATAAGTTGACTGAGAGCGTAAACAATGAGCTTCGAGAATTGTAGACAACATGCTTCAATCATGCTGTAACCATTGACGGCGAAATGTAGCGATTATTTATTACATCAGCGTAGAGGTAAGGTGCTAAGTAATGCATGTTGTTGGGTCATCACCGACCATTAATTAATTTCATTTATCTGCGCAACATTTCACTAAATTAATTAAACATTATGATTTATACACTTCTGAGATTAAACGGCGTTATGGTTTATGAACAATAACAATGACAACAATAGCAGCTAGACTGACATGTTTTAGAAACCAAGTAAGATGTATAGGGTATATAAAACATATTTATTAAACATTCTTGCACAGGGTGTATCTGAAAGGTCTGTACAAAAAGCTTCTTCGATATGGCAACGCATCAAATATTAAATCGGGGTAAATAGTTCAACTTCATTGTTTGTAAAATTGCAACATCATTTTTTAGAGTTTGCAGCATTTTCGTCTCTATTTACTGGAGTGGAATACATCATGGTTTTTAAAGAGCCACATAAAAAATAATCGCACGCATTATGTCAGGAGAACGTGTGGGCTAGTTGACCGGAGCATCATGTCCTCTACCGATCCATGTATTGGGAATATGTGGGGATGTTTCGTCTTGCATAAACCACACATCTTGGTGAAGTCATTTTACTAAATCATTCAATGCAATTTAATACAACCACAAATTTATTCTGTTTTGAAAAAATAGTCATGTCTATATCAGTTTGAATATTGAGCTCTGAAGAAGTTCATGTGCAATAAACAAAACGTAGACATGCGATGGGGGTTTTGTGTTCTGACCAAATTAAAGAAAAAGAATTTAAACTAATTAGAATATATTAACAGTGTTTGAACTGCGACAGTCCGTCACAAAGGGTTGCTCAGCCCCAGTCGGCGGGTGAGTAGGTTTTAATTTTACTACCATACAATTTTGAATAAATCAAAAGAAAGAGCGCCACTAGCAGTACGCAACCTCGTTAGCAGTTCCCTTGGTCTTAGTGGGTGTCTAAGCAGTAACTTAAATCAACGACACAATTTATATAAATGTAGATATTGTGTCAAGTAGGGGTAATTACTGTCTAAAACTCTCAAAAATTAAAATCAACAAATTTCATAGAGGAGCAAGAAGGCTTTACGGCTTTACTACCAATGTTAAAATAATGAATATGTTTGAACAGTGCAATTTGTTAGAAGAAAACTAAGTTCTCAAGGACGCAATTTTCACAATTGCATGTTTGGATAAACTCTTGAAAAAATTTGGATTTCTTTGTAATTACATACCCTCTTGTTGCCATTACAAACGTTAAAAAACGTTTATTGCCAATACAGACAAATATCACAAATTTGATCGCAATGGCTGAAAGCATTATTTAATTATACAAATAAAAACCATTTTGTTTAAAAACACTTTTGAGCACTTTTGAGGTAAGTTGCGTTCAACCGTCTTATTTCGGTCTTGGAAATATGTGGTAGTTTTTTACAGACCTTCCAGTGGGGCCCTGTATAACATAACGAATAATATGATAAATATACCATGTACGTTCCATAAGGGCAATTGTCCATAACACCACGAAGTTGTTACCATTTATTTTAATGTTAGTGTTAATTATTTACTGTCACTTGTAAACCTTTGCGTATTAAAATTAATTCAATGCAAAAGGCAGTGGTGCATATTACAATAATTGCATTGAACATCAACCATAATAATTAGTGGTATATATTCCAGTTCTACTGCAAATATTATGTGATTTTGATGGATAAAATTGTTAACACCTTCTGTTTCCATAATTTGTATAAGTTCTCAGCAATAAAAGAATACGGGTAGAGAATGCAGTGTAAGTTCTCGTCCGTTTTTCACTTTGGCATAGATTAAATATACATAAATAGCCCATCCTTATGTAAATATTTACCGCTCCAAATACTGGACTCGAAATTTTTAAATCGGTGTGAATAACGACTATTTATGATATTATAAATTTTGATATAGCAAATACGAACAAATTGTCTATTATAAAACATTTTCACTTTTTTATAATAGCAAGATCATAAACAGGTGTTGCTCACAACGATATAAAAATTTTGCTGTCCAAATTTTAAAGCAATAAATTTTAACATAGGATGGAACTATACACCGTGTCTCAAGAGCTTCTACAATATGTATTTTGTACATATGCGCACATTCCTACGAAGCCCAACCAACCAGCCTTATCAGCGATGGGCACGTGACTAATATATTAACTAGCTTCGCCCTGCCTTGAGTCTGCTGTAAGGGCGGCGACTTACAACACATGATATGCCTTAAACACGCATTATTGGCTAGAGGAGGGGCCTAACTTAGACTATATTTTATTGCACAATGACCCACTTACTAGCAGAGATAACCCTCTGTTACTAGTCACGCCCAATAAGCAAAAAGTCTTGAGACACGCTGTTTGTATACTTAATGTATAACTTTAATGATCCATAATGCTTCTCAACCTGCATCTCAACTTCCATAAGATCTAATTCTCAAGAGATCTAATTCCCACGAAATCTAATTCCCAGGAGATTTAATTCTAACTACTGGCTCTGTATATCTGTTCGGTTTTCTGAAAAAGTTTTTAGTATCGCGGAACTAAAATCCTATGAGATTTAAATCCCACGAGTTTCTAATTCGCACGAAATCGAAAACACCGACACCTTTTTTCTCATGAGATCTAATGCACCACCCTGTATGTCTGTTCAGTTTTTTTATTGAGTTTTATTATTGTAACATAATTAAAAACACCTATATAAAACCCCACGAGATCTAACTTCCACCAGATCTAAATCCCATGAGATCTAAATGCGACGTTGCCTGACATACAAAGTAATGTATCACGTTGTAGCATTTAAATTCATGTGGACAACTAAGAGAGCGGACTCAATACGCCGTGCTGTTTATGAAAATAGTGCGCAGCTACAATTGGAAAATAAAACTTCAGCTTTGCATTTTCTTAAATATACGTGTAATAATTTAAAAACATGTAAAAAGTTTATCAAGAAATTCATTATATAATATTTATAATAACCATAATAGTAAATACGTTATATACAATCTGTATTCACTGTTTTAGTAGAATATCATACTGAAAATTAAAAGTTTTAGAAGACATCTGAATTTATAAAATATGCGTACGCCTCTGGCTGTTATATTATGTTAGATAACGTCACAATTAGATCTCATGGGAACTAGATCTCGTAGAATTCATATTTCGGGTTTTTAGATCCTGTCGTACTTCGGTGTATTCCGAAAGCTGAATAAATATATAGGTTGATGAATAAACTAGTTGAATTTAGATCTCGTGGGGGTTTAGATCTGAAGAGATTTTCTTTCGGACTCCTTACATTTCACATGGGATTTTGATTTAAGGATATGTCCATGATAAAACATATTCTGAAATCTGAATAGATGTACATGCGTTAATGCGTTAGGACTCGTGGGAACATAATTTCGGGATATTTAGATCTCGTGGAAATTAGATTTCGTGGGAATTAGACCTCATGGAACGTACTCCTGTACTGTTTACGTTGTTTGCATTATTGTTTGTTGTTACATTTTTATAGGTCTCATAAGGATATATATATATATATATATATATATATATATATATATATATATATATATATATATATATATATATATATATATATATTTAGTCAATACAATAACTTAAAAAGTTGTCTCGCACTTTAATTTCGTATTGAGCCACTATCCTATAAATTGCTCATTCAATTTGTTAAATAACTCTCTGTGCTTCCGCTTCGTAACATTTTGATATACCATTACAAGTTGCAGAATTTCATTAGAAATTGTTTCGAATTTAACAAAACAATACGATACAATAATATAACTATTTTTCATTAAATGAAATATCTTGTGAAGAAAAAACTGTAAGTATATCCTGCATTGCGCGTTTGCTTCTGTTATTTACGTCATATCGCCCAACATTTCTATCTCTAAACGTACCAATTTATTTATTTTTATTTTGTTCATACACTGATCAACGGGCGAACCCATTTACAGGACAGGGATAAATACAATAAAAATTACATTAAATGAAATACAGTACAATATGAGAATATAGGTTAGTTAAAGAACATGACATTAAAAATCTTATTTCTTATATCAAAAATATTATATTGATAGATATCAATTACATTATGCATAGTTTGTTAATTCAAGCACATTACATGTAAAGGTGAGACACTGAGTACATTCGTTCTAGGCGTTGGCAAATAGAATATAGAAGTGTTGCCTGTGAAAATAGATGGTACGTGAAAAATTAATCATACCGAGAATTTCAGGGCAATCAATTTTATTACAGTGAATTTTATATAAAAAAAGTACTGAATGGTAATTACGTCTAGTACATAAATCATTAACGTGAAATCGCTGAAGCAAACCATCACGAGAGGTTCCTATTTCAGGATATACTCCATCATGTCTATAAGCTAAATACTCTAGGAACTTGCGTTGAATATTTTCAATATTATTAACTTGAACATCATATTCAGGATCCCATATAATAGCAGAATATTCTAATTTTGAACGTACAAATGCATTAAAGAGGAGAAATAAAGTGGTATCATCTTTAAAATCTTCTGTTTCTGAGATGGAAACCTAATTTTTATAAGCCGCACTGATAACAGAGGAAATTTGATCAACAAAAGTTAACTTACAATCAAATATTCCACCAAGATCTTTTAAGTGATTACATCTTTTCATGACCTGATCATTGAGTAGATAATTGTTAATTATCGGGACACTTTTTTCAGTATATAAGACATATTATAGCATTTTCCGACATTCAACGGCAACTTTTTTTCACACCATGATTCAAGTGTAAGAAAATCATTTTGTAAGCAGATACAATCATTTATTGTTTTTATGGATCTATATATTTTTAAATCGTCTGCATACAAAAGAGACATGCATTGGAGGTCAAACACGATATAGTTTATAAACATTATGAACAATAAGGGTCCATGGTTGGAACCTTGTGGAACACCAGATTTAGCTAATATTTCTCTAGACTTGTAACCGTGGTACACTGCATACTGTTTCTTATTATGCAAGTAGGAAAAAACCTAATGAGATAATCAACAAAACCGAATAAACTTAGTTTGCTAAGTAGTATGCCATGGTCTAGGCGGTCAAAGGCTTTCGAGAAGTCTGTATAAACGACATCGATCTGGCCTCCAGTATCAATGCCTTCTGCTAGGTGCTGTGTAATGCAGAATGAGTTGCTAGTGGTGGAATCTACCAGCCATAAATCCATGTTGATTAGGGCAAATGAGAGGCTTGACATGAGGAAAAATAATATCATGTAATACAATTTCAAAAGCTTTACAGAAATTGTTCAATATTACTATAAATAGGTCTATAATATAATTCATGTCTGTTATTATTCTTGAAAATAGGATATATTCTTGATTGTTTCTATATGATAGGAAATGTTGTAGAGCGTAACGATAGGTTAAAAATAACTGTTAACGGGTATGCGAGTGTTATTGCGCAGTCCTTTAAAAAAAGAGCTGGAATATCATCAGAACCAGCAGTACATTTGGCTTCAATTTTTTTAGGGCTTTTTAAGATATCATCTTCAGAAATTTCGTTTAGTAGCAAATGAGGAATATCATGACAATTATTATCTAATGGCGTATCTGTATTTGAACGTGTGGTATAAGATGTTTCGAAATATTCAGCAAATTTGTTAATAATTATGGTGGGATCATCAAAGGACTCATTCTTATAGCTCATGTTATTGGGGATACTAAATGAGTTTTTTCTCGTGAATGTAAGACCGGAAACGGTTGGGATTAGGTTTCATTTGATTTTCTATGTCACTAATATACTTTTTATATGCTAAATCTATATCTGATTTCAGTTTTGCTTTAATAGACGAATATTCATTATGGATGTTCTGGTTTTGGTCTCTTTTGTATTTCTGCCGCAGTAATATATCCCACATTATATTTTATTAAATCAAGGGGGTTATTTGGACTTTCTCGGTAAAGTTTTGGAACACATTCTATAAAAATTGAATTAAGAATAGAATATAATTTGTCACATGCTAAGTTAACATCAGTACAGTGTGACAAATCTGACCAATAGTAGGTGAAAATCAGCTTTCCGAAAATTCCGTATTTGAGAATTTTGATGTTGAAAAACTTGAGGATATATAAATATCTACTGTGAGGTGGTGTAGATCTACGGATAAAAGTGGTTCATCATACTCATTTACTAAATTCTTATTACTGAGAACTAAATCTAAAAGACGATTATTTACATTTCCTGTAGGTTAATTTGCTGCAATTGTACCAGCATGCAAATGTTATTATTTTGCTTCATTCATTGCCTATTTTGTTCTTTTAAAATTTCAATAAACAATTATTTTGGAAAAATATGAACAAACTGAAAACATATTGGTTTATATTTAACGAAATTATATAAATAATTAAAACTTCGTGCGTATTGTATTAGGCTTTTAGGTAATATTATTACACTTTAGGTATTTGCATACTTAATATTAATTTGCAAATAAAAACATGTTTATATAAGTAATAGTATGTAATGTGATGTTTTTCAGCATCAGCACGTGTGTACTGAGAAATTAAGTTAATCTAATATTTAAACTATTTGTCTTTTGAATAATATCAGTGTACTTGTACTGGTATATGTCAGTATTGTCACACAATTTTTTTTTAATATAAGTAAATACATAATATTAATATGAATGAAACTATGGCATGTTCTAGAAAATAAGTAACTTAAAAGGAAAAAAGTAAACAATGTAAATTACAAGTTGTTCGCAATCTACATCTGAGATGTATAAGAAGAAATATAAAAAAGTATATATTTTTCTAGAGGGAAAATTTTAAGGGTAGGTGTATTAAAAAGTCATATTAGAAGTTAGAATCAAAAACAGTTTGCCATGGATTCACCAGTATTTATGTAAATTAGTACAAAACTAGATCATTTTTGGGTATTTTTACAATAAAAAATGAAACAAATCAAAATCTAGGAAAGACACAATAATAATTGTATGTAAAACTAATATTTAAGATTGCTTATACTTAATAAACAAGGGTTGTTATTATTATTAATAAATACTACTCGAGTTCCTTGTTCTTTTATTTATTAATAATTATACCAACTATAATGAATTATGACAACTTTTTATTTAAATGATAATCAGGGTATAGTTGATGCATTTGCCCAATTTTTTAAATCATTATTTATTATTTCTTCTACATACGATATGACTGAGCAGAAGAATACATGTAGTGTTCTACAATTTAGCAACTATTACTGAAGAAGATATCTTAAAAGCACTAAAAAAATTTAAAAAATAAATCTACAACAGGTCCTGATGCCATTCCAGTTTTTTTATAAAAATATTGTGCCGTTATTTTTGCCTTCCTGCTTTCTATTATTTTAAACTTAGCCCTTCAATACATTACTTTTCCTCATATGTGTCCTATTTTCAAAAGTGATAATAAAACTGATTTTGGAAACTATAGATCAGTAGTTATTCTGTGTAATCTTGTCAAATTATTTGAAATTGTTTTATATGACAATCTTATTTCGTGTCAAATCGCAAATTTCACATTGCCAGCATGTGTTTATAGCATATATATCTACAACTTTTAACTTGGTAAGTGTTATTCATTTTACTGTGAATATATATTATTAGATCGTGGTGGTCAAGCAGACTTGTCAAAGTCAAAAGCTAAGCATTCTTACATTTTTTTTATCTCACCTTGGTAAAGAAACATTAAATATGAAGTAATGTGGTTTTTTGTTTACTGAAATGTTAGCAACTTCAGGAGTTCCACAGGATTTGATTTTGGGGCGCCTGCTATTTATATTATTTATTTTAAATATATGAAGGAAATTTGCTTTTTAATGTTTCAAAAATATTTTATTAGAAACTATACACGTGATTCGGGTTTTTAGGCCTTTGTCAAGAGTACAGGGAATACTGAACAATAAAATTTATGTTCATTGCTTATAGGTATAACCACATGTGGTACCTATTATAAAACTATTGTAAAATATGCTTTTATAAGTTGGACATTACTTTATTTTTTAAATATAAATTATTTTATCTAAAATATGGTGACCGGTAAAAATTTTTTGCTCATTTGTTAAATTTTTATTATTTTAACAGCCTTACTTTTTTCCAATAGTTTTAATAGATCAAGTTTCTTTCCTTTCTTTTCTGAATGGAGTAATTTGACATTAGTTAAATCTATAAAATGACATTGTTTACAAGAGATTGCTTGTGTTCCTCGAATCGCTTTTTTACATTTCGTCCAGTTTGTCCAATGTATATGGCATCACAGTCACTAAATTTTAACTCATATGCTCCTGTTTATTGTAACTTTTTAGGTTTGTCTCTAAGTAAAATGTTAGTAATTTTACTTAAATTATTTTCATTTACTGAAATTGTTCTACATCCCAGTTTATTAAGTTTATTACTAACTCTTTTGCTGATCTTATGCCTATAATTAATACATTTATATCTCTTATTGCATTCCTGTGAGGAACCGACATAAAACTTTTTACGTAAATTTTTCTTTTTCTTTTGTTTGTTTTTTATTAGATTATCTATTAGACATTCTTTATAACGATTGTTGTTGCAATTTTTTTAATTACATTAACTTCTTTTTAACAGTCTCTTCGCATAATGGAAATGTTAATAGATATTATGTATGTAGCTTTGGAATGGTGCCATATTTATTTGCAATGATTGTTTAGATTTACTATGAATTACTGTATCTGTGCAAGTAGGTTTACGATAAATGTCAAACTTTAAGATATTGTTGATATTTTTTATATTAACGTCTAAAAAAGTTTAAACCTTCGTCATTTTCCATTGCTAATATGAATTGATTTCTTTGATTAAGTGAATTTAGAAGACCTAAGAAGAATTTATTTAACTACCATTCCGCACCAAATGCCAAACACATCATCTACATAACGGGTTCAGAAAAATATGTTTTCAACTAAAACGTTTTTAGTATTAAAAAGTACATTTTCAAAATCGGACATAAAAATTTCAGCTAATAAGGGAGAAATGGGTTAACCGATTGGTAATCCGTCTAATTATTTATAAATTTCCCCGTTAAATTTAAAATAATTTCGATTAGTACATTTTTTAATTATTAAATTTAGTTGATTTTTAATGTCACTGTTAATATTGGAGTTGTTTATAAGTTTGTTTATTATTTTAAATAATGTCTGCAACCGGATTGACGTAAAAAGACTTTTTACGTCGATCGAAACTAATTTTGCGTTACTAGGAACTGAAGATTTTTTACTTTTTCTATAACTTGAAAATAATTGTTAATAGAATACTTAGATTCGAAGTTTTTGAGAGAAGGCAATAAGATAATTCCTTGGAAAGTTTAAACGATGGGGCGTTTACGTAGGATACGACTGGTCTAATGGGTTTATTTTCTTTATGAATTCTAGGAAGTTCATAGAAAATGGCGATGAGGGATTCACTATTTTGAATTTATATATTTGGTCTGGTGCGGTGGGATAATTCATGCACATTGTTTTATGTTTTTTAAAATGTCTGCTTGATACTTATTAGTTGGGTCATGATTTAATTTTATTTTCTAATTTGTATTTAAAATTGAATATATTTTTGTGTTATAAGTACTCATTTTCTATTAAAATTGTTATTGTGTTACCTTTGCCAGCTTTGCAAAGAATTAAATTGTTAACTTGAATTTTCTTTTTTATACTTTTCACACTTGCTATTTCTGTTTTATTATTTTTACATGATATTCTACGTTATTAAATAAATTTACCATACTAAATTTGTCCTCAATCTGAATATTACTTAAAATGTTTAAGGCCTATTATGTATTTCCTGCAAGTAACTCTACTTCTAGTTTATTATATACATTAGACAAATATTTTAAACCTTTCTCTAATAAATTAATTTCATTACTATTAAATTCAGTTTCAGTAAGGTTGACTAATCTAGGATAAAATTAAAAAGTGGAAATACAAACATTGTTTACAGGGATATTAGAACTATTAGCAAGGTTTGTCTTACTTTTTATTAAATTTTGAAGTTTTTTGTAGTGATTTCTGTATTGTATCACGTCGCTTACTTGCCGGTCCAACAATGTTTTCTGTGAGAATGCATGGAACAACGTCAGTTTGGATTATTACGCCGCGTCATGAAGCGCGTTAAAACGCGGCTTACTTTACGGGCATTAAATAATGGTGTATAAGCGTGATAATCATTTAGCCTAATGATTGTTGGAAAACCGTTTTCGCAACGAGAAAAGAAGTATGCATTTTTTGTGTCCTTTAATTTTACACAAGATTTTTTTTGCAAGTATAGGAAAACGGTTTCAATATAATCGCAAAAAACTGACAACAAATGTTTTTTTTCAAGATGGCAGCTGAAATTTTTTGTCTGCGTTGTGTTATATCACATTTCGTCTGTCTAGAAAAAATTTGTGCCAAATTTCATGCTAGTATCACAAAACAACGATTGTTATGCTTAGCAACTCCAAGTACATACAGACTGCAAACAACCTATCCTTGTTTTTTTTTTTGAGATTGTAATAAATAATTGTGACAAATTAAATATTTGATGATTCAGATGAAGCCTGCAGTGATCTTATAGTAGAAATCGATCAATCTCAGTACCGTGTTTTTATTATTTTTTATTTTATCCAAAACTACTTATAAAAATTCAAAATTTATAAATATTCACTTTATTTAAAATTGATTAATTGTTTTTATTTTTGGTTATCATCAACAGAAAAAGTATAACAGCGGTCTACAGATTTATGTTGTCCACTGTATGAAAACACCGCCTTAATATACCTTTAAATATAATTCGATTTTAATTTTCAAAGTAAAAGGTTACGGCGAGCTGTTAAACCCTTCTTTGTACTTTACATTATAGGAATTCATAGGATTCCTAAATCACAAAGGCAGCATACATTTATTTACGCAGTTTGACATAGTTCCGTATACCCTCGTAGTGTAGCCAAATATTTCCTCGGTAATAAATGACAGTAACATCAAACTGAGGAGAGAAGAATTTTAAATGCCGTTAATTTTATACTTTCATCAAAACCACTAACATTTTATAACATTTTATCAATTGTTACTGAAAGCAGTTTTGACATTACTCCTACTTTGCCACTGGAATCAAAAACTAGTACTCATATTAATCAAAATAAATCAACTTTTCTTTGATATGACAAAAATTATTAATTTTCTAATAAATATTCTGTTGGATTTACTCGCAATCTTTGTTTTAAAAATTACTATTTCGTTTTAAAAGGATTCATTTGCTTAAAAGACATTTTACATATAATTAGAAAAATTTTATATTAAAATATACATAATACAGAAAAGAGACTATTCATCAGTATAAAAACTATGTCTTTAAATTAACAAATATTTTTGTTAAACCCATATACAGGGTGTACTTCTTCATGTATTTCTGTTACATCCTGTATAGACAGGTACATGGTGTTACCATCTTAACATGTGTGACCCTAGTACATTTCACATTATCTTGACATCGACACCCAGGTTGATGTTCTTTAAACATATTTTTCGAAGGCTTTTGAGAAGCTTGATCACTATATATAGATACATAAACTTTAAATTACAGATTTTTCCTAGTTACTTATTACCTTACTTAAATCGTATCTGAACGAAATAACACAATATGTCAAACACCGTGGTCATAGGTATTCTGAAATCGTTGCAACATCGGAAATTCCCCAGGGCTCCTTCTTGGGTCCTCTGTTGTTTGTATTATTTATTAATAATACGTTGATCTAGATATCGATGGCCTATAATCAATACCTCGTATTTGAAAACCTTTCTGATATTTACTTAAGAGGTATTGATTCTAGGCCATCGGTACTGATATCTTGCTATATGCTGATGATGCAAAAAAATTTCTTTTCAATACTTTCAATGACTCTCAAAAGCTTCAAAAAAAGTCTTGAAACAATGCAGAGTTGGTGTAATCAAAACGGTCTGCCCCTTGATGCCGACAAATATAATATAACGTATTTTTCTATTGTTGAGGCTTTTTCTCATTATGGGTTTGCAAATATGAATATTGCTGAAAATTCCACACCTATATTTTACAAGCAATCAGTCTTTAATTTGGTAACGTCACCATGGCAACCATAAAAATTTCCGGAAATTTTCTCTTGGTGGTTACCCTAGGTGAAATTCATTGGAAATTTTTGTACATTTAAGAAGTATGACATTATAACACCAGTGTGATTTAAAAACGAACTGTAATTTTGTATTAATATTAATTTGTTTATTATTCGAGAATTTTATGTAATAAATTTTTATAATAATACTTAAATATATTAACTTTTAGTAAAGTACAAATTACCAACTTTAGGTACACAAAGTAATAAAAGCTGGTAGTAGCCGAATCTATCGTTTCGTACAATATTATTCTTCTAAAGGTGGTTGAAATATTCTAACTAATTCAAAGCAGTATCAATGAAATTCAAATATATGTTGACTATTGTTGACCTTCTTTCCCAAAACGAAACATTTTTTTAAAACACTATGATAGATTCAACGTAGTTTCGCGTCAACTAAACAATTATAGTCAAATGTGAGCGAACTGTTAAAAAAAATGACAATGGCCTTCTTTACAAATTTGACTCCAGTGATTTTAATTCAAAATATCAGATTTAATTTTTAATTTTATTCATAATTTAGGTGAGAAATTTTCTTACCGAATACCACATGTGCTTAAATTATTCGTGGAAACTTTTTCTTGGTCACGATATTTTAAGAAAATGATCCCTCGTCTTCGACGATAATTTTCAAAAATATTCGCGACCTTGAAAAACATTCCGGAAATAATTTAAGCACTTGTGATATAGGTGAAAATACTATAAATAAATTTTTGTTCTTTAGTACATTTAATTTTTTTCTTCAAAATTTAATAAATTGAATTTTTGTTTTTCACATTTTTATTATCAGGTACAAAATATTAACGTATTATGTGATTTTCCTATTTTGCAATTATTTTTTTATTTAGAAAATATTCCTATTTTTTTCCTAATATGGAATAAAATACTTGCATAATATATTTATTTGATTAAAAGTAATCTTTATTTTACATATATTTATACATTTGACAAAAGTTTTTAATAATACTTATTAAGAAATATGGACTTATTTCTAATCCCAAAGAACATAAAACAATTAAGTACGCTGGATAAATTATTTAATTGCTCAATATCAACAAGGATCATGTTCAATACAAAAGCAAATAATGAAATGTTATTGTAGCCCCCCATGGCAGTTTAACTTTAGTATATATAGCATGGAAATGTGGAAATCCAAATCAGTTTTGTACAGAAAAATCGATTTACCATATTATTTTCAAAAAAGAAATCAAAATGTTTACGAAAATTATTGTAACAGTTTTCCTACTTGCTGTGACCTATTGTCGTGTTTTACAAGTAAGAAATGCGGGTTCTGTCCCACTTTTAATATCAGTGACCGGCCAAAGTGACCTTACATTATTATCTGAAACAACGGTAAGTAACACTATTATTTTATATATTTTATCATATTAAAAATGGTATACTATTATAAGAGTATACATATTGATTCTTATCAGCCTTTTAGAATCCAAATCCATGACACTCCAGGTCCAAAAATAAAACATTTTAATTGCGTCTTTAAAAAAAGGAAAAAAAGAAATAAGCAAATATGAATTTTCGTATAAAAATCAAGACAACTGGTCTGTTTTTTTTTAAATCCATGACAGATTGTGATTTCAAATCCATTACCTACTTCTATTGTTTCGAAGTTCGATGGGAACCTTGTTATTTATACAGAGTCCCAGTTTATAGTAGGAGAACTTCACCAATCGATAGAGCATCTTATTTTAAGGTAAAATATTCATGTGTCGAAAAGTTCTTCGTTTTCGAGATACAGACCGCTGAAGTTTTTCGGCTGTTACCAAGAAACTGCAGCTTTCGATTTGAAATTTGGCACCTTCTTTTTGCATCAATAATGCTATCTTTCTGTCAGTACGACATTTTGTCTCATTATCCAGTGGCGTAGAAACTGGGGTCTGATGCCATTTTATGTCTACAACTTGTACGCCAATGGATTTTCACAAAAAATAAATTATTATGTCAATTGCAAATTAGAAGAAAAAATTCTTCCACTTTTTCCTCATGACACACGGTTTTCGAGAAAAACACATCAAATTTGACAAGTGTTTTAATTTTCACGCACCTGAGACTACCGTTGAAACGAAAAAATTTGCAACATAAATTAAATAAAATAACAAAATTAATGAACGTCAATTAAAACTAGAGTCAATGTTCGAACGTAAACCATTTTGATGAGTAAGTGATATTCTCATATTTCGTTGCATGTGTTTTGTATTCTCTGAATTAATTCATCCATCGTATCTACGGGAGTGATATAAGTTTTATCTTCGATAAAACCTCATGCAAAAAACCAAGTGGGGTATTTATGCAATGTAATATTCGCTTGTATATGTCACGTGTACTTAATATGGTAATATGGTTTCATTCTCTGCGACGCAGCTGATTTAATCGGAATTTGGCCCAGTCTAATTATCAGGCCAGTGGCGTACCACTTATTCCTGAAAAAAAAATGTGTAGTTACTCACTTAGAGAGAAATGAAAACTTGCAATATTCACCAAGGAGTGCTCATATCCTTAGTATTACTAACTTACAGCAAGTTTTAGTAAAACATCTTTAAACGATAAACCGAAAGGACGATATAGGGCTTACGACTTTTGTCTTAAACAATGCCTTTTAATGAGTAATTTAACAAAATTATATCGTTGTGATAATTATGGAGATTAGTGTCATGTTTACACCATATCCTGTTTACACCCGGCATATGAATTATTTTATTCTGTATTATAGGCTCTCGTCACAGTGGAAGATGATTTTGCCGGAAGCATTTCTGCTATCCCCAGTGGTTCCGAACGATTTGATATACCCAGAACGAAAGCAGAATTGACGCTAAGTGTCGCAGGGGACTCATATGCTGTTTCGTTGAAAGATGGTTTTAATTTAAAAGCGAAGGTAAGCAACCTAGACGCTTAAAAAGGAGTTAAACTGGATCAAGAAAACAACTTTTACCAGCAGGATTAATATACATTTTCTAATCCACATTTTTTGCAATTATTTCTGATATTGCTTCGTGGCTTTACCGAATATTTATTTCAAATGGCAATTTAATAAATTTCTGAGAATTTTAAGTCGTTACATTTGAACTACCAATATTTGTAACTCAAGTAGGCAATTTCGATAATGCATGATATAAATGACGTGGAAGACGACTGAATTTGCTTTTTTTTAGCTCAGATATGGCTTGAGTAAAATGAATTATTTTTGCAATATTTTAGAAAAATACAATAGCAAAACTATATTTGTACATGTATACAATTTTTATTGGATACAGATACAAAACGGGAGTGGTACTATATGTAGTCTGGTAGGCATATAGGATGCAATGAGTCAATAATGTATATTTTATTTTTTATGAAAATTAATAAAACAATTTACATAAACCTCACATTTTGAGCAGTTTGTTGTTGCTCGTTGGGGACATATAACCTTAAATTGTTTGTTTTTCCTAGGGGACAACAAGATCATCAAGACGATGATACCGTAAAACAGTTCCATGAGATGTAGACGGACGCCGTTTTAAATAATAGATTTTATATTTCGAGTTAACAGATATGTTGCAATCCTTCTAAATCTAAGCCGGTCTGATTGTAAGATAAATTTAGACGGTAACTTATTAGCGAAAAATACCTTTTTTCCTCTTAGCGAAATTTAATATAGACTGAAATCTGACCTATCGACACCTTCCATGTTTGAATTATATTGATGTGTGGCTGCTCTCCTTTTTCCCCCAAAAAAACTTTATAGGTAAAATAATTCAATATTTTCTGTTTTTTTTTCTTACTGCACCTTTATTATTACTTTCAGCTTTAATACCTATCGTCCAAAAAAATAAAGAACAATTTCAAAGAAGTTTCTAAGCTCTCAACTAGTGGAATATTGTAAATTGGGTAGAGTTAGGTGGTAAAAATAAATCTTCTTCGACCTAACTATAAACTTTTTTCACTTTGTTTCGTTATGGAAATAGTCTTCTTTAAAGATCTAGGTAGATTCTTTTGAAATTCATATGAGTAATTATCGGCCCTTTCTTGATAGGTTAACATAACTGAGGCTTGCATTTGAGAGCCTGCTAAATTGTTTATTGTAAAAAAATTGTTCTTGTCTGATTCTTCATCAGCCAATCCAGCACAAGAATTTCAGTCAGAAATGTAGTAGTGCTTTTACTCTTTCCTCATATTTATCATCATTTAATAAGGCAAGCGCATCATTCAGAGAAAAATCCCTAAAAAAAAAAAAAAATTTTCCGGGAAAGACGTATATTTGCCTGTGGTAACTATATTTAGTACAGCAAAATTGTGCATGAAAAATATGAAATAATATAATACTAACAGTACTTCCATCTACTACTACCAAAAGATCAATTATCAATTTTAACACAAAAGAGGATTTTTTTATTGTTGTATTAGAAAATAATACGTACTTTAAAAATACTTGTAACTACTTAACTTTACTATATGTCAGTCTTCTTTCCATTCTTCTTCTTCATACTCTCTTTTTCTTCGTTCTACGTCGTATGCCGACTCATGTCTAGGCATTTGGATGGCTACTTAATCAAAAAGTAGGAGCTCTTCTTTCTTAGCTAGGAATCTTAGGTTCACGAATTGGGATTTCTTTAAAAAAAAAAGTTCGCAACATCTGTTTTTTAATGTGTAAGTGTGTAACCACCTTTTATTAAAGTTTATCGCCAAGAATTGTATTTTGGTGTGTTTAATTTCAAAATTTATTAAAACATTTTTTTTTTTTTAGGTTGTTCCAATTCAAGGAAAAATTGTAGCTCTGCTCTTTGTTCTGCAAATCTTAACACCAATTGTCCTATTGCGAACAAAGTATTTAATAGCCTAGGAGATGTAGTGGCATGTAAAAACTCTCCTCTTGTTTTTAAAGCAATTTGCCCAAAGGCTATTGTTAGTTCTGACGACACCGGTGTTCTTACTTGTCAAGCTGCATCTTATTTGGTTCTCTTAGGTTAACCTTAATTTTTATTAGACACTAAAAAAATTGTAGGATTTATAAATTTATTTAAAAAATCAGTATGTTTTGTATTGTATATAAAAGGTTGTTTTAAAATTATATGGAAATTTAGAAAATATGTATTTTCAGAAAAGTTTGTATTGTGCACTAATAAACTGTTTTAATTAAATTTTTAGAGTTGTCATTTAAGAAAAATCACTTGGAATAAGTTAATTGAACTTTTCTCACATTTTCTTTTGTTATTTAGCCCAATTAAATGAACTTATTTTTGTATAGCCAAGCTTGTTTAAATTATTTTGTTTGAATTGACATTTACATCACAATTCCACTGTTGGTGGATTAATTCCCTTTTAATTAGTTAATAAAGCTTCATTAACAGCATGTTTATTATGTTTATTAAGGTATACCTTTAATAATGATAATAATATATTTATTTGTCGAGAATTACAAAAGCATGCAGGTAAAACATCGGATAAAGATTAACATGGATAGGATTTATAATTTCAGTAGAAACTAGAATGCGATTATTTAACATATTTGGTATCCCCAGAGAAGGCCTTTACATTTATATTGCTTTTCCATAGGAATTAAGTAAACAAAATAATGTATGAGTTATTACAATATATTATACACATCTGATTGAGTTGTTACCTGCGCGGCACGGGGTGATCCTTTTTACTTTTGCGGAAGGTTAGTTGCATGCAGAGACCCAACTTCAGTTTAATGATTATCAGTGGCGGCTGGTGAAATTTAGTATTGGAGCATGGGACCCAAGCGATACTTTGAGGTGTAACTATCATGACTAAATGAAGAATTTTTGTAGAAAAAAATTGCGATTGAAATTGGCGAGAAAAAGAGATTGTGAACGTCCAAGGTTATTTTTAAACGATTTGTAAAATATTTGCGAAACATTTTTTTTTCCAGAATCAGGTGGAGAATACAACAACAGATTTCAAATTTCATAAAAATATATAGATTTTTTACAGTCGCACCTTCTTGAAATTTGCACAGTGAAAAATTAATCTAAAATATAATTTCAAAACGGTGTAACTTTATAGAAAACTAATATTTTTTGATGAAATTTGAAATCTGCCGTTATATTTTCCACCTGATTCTGGAAAAAAATGTTTCGCAAATATTTTACAAATCGATTAAAAAAATAACCTTGGAGGCCTCACAATTTTTCCACCTTTTTTTCGTAGATTTCAATCGCAGTTTTTTTTTCTACAAAACTTCTTCATTTAGTCTTGATGTTACGCCTTAAAAGTATAACTTGGGTCCATGCTCCAATACTAAGATATGACGTAGCCTAACATTTCACCAGCCGTCACTACTGGTGATTATTTAAGATTCAAAATATGTTTGGATGCGTTTACATTAGATGATACTACTTGATTACCTTGTTTAGTTTTAGACATCAGAAAATTTTTGTTTTCTTCTTTCTGTCGTTGAGATAATTAGTCCATAGGCTCCATATTGGCAGTTAAGATACAAAAATTCAGAATTAATGAGCTTGAATTGCATTGGTATTTTTCAGGTGGGCTTTTACATGACGCACTAGTCTACCATTACCAATTGGTCTAGTTTAGATGAATCACTCTGTATATAGTTATTTCGAAATTGCGGAAGTCTTGAGTATTCCCTTTCCAAAATACTATGATTGAATAATTTAAGATAGCGCTATCCTCTTTTTAATTTTAGACGGATTAAAAATTTCAAGATGTAGAATTATGAAAATTGACAAAAACAAATTGTAATTTGCCATAGTATGGCAATGTATAATCTGGACGTGAGTATTAAAAGGGCCAATATCTATTTTCATTGTTTTAAGATATTAGTGCGTAACATTTTATAACAAGTAATAACTACGTTTTAATAGTAAGTATTTATTTATTTTAATGAAAGTCAGGATAATACTTCAAAATAATATAATTTTTATTTGTTATGTTCTTCGTCAGAAGTTTTTGATATTTTATGATTTAGATGGAGATTGGCCCTTTTAATGAATTCGGCATTTTTTTTTGAAGCTGGATAATGGAATAACTGAAGGAGATTAAAACCAAGTCTTCGTTAAATTTGTAAATTTAAATTTATTTAAACATTAAAAATACAAAAAATTAATGCACTTGCGTATAATAATCCACAAATTAACTAGGAAAAGTACTTATACACTTACAAAACTAACTTTCACTGGTATACCCCAAGAACACACATTAGACATTACAGCAAACATTGATAAACGTCTAATGAAAAAATGCGTGAATATTAAATAAAACATATTTTAAATTTTAAAG
Source organism: Rhamnusium bicolor (assembly GCA_029963845.1). Lineage (NCBI taxonomy): Eukaryota > Metazoa > Arthropoda > Insecta > Coleoptera > Cerambycidae > Rhamnusium > Rhamnusium bicolor. The sequence goes on from JANEYF010003597.1 coordinate 40,934, forward strand.
GCAAACGAATTGCATTAATCTAACAAAATGAAAACGTTCTCAAACATTTCAGATACACAACCAAAAAAATATATGAAAGTTCATCTTCTAAGGCAGGAAAATCTTCAGGATTAAGATCAGATAAACATTTAAGATTTTGAAAAAATGGTTTATCGTAATCACTGACATAAGGTAAAGGTTCCATTAAGTGATCGTGTTTTACGTCAGCTATCGGTAATAATTGGTTATGAAGGGGTACTAACTTAAAATCACTGTGGTTTTGTCGATTTCTTAACGATCCTCGCCTTAAATCAACTTTTTAAAATCGCCTACGTTAAAGTCTGTTTTATAAAAGAACTAAAGTTCTAGATCCTTGGTTTAGCTTATATAATTCCTCAATATAATATTTCCATAAAACTTAAATTAAACAATGAATCTTCAATTTTTCAGCAGAAGCTTTTGCTATTTACAAAGCAATGGAATATATAGTCTCCGCAAATCTTGGTAATTATCATCTCAGATTGTATGTCCGTTTTGACCTCTCTCAATAACAGTCATCCTCCAAATATTCCATCCAATCCTTTTTCTTGTAAAAATTAAAACATTGATTAACCAATTTCAATTAAATGGTGGCCATGTTACTTTTATGTGGGTTAAAGCTCACAGCGGTATTCACTTTAATGAAAAGGTGGACTTAATCGTTACGGAAAGTATTACATCTGGAATAGACACCCCAAACCAGTTAAGTTACGATGATTGTGTAAATATCTATAAACGTGAAGCCAAAAGAAAAGTGGTCCAACTTGTTGCAAGAATTCGTTTTTACGAACCCCCACGAGGTATTGTAAAATAAATACCGAAATCCCTAACGAATTTTGGCATGATAACTTCAACTTGCCTTAAATATATATAACTATCATCAGCAGGATAAAAATTTGGGATACGGCTGGTATCCTACACACCTTTATAAACTGGGACTTGTCACATCGAATTTATCTGACACATGTAATACTGAGGGTAACTTAGACCATATTTTCTTTAACTGTAGTAAACACATAAACGAAAGTAATGAACTATACAATAAATTACCTTGTTGCATCTTAACAAAATCGAAATTTTGAACTGTTTAATTTTATTTATCCAAAGAAGGGGCGTTAGAATTTAGATGTAGATTTGCTCCCTTGTGTTACCTTTGTTTATTTTCCTAATCTACCCATGGCCGCACCTGTGATGTCTTTTTTAAAAACAAAATGCCTTGATAGGCCCCTAGGCGAGAAGATAGTGTCCCTGTATTTTTCCAGTGTATTTTTTCATGTTAGCATTAGTTTACCTTTTAGTTAATATAAATGCATCTGGCTGTATGAACTAAGTCCTAATGCCAAAAAAAAGAAAAAAAAAGTTCTAGATCTCTTTGAAATTTCAGCCATTTTATATGCATCCATGAGATGCATATAAAATGGCCAATATCCACGTTTTATGAACACTTAGTGAAGAATCAGTAATTTTGGGTGGGTTTTGTGTTTCCTTTGGCCATTTTAATTCTAAACTACATTGGAGATAAGCCCTACACTGGCAATGATATATCAGAAAGCATTAACAATAGGAGATTGGCTTTTTTTGTATCGATAGTAGTCCTCTACTATCGATTTATGTGATGGTTATATCTCAGCGGCAAAAATGGAGATTGGCCATTTTAAAACTCAGGTCCAGATATATTCTTGAACACAATCTAAAATCACGGATGTTATCGTAAGAAACATTTGGTTTATTTTAATGTCAACTAACGCATACACTTATGTTGACTTAACGGGACTGTAATGTGTGATGCTTTCTTTGTCCTCTGCTAATAATGACTAAATGACTATAAGATTAAAAGAGTTCTAACCTCATTCCTGCTAGCTTAAAAGTTTTTAGCACCAACTAGGGATGATCTCTGGTCACGTTACGTGATTTGGAAAGAGAAGATAGACTTACCATTGCTTTTGCAACTTTCAAGACAAGTGTTAAATATTCCCGTGAGTGCGGCAACAAATATAAGATATTTTTCGCAGCTGGACACATTTGAAAATAAAGAAGCACTCGACTTCTTGGAGAAAATATCGGCCAATTATTATGTACATATACAGTGAGAGCTGGATTAACTCAACAGGCGTTAAAGGAAAGCAAATGAAGTAAATTTTATTAAGAACATATTTGAACATAAGAAACGACGGCACCTTTGACGGAGGTTAAGGGATCAAAGTCGTTGTGTTGCAAAAAAGTTTGAACTGAACTTTATATGTAGTTTTATTATGTGGAGTTTTGATTTTGATTCTCACTACAGGTGGAGAGGGCATAATCCATATTTGCTTTCCTTGTAACGATTGTTCGATTTGAAATAACTGTCGCTGTATAATAAAAGTTTGTACAATATAATAATGTTGATGTTTTACAAAGAAATCCAAATTTGTCTGTCGTATTTGCCATTAGCAAAAAATTGTAGCAGAACAAGAATCCTCTTTGATAGATTCCTATGAATATCTTTAGATATGCCTCCCTCATATCTGTGGAATGCGAGAGATCATTTTCGACCTTAAAGTGAATATTTATTGTTAGAAGAAATCGTCATACGTAGGAAAATTTAGAAGAAATAATTACTCTATGCTTTAAAAATATGAAAACTCGATAAACGTGTAAAATTGGAAATTTGTAAAAGTGATGTGCGGTTTTATAATAACTTATATGTATGAAATGTGAATAAATACGAAACTCATAAGGTGGGTTCGTATTATATTTAATTCTGTAAGAAAGAACAAACACATTTAATTTTCTTGATGTAAAAATTTATATACGTGCGCCACTGAAATTAAACCCAAATTCCGATCATTAATGGTAATATATGCACCAACTCTAACTCGGCAACCAGTATTGGTAACAAGCCGGGATAGATGTATAAAATATTATATGTAATTGATATTTGCTCCGCTCCCTCATACTGCACTAATAAGGGAGATAATCGAATCAGTTGATATCTCGGTACGGTCACTGGTAACTACAGAACTGATCAATCATTATATGCAAAATTTAAAGCAAAATGTGCTATCTGTAGGAAAAGTAAACACATTTTATCTGAAGCTAAAGCCAGTGTGTAAAACGTGAGTGCAAAATGTGCCGTATGTGGGGACCTTAACGGTTTGTTTTGCAAAAAATTAAAAATTCGTAGATTCACAGCCCCACAAAAAAAATTTCTGACCTAACAATGAGACGAGTATATCCTTATGTATTTTTTATCGCTGATTCCGAATCCGGGGTCAAAAAAAGTCGTACACCCTCAAGAAAAATTTTAGAGCCAAAAAACACCCCTGAATCGTTTTGTTTAATATTTTCGGGAAAAATTGAATGTATTACGATAAAAATAAAGGTGAATTGCAGCGTTCACCCTATCGGTATGGAAACGCACCCCATAGAGTGTGAGAACCGCCCTCATCTGCCATCAAACCAATTGATAACGACAATGACTGAAAAACATCTATAAATGTTTAAGTTTCGTTAGGTTTTCAATAAACTGACGTAGAATTCACGTAATGCCCCAAAACTACCTCTATGAAAAACAACCCTTAACTTCAATTACAGAAAAGAAAGAAAAAACATAAAATTTGATAACGATTTCATTATATGGATGTTCGTATTTGCAAGAGATCCTTATGGTTAGAATATGACAGTCATTTGTCACCGAAATCTTCTTAACCCATTAGGGTATGAAACGCATCCCTGAAGGGGTGAGAAGTACTCTTAAGTTAGTAGCTTTTAATTCTTCTTTTTTAATCTTTTTTATGGTATCTTTTAACTTTATTTTCAAACGATCTTCTTACTGACTGTCGTTTGTGTTGTTCTTTCGTGTCTTTTTTAGAGACCAACAGTAGTCTGCTATCAAGTGTTCGTCCCATCTTGATATCGTTTTTCCATTTCATAACGCTATCGGGGTAGTTTTGGGGTATTACGTGAATTCTGCGTCGGTTTATTGCAACCTAACGAAACCTAAAACATTTTTAAATGTTTTTCGGTCATTGTCGTTAATCAATTGGTTTTGGTGGCAGATGAGGGTGGTTCTCACCTATGGGGGATGCGTTTCCATACCGGTAGGGTGAACGCTTTGTAATTTACCTTTATTTTTATCGTAATACATTCAATTTTTCCAAAATATTAAACAAAACGATTTAGGGTGGTTTTTTGGCTCTAAAATTTTTTTTTGGGGGGTGTACGACTTTCTTTTGACCCCGGATTCGGAATCCGCGGTCAAAAAATACATAAGGATATACTCGTCTCAAATTGCTAGGTCAGAAATTTTTTTGTGGGCTGTATCCGTAATATTTTAAATACGCTAAATTTTTAATAAGAATAATGTGTTTTTCATAAGAATTATACTGTATAATAGGCACAAAATACTGCATTTACGCTTAATTCTGTGACAAGTTTAATAAAGGTTGAGTGTTTTTGCTTTGTTTATTTTCCAGGTTATTTATGAATGGATTATGAAAAGGAGTATTTATTTTGACATATAATATGAAACCTACTTTATTCTTATTAAATATTCCAGAAGTTAGGAGCAAAGTTGAAGGGAAATTAATTATAATCAACATAATTTTATGCATTAAAGTTTTTTTTATTTATTTCTTTATTTATATACAAATATAAAGTATTTACCTAGCTTGAAAGGGTATTATAAAGAGATTTAACAAATTTCTGACATTAACGTGTTAAATTTTATTCGAAATAAACTGATTCTTCGTATAAATGAAAACATGTTCAATTTTTCGTTTAACATAGATAATAACTAGCACCCGGATCCGAATATTAAATTTCAGGGACGGATGCACTCGCAACAGGAATTATCGCATATTTTAATCCAAAATAAAGCGGTATAAATGTTTGTCAATTAATTTAACTTTTGATGTACTTATAAAACGAATCACTCTTTTTACACATAAACAGCTAAATAAGGTAGTCCCTACTACAACAAAATATGCAGATGAAAAGAAATAATTATTGTAGGTATTTAGCATATCAACAAGTACAAGTATTTCTTTAACTTATAGAGATCGCGATAGATGACGTCAATTCATTAGGTATTCACAATATAATTGGAAAGGTTTATTTGGGTAAAAGGTCCAATGGATAGAAAAACTAGTTTTTCTACTTGCCGACGTTTCGGAAATTTATTACCTTCTTCAGTGAGATAGAATAAGACGCACTCAACAAACAGGCTCAGTTTGTACCTGTTAAACACCTAAAATATACTCACACGTGTTACATCCAACTCGATTTTTCATTTGTCTTTGTTAAAATTTGGCCACATTTGGCGTCTTACACACGGTATATATAATTCACACGGTATTTAAGATGAATTATTTCTTTTCATTTTTATTCTCAACAATAGAAACATTTTAACAACGATTTTAAATTTTATGTTGTTAGTCCTAGCGACGAGGGCGTGCTAACGCAACTTTTAATACGATTCCATCCCGACCTATTTTAACGTCCGGTCTAAAGAACGGCACAAGTCTAATGTAATTCCAGCATGATCTCAACCTGTGAACGCTGCTGGTGTAGTATGATACTTTTTAAATCAGAGAATATTGTCATGAAACATTTTGAAAATGTTGCGCCCACTTCCCCTTGGAGAGTTAATGTAGAACGTTGGATAAAGGATTTCCTATCTAGAAGAAGTTTGCAAACTTAGTAAACATACAACTATTCCCACCAAAATTGTCAGTGCCAATGGTGGGACTCGAACACGTAGCTACGATAGGATAGATTTGTAATCACTCTGCCATCACACGCTCTAAAACCTATACCATCAAGTCGATATAATTTCATTATCAATCATTATCAAACTCTATGGATATCAATCATATACACAATTAATACATTGTAACGCTCTTTTCTCCTCAATGGGAAAAAAGTCACTATTGACGCACAAAGCTATGGCGTTATATATATATATATATATATACATATATATATATATATATATATATATATATATATATATATATATATATATATATATATATATATATATATATATATATATATATATATATATATATATATATATATATATATATATATATATATATATATATATATATATATATATATATATATATATATATATATATATATATATATATATATATATATATATATATATATATATATATATATATATATATATATATATATATATATATATATATATATATATATATATATATATATATATATATTAGTTTTGTGAATGGTTAATTGAGAATCCAAAGACCAAAATCGCTCTAGAAAGTCGAAGGGGTATATGAATACCTTGCCAGATTGCAATAAATCAATATAGGACAGACCAACAGAAAAATAAGTGCAAGACGCGAAGAACACATAAACGCTGTTAGAAAAGACAGAAACATCAACTTTAGCTCAACATGTCAAACTACAGGACATAGGATTGATTTCGACAAAACAAAAACACTAGCCAATATCGAGCATTACAAGTCAGAATCATCAGAGAGGCCATAGAAATAGAGAAAAGACCACACAATCTAAATACACGAGATGACACCCAAAAGACTACCAACTACATGGAAGACTGCTCCGTATTGCATGCTGTACCATGAGGAAGCAAGCAACATAACGCAAACGAACACACGAAGAGGAACCAACGCGAGTTAATCTAATAGGACCAAGTACACCGGAGTCGCGCTTGAAATCAGGAGATGGATGCAACAGACCGTGACAAAAGCACAGACACACGCATGCGCGCCCGAACAGGACCGATTACACGAAGCCGCGCTCGAAATCAGGAGATGGGTGCAGCAGACCATGACGCCCGGAGTGTGTCGAGAGACAACAAGCGCATATAGGTAGAGTATAAGTAAAGAACTGTTAGATCCAGAAAAATCACATTTCCAGTTCGAGTTACTAGAAGCCGCAGTAAGCAAATATCTGAACCTGAAGATGGCAGATGAGATTCTGCCGAAATGTCGTTCATATATATATATATATATATATATATATATATATATATATATATATATATATATATATATATATATATATATATATATATATATATATATATATATATATATATATATATATATATATATATATATATATATATATATATATATATATATATATATATATATATATATATATATAAAATATATATATATATATATATATATATATATATAATATATATATATATGTATATATATATATATATATGTATATATATGTATGTATATATATATATATATATATAAGTATATATATACATATATATATACATATATATATATGTATATATATATATATATGTATATATATATATATATATATATATATATGTATATATATATATATATATATATATATATATATATATATATATATATATATACATATATATATACATATATATATATACATATATATATATATATATATATATATACATATATATATATATATATATATATATATATGCCTCGAGAGGGACTGTGGTTGTCTGAACGACGTTTCGGCAGAATCTCATCTGCCATCTTAAGGTTCTAACAGATAACTGCTTACTGCGGCTTCTTGGCAACTAAAGACTGCAATGACGTTTTCTGGATCTGGCAGTTCTTTATATACGTCGTTCAGACAACCACGGTCCCTCTCAGGGCCTATCACCTACCCGGGAGTATACCCGGAGAAAACGAATTTAACATTCACCACGCGAAAACCTGAAAAACAACATAACATGTCTCTACAGGGAGAAGACATTTCAGCAGACAAGAAACTACGAGAAAATATTATCAAAAGAAGGAAACTTCTTTGCAATCTCGCATTTCTGCAACGCTGTCAGGATGAAAATATCTTCCGAAATGCATGGAATTGACGTTCCACGAAAAGGATCAACACACAAAAGAATTCTCCGAAAAGCTAGCCTAACCTTGATGAGAAAATCAATCCACGACACTAGACGGACGATTAGACAACATCAAGACACAGTTACTAGACCAGCATCTTTATTTAAGCAGAACTATCGACCCGACATTATGGACCATTATTGACCAACTTGCACATTTCAGGAAGAAGAGATAATGATTTAACTACAGAGAGGTTAAAGAAAACATTTAACCGCCTTCAACTCCAACAAAAGCCCATCAAGAAATCCGAACAATTAGAACCTACAAGAGTAGTTCACAATGTGTCCAGTTACCATCTCAATGAGGCCTCGTTGAATCTATTAGCCAAGGGATTTAACTTCGCGATAGCACTCAGCCCGTCTACCGGTAGAAGACATAATCTGTGGTGTAAGATCGGGCATTGGCAATTTAGATAAAAACATAGCGGAAACTATACGCCAGGACACGTCACGTATATTAAGAACAGCCCGTATACCAAGAGGAATCTACAACACGAGGGATTAGAAGCACTGAAGACCTTACGACAAAATGAGGACATCATAATTTTACCAGACAAAGGCAACAGTACAGTGATGAACAGCGACGATTATCATACAAAAATAGAAAGTCTACTAGGAGACACTGCATATCAGCTTATTACCACAGATCCTACTACTTACCTGGAGAAGACGACAAAAGCCAAAATCAAAGCCAGTCCAATCGACAAAGAGATACAGAACCAGATCATTCCGCGAGAGAAGTCTTCAAGATGTCCCCAAATTTTATGGTCTACCAAAGATTCACAAAGAAGGAGCTCCTCTAAGACCAATTGTTAGCTCAATAGGGTCACCCACACAGCAGTTAGCAAGACATAGCCAGACAACTACAACCATTTGCCGAGGAAGTTAAATCCTACGTGAAAAATGCAGACCATTTCATTGAGTTATTAAGAAATCAGACCGTCCAAGCGGAACATCTTCTAGTGAGCTTCGATGTCATATCCTTGTTCACCAACGTACCCGTAGAGGAGTCACTCGACATTATCAAGCGAAAATATCATCCAGCAGATCATATTCTTAGGCTAACTCAACATTGCCTAAATAATACCTATTTTACATACAATGAGCAACGCTACAGACAAACCGAAGGAGCCCCGATGGGCTCCCCCCTATCTCCAGTTATTGCCAATCTCTTTATGGAGGATTTAGGAAACTCGAGCACTACAATCTGCACCATTAAAACCAAGCCTATGGCTAAGGTACGTCGACGACACATTTGTGATTTGGACTCATGGAAGAGAGAATCTCACTAACTTCTTAGAACATCTGAATAGTATTCACGACAAAATTAAGTTCACCATGGAGGTAGAGACTGACAGTCAGCTACCATTTCTCGACGTACTGGTCAAGAAGAAGCAGGACGGAAGTCTAGGCCACACAGTTTATAGAAAAGCCACTCACACTGACAGATACCTAAATGCACAGTCACACCACCATCCAGCACAACTAAACTCAGTAGTAAAGACAATTAGTCACACACTCGCAGAGACTAGCAGATGCAGACAACCTCAAAGAAGAAATGTCAACCCTTCACAAAGCGCTGCGAAAGAATGGGTTCACACAACAAAGAATACAGAAGTTGTCAAAACCATCTCGGCCGAGAAATCAAGAGGACTCCGAACAACCCATAGCAAAAGCCTATCTGCCATACATAAAAGGAACAACGGATAAAATAAGCAAACTTCTACGTAAACATAAAATAGAAACAACTTTTAAGACCGACAAGAAAATCAGCACCATCTTCGAAATCCAAAGACCAAAATTGCTCTAGAAAGTCAAGGGGTATATGAAATACCTTGCCAAGATTGCAACAAATCATACATAGGACAGACCAACAGAAAAATAAGTGCAAGACGCGAAGAACACATAAACGCTGTTAGAAAAGACGAGAGAACATCATCTTTAGCTCAACATGTCAAAACTACAGGACATAGGATTGATTTCGACAAAACAAAAACACTAGCCAATATGTATATATGTATATATATATATGTATATATATATATATATATATATATATATATATATATATATATATATATATATATATATATATATATATATATATATATATATATATATATATATATATATATATATTAGTTTTGTGAATAGTTAATTGATATGCATAATCATAATCCTAATTTTATGTCAAGGATGATTTCTACAGATGAAGCAACTTTTACCGAAAATGGTGTTTTCGATATGAACAAGGGCAGAGAAAAAATTCAAGAGCAACCAAATCACTCATTACCAACATTCATTTAAAATAAAGGTTTGGGCTGCTACATTGGGCAATAAGATTCTCGGGTATTACATCTTTCCTGGAAATTTAAACGCAAAATTTATATCATGAATTTTTGGAAAACACTTTTTTTTATTCGTACAACATATTCCACTTAGGACTAGGCGCAGATTTTGGTTTATGCACGATGGCGCCCCCACCGCATTATGACAGACAACCTAGGCAATGGCTTGGTGACCATTTTCCAACTCGATAGATTGGTCGTGGAGTTGACGCTCCTATTCATTGGCCTGTACGATCTTCGGATTTAAATCCATTAGATTTTACTGTCTGGGGACAAATTAAAAACAAGATTTACGCAACCCCGGTAGATACTATAAAGGAATTGAGATTAAGGGTAAAAATTATTTTTAAATAATTACCAAATCATCAAGATTTGCGAAGAAATAGAGAAGTGTTTGCGTGAGTGTATACGTGTCAATGGAGGACACTTTGAAAAGTTATTATCGTAGCCTTAATTTTAATTCATTTGTTTTTAGGTACTCAAACTTGTTTCTTAGTAATTCTCATTTGTACTGGCAAAATAGTATTTCACATAACGACAGGTGTTGCGACATATAACCGAAAATATCTCGAAAACGAACGCCTCTGCTCGAATTAAACAAGTATATTTTTTTAGTAGTATATGAGTCAATGCTTATGAAAATTAAAAGTAAAATAAAAAAACTAACTGCAATTTATTTCTAGAGTATAAAATACCACATGACCCCTATTACTACTGCACTAGACTGTTAGAATCCGCTGAAGGTTTTCCGCTTATTGCTCTTTCTGTTAATAGATATGAGTAAAAGAGTGATCCGCTAGTCGAAAATTTAATACCCTGTATCTTGTTGAGGTAGCATTTTCAGAACAAAAATTATTTAGGTTTTCATATTATTTTAACTTTATTTACATCCCGTTTAATTTATAGTACTCAATTTAGAATCACCTTGTATATTAGACCTATAAAAAAAATGCATATACAAAAAATGTAACATGTACCAACCTACAACCGAGTTTTTGAATAGAACGGCCAACCAAACGCATCGTCGCGACACCATCGGTCACAAACATCAACACTATACTTTTTGACAGGTCAAGTTTTTCTAACGTCTCCAGCACCACTCACGTAATAGGGAACTTGCCTAAATAATAAAATTATGTAAAAACAGTTAAAATCGTAAGATGATATCATTAAAAACCCCATGCAAAAAGAAAAAGTTGAAATTTTTTTTTTTTTAACTGAGTTATAAAGGTTTAAAATTTGAATAATTGTATCTCCGCTTAAAACGCGCTGCCATTGGTTGTGACGTCAGACCGTGCGTATCGATAGAGGTGACGGTGGACCAGCACCTGAAAGCCGTGTGAAAGCCTAATAACACCCATGTGCCCACAGCGTGCTGTTCTGTTGTTTTTGGAAGCAGTTTTATTTAATTTTGGTGCATTGATTAGGCGTTTTGTGACTGTTTCTTAATAATTTATGTGGTGAATACCTACTTGCATTAAAAATGGTTGATGTGGGTTATAGATGTTAGGAACATACTCTGATCAGTGAACAGAACTCTCTCTATTGGAACGCACTCTACAAAGTTTAGGTTGGCACTAATAATGTATAGAAAATATGTAAGATGGACGAGGGGGCTTGAGTGTGTAATAATAAATAAAGTTTATGTTGTGTTAAATCCAAGTCAATTAATATAAAGATTCTCAATAGAAAAGGACAATTAGACAATTTACCCAGAGTTGATATGTTTATGGCTGCGTCATACATTAAAAATTTATATATTTATATATTTTTCAGTTGGTTGTTTTTGCGTGATATCTTTAACATTGACTAATTTAATTGGAGACAAGCTAACATTAACTCCCAACTTTAGTTTACATTGCACTGCTTTACTTCTAACCCTTACAGGGTGGGCTTGCACAGAAACATCCCTTTTTGATAAAGCACTTTTTTGTGGCAAAGTATCATCCGTTTCCAAGTCCATGTCAATTAGTGGTTGAGGCTCGGGTTGGGGGCAGCTTTGAGGACTGATACTAGTTGATCTTTTTCTGTCTGGCTGGCAATCAAAAATGTGAGGGACTATATCAGGCTTAATTTTTTTTCAGTTTAAACCTAATGTAATTTTCCATGTCTTCCTCAATCTCAAACAGAAAAATAAATATTATAACCCCTTACTATTTATTTAAAAAATATTCATATATTTTCCTTTACAAATAAACCTACTATTTAATAAAAAAAAAAAAAAATAACACGCTTTATAAATACTGGAACAGTAAAATAAGAACGCTATTTTTTACCTGGCTAGGTAACACATTAATTTTATATTTTTCAAACACTCGATAACTTATTTATATATTTGGGCTATTATACTTACATTAAAATGATCTTCACATACATGGATAGCACTGTTCTTAATAGAAATATCCCCTATATCTCTTCTGCATGCCCTTAGCCATTTTGATCGGCGATTCTTTTCTTCAGGTACCCGAATGAAAATTTTATTTGGAGCTTTAATAGTTGTATTTACACACAATGGCACGATGCAGTACTTATAATAAGTATTTTCCATGTTAAATACAAAACACAAACAAGTTAAATCGAATAAATAAACCGAATATCACACTAAAATACAATAACCGAGACAAAAGATGCCAACCAAATAAATGCCCGTGACTGGCGGCTGAACACACGGAGTGACGTCACAGTGGCTCCCGCGCGTTTCGCCTTGTTTGAATTTGCTGACGGACCATTCCAACTTTAATTATTTATTGTAAAATAAGTACTACGATTTAAGGGCTGATATTTGGTATGATGTGTTTTTATACATAAACACACATTTTAATGAAATAAAAAAAATATAGGCAAGTTCCCTATTGTTAGGCCAGTACACTCAGTTAGTCTTTTGCTAGCTAATAATAGTGGAAATATCGGTTTGAGAGGGTTCAGTGTACGTACTATAAATTTAAAATAGAATTTTTTTACAATCTGTGGTCTCGTCAACACAACCACAGCACTGTATTTTTTAGTACACATTTGATCTTACAATGTCTTCGCTTACAGTTGGTACATAGTTATGTAACGTGTGCGACTTGGGGTACATCACCTTTATTCCAGAACTCCTGAAATGGTTGTTTATCGAATATGTGCAGCGGAACGTCACAGGCAATCAGCATTAGGAGTAAATCGAACATAAACTGTGCTGTCGAGGGCACGCCATTTTTTTGTTAGTTTTATGTTGCACAGAATTTACGTGACGTTTACAATCACGTTCGTCCCTGCACATCAGGTCTGTCTCGCACACCTTATTAATTATTATTTAAGCACCATTGTATAATAAATCCGGTAATTCAGGCCTTACAATGCGTAAACACGCACTACTCCAAACCCCACTGCGGACGTAACATCAATTTTTATTTTCAAAATAAAAAAATCTTTATTTTTAGCAGGGTTTTTGGAATTTTCCCACATGCTCCGTGTAAACTAACTTTTTAATTATTAATTTTTTTTATCTTTTATGAATTATAATGCATTGTTTGTTTCTGTGCAGAAAAATGGCATGAGGTGCCACAACACCGGCAACCATTAGGGCCCAGCCTTACCTGGACGGTATTGTCGTCCTGGCTGGATACCATTTTTTATCAACTTTGTCCCTTATTATAATAATAATTTCTAGACCACAATTTAAATACCAAGTACAAATTTTTTGGGTTATTAGGTCCAATGTAATTAAAACACTACTGTATTAACTTGCCGACGTTTCAGTATAATTTATTACCATCCTCAGGCACTGTAAGATATAAATAAATTGATTGTAAGTTATTCTATAACTATATGGGTGATAAATTCTAATCCAAACTAATAGTGAAGAAATAATATTGAACAGTTAATTAATTATTCTATAACAGATTGTAAGAAACATGTACTTATTTTAGGCACTTCAATTATTATTTAGAATTAGTTATAGGTTAGTGGTATATAAAAATTATAAACAAATACTCACATTAAAATTTAGTGTTTCTCGTGCATAAAAAACATAATGGCAGGAACATACTTCGTAGCTATAATATTGAGTTTATTGAAAAATACTCAGTATATCGGCGTATACAGAAATGAGAAATTTTTATATACTTCTTGAAATGTGTGTTATTCTCGTCGAGGCTGTGACACTAATGACATTATTTTTTAGCACTGTTAAACTTACTGTAGATAAGGGATGAATAAGTGTTTGGGAACTAAAATGGTTGTTTATATAATAAGTAAACAAGCTTAAAGTAGAAAGGAACGAAAGATGTAAATAGGTTGATAATTTTAAAATATCTAATGTATCATAAAGTTTTCGTTTTATTAATTAGATTGAAATAACAAGAGTTTAAATTTTCAGTGTCTTTTCTTGAATTTACTGATTCGAATTTTTTTAATGTTCATCATTTCTTGAAATTATCTTTTTTTTAGATTATATTGTTTACCTATTATTGCGGTTTCGTCAAAGTTAAATTCATGATTTAAAAACTTACAATGTTCTACCAAAGATGTGATATTAAGCTTATTTTTGTTTTTGATATCTCTCATATGTTCTTTTTTCCTTGTTTTTAGATACCTACTTGTTTGACCTATATAACTTTTATTACAATTTTTACATGGTATTTTATATATTAAATTCGATTGTAAGTCTGTTTTTAATTTGGTAAAAAAATTCTTTTTGATCGTATTTTCACTTTTAAAAGCTGTATTTATTTTGTTTGACATGAGGACCTTTCTTAACTTTTCCGAAAGATTTTTTTATATATGGTAGTTTATAATAAAATGTTGGTTCTGTTAGTAAAGGTCTAATTGGTCGACTATTATTGTTATTCTTTAATATTCTATTGATTAATGATATCGGAGAATTATTTTTTGATAAGATACATTTTAATTAGTTGTAAGTTTTTTTCATGAAATTGGAGACTGGATAAATTTATAAATCTGTGTTTTAAATTCTTAATTATATTAAGTTTAGTTTTAATCGAATGTTGGGAATCGAAATTTAAAAATCTTTCTGAAAAGGTTAGTTTATGGTACCAATCAATAAGTATTCTATTCTCAGGTGTTCTTATAATTTCTGTATCTAAAAATGAAATTTTGTTATTCTTCTCAATTTCAATTGTAAATCGTAACTTTTCCTGAAAGCTGTTAAAGACGTGCAAAAGTTCTTCGACTTTATCTTTAGGTATAACTAAGAAAATAGGAACATTGAAAGTCAATTTATTTAAACAAATTTCCTGTAACTGTGACATAACTAGGTCCGAACAAATTAGTTTGTCCCTTATGTTATATTGTTTGTTTGTGATATATATATATTTATATGTGAAATAAATAAAATAAAAAGTAGCCTTAATTAGAAATGTATATAAACTAGGAAATAAAGCTGACTAAATTGGAATTGTAATTGGGAATTCACTGATAAATTTATTCACTTTGTCTACGTATGGCCGTTTTTTACCCTAGGGCAGGTCTGACATACTTTATTATTAAATTAATATCAAGAATAAAATACAACAAATAAAATTACCAACAATACAGCGGAGGAATAAATTAAGTTGTACACACCACGTGGCATAACAATAGACTAAAATCAAATGTTAGTCTTTGCTAAAATAGTAAAAAAGAGTCGCTTACGTATTTGGGTATTTCTCTACCTGGCATCGCCCATGACTTGCGGACCGATATGCCAACTCTAATTATTAGTTTTTATGATTAGTTTATCTTCATATAGGTATATTTTTTTTAGGATTCTGTTTTTATCAGAAAAATTCCATACGACCTCTGTAAAAAAAATATATTGATGTTTGATCAGGGAAAGAAATATCTAAAGCATTTTTTACAAAATTAAACAGAACACAAAAAAAAAGGAGTTAATTTATCTGTTTTTCTTTCAGGTGTCTGAAAAAGCAAACGAAATAATTAAAATATGTTACCGTTAAATCCTTAATAAAAATATGCGACTTTCCAATAATTTATGCTAGGTCGTGTAGATAAGTGATCGTAAATGATGCAAAATTTAAAGCAGAGCACCCTTCATAATTTGAACTAATGTTCTCGCTTCTCCCCTAAGGTTTCCAATTTAACTTTGAAGTGATAATATGGAGCATAATATCAATGTTTCCATTTCGTCAGCTCTTGGGTGTATAAAAGGTATTTCAATGATAACAGAGCAACAATAGCCATCGGATATCAACTGTCCCTTGATATTTTTTTGTTATGTGACAATGAACAAAAGTACAGAAATATCTACCCCGTTTCAAAATTACGTATTATATAAGTTGCATCTTTTATTTGGTAAAAAATGGTGCTGTTGTATTAATGAAAATAATAAAGCGCGAGATTTTTTTTGTGTTAGGTCACTGTCCTATTCGAAAAAAATATTAACTAAATCTCTGCATCAAAAGCATGTCAGAGATTGTTGGGTTTTTTTTTTTGGAAAAATGGGTTCGCCTATCTAAAAAATGCCTCACTTAAAAAATACTAAACTGAAAATTAAATTATTAAATAAAATAATTTACATTAAAAATGTTTTCGTTTCGGAAAATTCTATATGGCTGCCATAAGAAAAAAATTAGTTGAAAATGAATCTGAGTGAACGAGACGTTATACTACTTTTATTTTATAAAAATCATTTACCTAAAATACAAAAACTTGTGCTAAGGATGTTTTTACAGAATAATCATGGATATCAGATAAACAACATATAGGAGAGAAACAAAAATACTGTAACGATGTCTGTTCGGATGCCCAAAATATGTAGCGAAGTATGTTTGGGCGTGCGTCGTAACAGTGTTTGCTTTCGGATAGGTGGTTTGAAGAATTGAGGATTCCTGTTAGTTGTAAATAAGAAAGCCCAAAGTATTCGTAACAGAGTTTATTTTATTAAAGTAACATATATCCAAAACATGAAGTTAAATAAACATAAAATCAGATTCTTCAACAATAAAACCAAGTCAAGTACATTTAACAAATATTATTTACATCGGTGAAATTAATTTACGGGGAGTGTAATTCGGTGAATGCACGGTGACGGTGGGCTTCAGCTCCATGTACTGAAATAAAACATCTAGGATACGATGCGGCGCGGCGGTAAGTTCGATAATTATTTAGCGGCGGCGGGCCCAGCTCAACACGCTGAAGACTCACGGCAATAAATAATTAGGGGACTGGTGACGGCGGTTGGTTTAACAACTATTTACCAACAGTGGGCCCAGCTGAACACGCTGAAGAATCACGGCGATAAATAATTACTAGACTGGTGACGGCGGTTGGTTTAGCAACCATTTACCAACCATGGGCCCAGCTTAACACGCTGAAGACTCACGGCGATAAATAATTACTAGACTGGTGACGGCGGTGCAGAGCGGTAAAATGGCTACCAACACCAGAGGTCAAGCTCAGCACGCTTAAAACCCCAAGATGCTACCAGACATTCAGCCGGGCGGCGTCGACGTCGGATTCTGATTTTCTAACCAAATGGAGTCAAGCTCAACACGCTTAAGACTCCTCAACTACCCTCAACACGCTGAAGGTAGTTGTCAGCAGAAAACTGAATGGCTTCCCCTCGGCTACGGCCATACTATTTATACCAAAATCCTGGCCTTGGTGACGTCAATATTTCATGGTGGCAGGAAATACGTGTCAGCACCTGCCAAACGGTAATTGCAGAAACTTCTAGGAATGAACATCTGCGTGATTCATCATATATCTGCAGGAAGTGCGCGACAGCACAAGACTAACGGGAATTTCCGAAACTATAGTAATGAACATATGATTCATTACAATACGAATTTTTCAATTTTTTTCCAGATATCTGAAAACTAGGTAATTAACTTCTGTGGACTCCAAGATCTTAGCAAGAATAAGTATATTTTTTTATTTTAATGACATAATTTATATATCAAGTGTAGTATAAGGGTTGATTATAAGATACCCAACCCAATAAAACATTTTATGGCCTCTGCCCCTCCTCGCATCTCACCCCACCGCGTTTATATACTTGTGGTCTGTAATGGTGCGACACCTCAGGCAATACGAGAAATTAATGCAAATTAATATTTTCTTTCCATCCTTCTTTTAAAATAATATAATAAGAAAATAATAATTTTGTTTTATATTTCCCATGTTAACGTAATTTCCCTATTGCAATTATCTAAATAGATACTTAAATATTAACACTGGAGCTGAAATAGTAAGCGATTTGGGGTAACCATAAATTAATATAAATATTTATGTTTACCTTGAGGGCTTTTCGAATGCAGAGAAGTATTGACCAGTGGTTATAACCTCTTAATTATCATTGGTTGAAATTAGTTTTGATTTTGAACTCAACCAATAATGATAATTCAGAGGTTTTAACCACTAGTTAAAACATGTCTGCGTCAGAGCCCTTTGATAATTTGACGTTGTCTCGAAAAAATAATCAACATAACCAGTTCCAGACTAGTTTATATCAACTGTGTGGTTTTAAATTGTTTATGGCGCGTAATTTATAATAAACTTAACTCCAATTAGGACGCAATAAGTGATTATGGGGGGCCTGTGTTTATAAAGTATAAACACTCGGAGGCCACGATGAGGACGAGGAGATTATGGATATTGAAATCAATGTAGGGTGAACTGATTTTACAATTTCCGTTGACCTTAAGCCCGCTAATGAATTGTAAATATTTGAATAACCTAACCTTAATCGAAGCTGACATTGATAATTTGCGCGTTTTCGCGAAATAATCCCATTATCTTGAGGGTCGTGGGGTGGGGTAAAATATGGCATCACGTAACATAATTCACATATATGTCGCCCCAAATCGTTTATTGAATTAAGTAGTTTCAAAAAACGTTCTGATATATATGGCATTCCATTTAAAAAAATTATTTGACCCTGTAGAATCGTCTTGGCTCACCCTGTATAATCAAAAACAATTTCCTATTATAGAACTTTTTGTCTAGTTTACTTATGTTTTTAAATCAAGTTTCTAGCTATCATAGAACTCGAGATATCGAAGTCGGAGGCACTATTGCCCCACCCTGTATATGCAATTCTCAGTGTTGAAATGCAAATAATTTCATGATTCCAAAAAGCCAGACCGACACCAAAAACATTTTAACATTCATCGTCAATATTTTCTTGCTTTTAAAAGGCTATGAATTTTTTTTTAATATTAGCTAGGATGAGGTAGTTCTTTTAATAAATGCTATAGTAATTTGTGTTTAAAATGTTGATCAACTACTTCTACCTAACACGTGTATAATAACACGATCAGAAGAAAATATCATCAATATGCATATAAAAAACTGGGTAATTTCTTATATTAAGAATTAAATGTATGGTCACTTTTTTGTTAAATAACAAATTTTTATTATTATTATTATTAACAATGATTTGTACAATATTTATTTACAATTAAAGGTGACAATCATTACCAAAAAGTAATCAGATACCCTTGAGATTTACAGGTAAAAGTACTCTTGTGATCATCATAAGCATAACTATAAGCGTCAGGACATTCTCTTTTGAAGAAAGCAGGGTAGTTTTTAGGCCAGTCACTGGACCTGCAAGTTTCTGGTTTATTGTGGGCTCCTGCACAGCAATATTGGTCAGTATGAAAAGCGTTACAAGCTGAATTGCAAGCAATGACTGTGTTACCATGTTTCTTTTGAAGCTCGCCGGGACAATTACTATTGATTTGAGAGCCACAAGCAGCCCTCTTGCAACTGTATTGGCCACCATCGCCTTGGCCACCTTGTGGTTCAATCTGAAAAAAGAGAAAGTCATGTTGAAATACATATTTTTATTGAAATAAATATTTAGACGAAAGATTCTCTACCCATATTCTTTTAAATAATAATTTTAAAATTCATGATATATTTGAATTGGAATTGTGGTTAGTTTATTTAGTTCAATAAAATCTATGGCTTTATTTTTGAGCTAGCAAAGAAATACGGATATTACAAGTTTGTTGCTAGGGAATATGGAAACAGAAAACTATTGATCATTAACTACATCTGATGTGTTCGAACAAATTCAATTTTGTATTTAATTACTAGTAGGTATAAAAGGGACAGTTACCCTTAACTGGCCCTCTTATTCAATACATATTACAATAATTTCATATTTCTGATTTGGAAAAAAATAGATATATCAATAGCTTTACATGGATCCATAGAATTCACTTTCCAACTTTAAATATTTATTGAAGAACTTCTTCCTGTATGGCTCTCTTTAATTTGGGTACATCTCTCGGTTACCTTCTGTACGCTCTGTTTTTAAGAAAACCCCACATGAAATAATCTGGTGAGGTGAGGTCAGGAGACCCGGAAGGCAGTTATGTCCTCACCACGTGAAACAAGGGAAAGATGAAACATTTCCCTGTAAACTTCAAGACTTATTCTTAGGATATAATTGATAGTACCGTCCTATTGACACCAAAATTGACTTTCTTCGTTTTGAATTTTAGGGGCAAAAACTGTCCGCATCAATTCAGAGTATCTCTTAAATTTAATAGTTATTGTATGTTCATTTTCTACGAAAACGTGCTGTCCAATTTTCCGAGAAGGGAAACAGCACACCAAACTGTAACTTTCAGAGGTCTTTGGTGCATTTATTTAAGATTTTCGGTGGGCAATACCGGAATATTTGTTTATTAACAACCTTCTAAACAAAAAGTGAGTTTCATCAGACATAAAAAGATGGTTTTCAAATTGGGATTTTCATTTCTAAGCTGTAAAAATCTTTCGCAGACATTTAATCGCTACTGCTTGTTGCTCAACTTCTGGACCTATGAACTTTTATGTAGGTGAAAATTCATTTTGCGAAGTATTCTTCGTAAAATGCGTACACATCGGCATACACAAGTGACGAGAAGCTACAAATATGCGTGCGCTCTCAACCCATGTACACTCAGTACATGCGGGCTGTCATTTTATTGCCGAGTATGCGTGTGTGCTCATCGCGCTCCATTCATTCGCTTTTCATTTTAAAAATGTCGAAGATGTGGTTGTAGTAAGTTCAGCTTATTTGTAAATTAACAGTTTATTTTCCCATGCATCCTCTCTATTAGTTTTTGAATAATAAAACGTATGTTTCGGATCCCACAGTATTGGGAATAGACAAGTGGACTCCTTTTTTTAACACGCTTTTATTAGCTTCACCTGTATGTATCTATGTATGTATCTATCTATATAACGGAATTTTTCAACGTAATTTTCACCAACTTCAAGACGACTGATTAAATCGAAAATTTGCACACGTATTAAGGACCGATGACAATACAATAATTTGAATGCGTATCGACGCATTACTCTTAAGAAAAAATTTTTCTAAGCGGATGTCAAAGTTGTGTGATCGGCGCATTCGCCAAAATATCGCATCTATGATAAGTTAACCACTAATTGAATGAATACCGTTGTTTCCGTTTCATGACTAAAAATAAAAAAATAAATTATAGTTTAAAAAAACTTAAAAACACGCTTTAATAGCAAACCGAACTAAAAAAGTAAAAAGTAATGTTTAAATATTAAGATTTTGTTCAACAGTGATAAAAGTCCACTAAGTCAATATAATTAAATGATTTTTACAATAAAATGAATTTTTCTGTCAATCACTTCATTCTTATTTTACACTTATTAAAAATTATTTAATTATATTGAGTTAGTGGACTTTCTATCGCTGTTGAACAAAATCTTAATATTTAAACATTATTTTTTACTTTTTATTTCGGTTTGCTATTAAAGCGTGTTTTTTTTTTAGTTTGTTTAAACTACAATTTATTTTATTTTTATTTTAATAACATCTACACATAAAAATAGTTGACCCATATTTTTTTCTTTTTTTTTAATAACGTCTTATAGTAAAAAAAATCATAAACTTTAAGCTCAATTTAAACGATCAGATATTGCTGCAAATTTACAAACTATTCTATTAGCTGTGACGTAATATGGAGACTTTCAAGCCTGAACAATAAAATTAAAGCACCGCTCACAATTGACACCAAAAGAGACGTGTAGCGCTGTCGTCAAGGTTTTAATTGAATGCATGTGCATATTTCCCTATTACGTCACTAGACAACCCGCAATATGCGTAGTTTGAAGTTAGTCTTTAATTTACGCATTTTCATTTTACAATTAAACAAATAGTAGTTGGTAAAATTACATTAAAATCATATTTATAACATATTTGTGGGTCATATTATATTACCATATCCTTATTTTTTACAAATTTTCGTTACTGTCCACCCGCCTATTGTTCATATTGACCAATGAGAGTAAGACACTGTTCAATTGACCATTTCATTTTTACTAATTGATGTATACTTTTGCGTGCCCGAGTATCAACTGAGTAGGCAATAAAAGCCATCCAAACTGGGAGAAATGCATGGTTCTTTAAAGACGACGTAAAAACCGACACTATTCTGGCTAAAAAAAAAAAATAAATAAAATAATAAAAATATGTAACCAACAATTTTTCCCTTTTGCAAGTTTATGTATTTATAACAGACGACACACAGTGGACGGAAACGCCAAAAAGCTGGCCAAAATTAAAAAAATTAAGATTTTTTTTGAAATGGAAACGTTTTAAATCGTTGTAGTGGTACCCCTAGCATTAGAAACGACCGTTAATACCAGTCCGGGTTCACTACCTGAGCGAGGAAATTACTTATTGTGCGACCGTGCAGCTCGTCACTTCGGCAGCTCGCAACGCTTCAAAAATCGATAAATTTTGTCTGCAGCGTAAAAAATTCTCAAAGTGCAGTTTTCTGTGTCATAAAAATGGATTCTGCATCAGAAAGTAAGTACAATTAAAATATCTCAGTATCAGATCAGTTTATTTATATGGTAATTAGTAAATAATTATCGACGTGGAGTGCATTTTTGTACATGCAACGATTCATAAACTCCACAAAAAAAGCCATAAGTTACGCGGTTGGTGATGGTTGGCCTTGAAACTTATTGGAATGTGTTCAATGAACATTTTTTCGAAAGTGTATAAAAAATTAGCTGCATCTTTTTGCATCTTTGCGAGATATTGACCAAATTGTGCGCGAATGCACGGATACATGCACATTCGTGCACCATAAAGTGGGCTCATTTTGAATGCGTTCTCATGAGGACGATGAATGTAATTCAGATAGTAATTGAATAAAATTAATTTTCAAAGTCATTACACATTTTTATTCCATTCCCCAGATCCTAATTTTCCCGAAACAAATGAAACACATGAATTCGCTTCAATTCAATAATAATTTTTGAACTATGTATATATTTTTGACCGTAATTTTTTTGAAATTCTGTATGGGATTCTTCATCAGGGCCCAAAAAAACTGTATACAAAGTTTTGTAAAAATGCAGAGATAATTGGCGATTTTTGGTATGTTTTGGGGGGGGGGGGATTTCATGGCCGCCATTTTGTTTTTTTCAAAATTCAACTTCGGATTCTTGATCAGCGACACAAAAATGTATGTACAATTTCAGTAAAATAGCTCAATGCCTTTATATTTTGGCCAGCTTTTCGGCGTTTATGTCCACTGTGCGACATGAGAAATATGAGAATTTTTAAGATAATATTTTTGGTTCAGCCACAAATTATTTTCCTGACTGTATATTTTCTCTGAGGGTACTAAGCGTTAAAAAGTTATAGCAGATACTTACCGAAACTCTGACGTTGAACCCGTCAACCAACGATATATCATAAAAATCCAGACCGCTCGAACCCTTGAGTGTGATTTCCGCAAGCGTCGCTGGCGGAGTTCCACCAGCCCCATTACATTCCAGTTTATTACCGCAGTCTCCAGTTAAGCAGTGTTTGGTGTTTGCATCGCACCCGGTCCTAGCCCAAAACCTTCCAGCCCAGTTATCTGGTGCATTAATCGATACCTAAAATTACGTTTACAATTTAATTAAGATTAATTTACAGAACCATATAATACGATTACGTCACTATTTATTCTAAAAAATCTAGGTATAGTACTAATTCTATCAGCTAATTCTGTGGCCTGTTGGACGCAGATGCTCAAATATACATGATAGATATACACTGTGCTGTGCGCAGAAAGTCAAGGATATTTCATATTTTTATGAAAATATTGGACCAAAAAAAAATTCCTTCTTTATTAACCTTTTTGCATAATTTATTTACGAAAGAAACGAGGAAAACTGTTGTAGTTTAAGAAGTATTTAGCCGTGAAGAACCAACTATTATTATTTATTGTTATGTAAAGTACATTTTCTGTAAAGACAGCAAAATGTTAGTAAGGAAAGATATTTCAGATTAATTTAATAATAAGTTATACTTGTATGCAACATTTTAAGAAGATCCGCCTACATTGATGATTTTGACCTTTTTCTACAATAACCGCATTTTATGTTAAAATAATTTACCTAAATAACTAAATAAGTTTTTTTTTCGATGGACATACTTAGTGATGTAAAATCACGGTTATTATAAAGAAATAAAACATAACAAAATATTATTATATTACTAATTCCAAATTGTGTAAAAACTATTATAAATAAAACAATATCAATGTCTTGATGTCTTTAAAAATGAAATTAAAATAAATAAATTTTGAAGTATAAATTTTAAGGAGTTATTACTCCTTAAGGCGGCGTTAGCACGCCTTCGTCACAAGGATAACCAACAGAAAACTTTAAATCGCTATTAAATTTTTTCCATCGATGAGAATGAAAAATGAGAACACGACATGATTCATCTTAAATACCATATGGATTTAATATATAAAATTACAGGCAATACTGCTGCCTATTTTCTTTAGTAATAAGAAATATGACCATTTTATTTGGTGTCATTTTATGAAACTAAATAACCGTATTTTCTATTAATGAAAAAATACGCATTGCCTATATGATTGTACATTAAATCTGTACGGTGTTTAGGATGAATCATATGTCTTCGTTTATCGATATTATTGACAGAAAAATTTTAACAGTGATTTATAGATTTAAGTTGGATATCTGGTGAAAACGCAGCTTAAAAATACAACTGAGCTGAAGTTTGTATATGGCACTGTTCTTAATAAATAATCCCTGCATGAGCTACATAATCAAATAAACAAAGCATTTTAAGTTCTCAACTAAAAAAAATCAGCAATTAGGAAAACGTAACCATTTTAATTTAGTAATTAATCTGCTTCTTCCACTCACATATGCGACAAAAGCAGAAATCGGCCTGTTTTGATAGTCATAATGAAAATGATGTCTTCATATTAATATTTGACATAAGTGGCAGTTTTGTCATTCTGTCGTCACGGTGCAAAATAGCATGATAGTCATATATCCAAGCTCACATCACTAGACATACTAATGGTTTTATTAATGTAATTGAATATTTTTGAATACCTATAATATATACGATTAGACGCCGCCCATGGCCTTGAATTCTTTCAAGGTTAAAGCTACTGCTATCACTTATTATCAATACCTCGTATTTTGGCTCCTCACTCTAATTAGTTTAAGTATACATCTGGCATGCTTCTCATGATGCGGTCCATCACTTGTGAGATTTGTGCCCATCAAATGGGAAGAATATCTGACAGTTGCCTAACGTTCTCTAGAACCGGTTGATGATTTGAAGTGCCCTACCCAATAAATCCCAAACATGTTCAATGGGATTCAGGTCAGTAGAATTCGGTGGAAGAGGATAGTGATTACTTCCGTGAGTTTCAAGGACGTCGAATACTTTCTGAGTATGATGGGTGCGAGAATTGTCATCAACAAAAATTAAATTTTCGACAATACCAGCTTGAAGAGTCGTTACAATATTACTAATAATATCATTGGCATACATTTGTCAATTTATGGTCCTCCTGCAGATATACAGATCAGTGCATCCTCCAACACATATTTTGCAGAGACGTAATCAAGTACGATTTTCCCAATATCCTCAGCTCTATGTGCACATTGTACGTAATTTATCTTGCGATGAATATAGAATGTTAAATACTTCAATATTAATGATATTATAATACGGGAGTGTAGCGACGTTCTTTTTAAATTCTGATCTTCGAGTTTTTGTGGGATTATAGATTGAATGGGAGAATCAACAACATTTATTGAATTTAATGCCGACGTTTCGAAAAATTTATTTTTTTGTTTTCAAGGCTCACTGCAATTTATAAAACACAATAATTATTTTCTTGTATAAAAACAAAGTTGTACTTAAACTACTTACATTCATAATGTTGTTTGTGTCTAAAAAACCTGAGTTTGTTACGAAACACGATCTCAATTATTATAAAATAAATCTTCTATATCTGTGCAATTATTTACGCTGTTTTTATTTGTTTTTTTTTAATTTCTTTCATTTCTAAAAGTAATCTTTTTTTTTATTGCTTTCTGTGCCTAAAATTCTACAATTATCAAAATCAAAATTCGGTCAGGTTTCTGTAGAATATGTTCCACTAATGCTGTGTGTTGTTTTGTTAGTACTTTTTGTTATTCCTACGTCATATTCATGCTCTTAATTCTATCTTTGAGATATCTCTTTGTCTGACCAATATATACACTATTACAATTAGTATGGTTGCAATTGATTTCATACACTACATTTGATTTTCCAATTTGGGTGTTTGTGATTTTAGTCTTGTGTAACACTGCGAAATTCTATTTTTATTTTTATAGGCTATGGCGATGTTATCATTCACGTGATAATTTTTCTGAAAGTGAGTTAACGTACGAAATTTTAACATATGTTTTTTAACATTTGTTCTTATGTTGTTATTGGGTTCATCTGTATTTTATGTTACTTCATTTACAATTTGTCTTAGAAGTTTTTCAGGATAGTTGTTATTATTCAGGAATTTCTTGATTAAATCAATTTTTTTATGGCAAATTTCATTAGATAAATTGCTCTCCATGTTAAATTTTTAATAATATTATTTTTTTGTTTAAAACTATGGTTTGAATGAAAATTTAAGTACCTCTCTGAATGTGTCGGTTTTAAATACGAGTCTGTTATAATAACATGGTTCTCGTTCCGTATTAAAAGGGTATCTAGAAACGAGATTTCTTGTTCATATATATTTTCTAAAATAAATTTAATTTTCTAATGAAATTCATTAAAAGTACTTATAATTTCGTCATTTTTTCTGATGAAATTGCCGTAATGATATCATAAAATGGGATGTAAAAAAGATAATTTTGAGAGACATGTTTCTTGCAGTATTGACAAGGCTAAATCGACACAAATTGGAGAGAGCGGGTCACCCATTGCCAAGCCAAATATTTGCTCGTAGTATTGCTCTTCAAAAATGAAATAACTACTAGTTAGACAAAAAAAGTAATTAAGTTTAAAAGAACATCTTCTGAGATGGTTGTATAAGTTTGTAACATATCCATTTGCTTTTTATTACATCAGTTGTTAAATTGATGTAATACAGAAACCTGACTACAATTTTGATTTTGATAATTGTAGAATTTTACTTCCAGAAAGCAGTTTAAAAAAAAGATTACTTTTAGAAATAATAGAAATTAAAAAAAAAACAAAAACAGCGTAAATAAACGCACAGATATAGTAGGCCTTAATTCTAAATATTTTAGTATAATAATGTAATATAATAATTTTAAAACGTAAATAAAATAATATTACAATTGTTTTCTGTGTACCTTCCTATTTTTATGTGCGAGGCATTTTACACCCCACCACTCGACTATCATATCGCTGGTTGAATTCACTAAAGGAACTCATTACTGTAATAACTATTTTAACACGTATGTGTATTGTCTTACATATTTCTCAAGTATTAACTTTTGTTAAAAAAACATTTTAATTTATTGTAAGATTTATTTTATAGTAATTATGTGATCGTGTTTTGTAACAAACTCTTGTTTTTTTAGACACAAGCAACATTATGAATGTAAGTAGTTTAATTACAACTTTGTTATTATACAAAAAAATAATTATTGTGTTTTATATATTGCAGTGAGCCTTGAAAATGAAAAAATAAATTTTTCGAAACGTCGGCATTAATTCAGTAAGTGTTGTTGATTTTCCCATTCGACCTATAATCCCACAAAAACTCGAAGATCAAAATTTGTGATATTGATAGAAAGTGTATTTTTTGTGACATGCCAGGGAAGATTTTACTCTTATGTAATATTTTTAAGCGAAAGTAAATGAACATTTTTATAATACAGATTGCATTTTCAATATATTTTAATCAAAATTGCAATGTAAAAAATCATGACTTAAAATGTGATATTGTGACATGAGGGAAAACATGCTAACATGATAAGAAACTTTTACTGCAAAATTTGGTGGAACTCAGATATTTTCAGCGGGAACCATGGGATTGTTGAGGTTGGGAAGAAGCACTGCAATGGCTGGTACAGTGTGATTTCATAATAAATCAAGATAGTCTGGTCCATTTAAGCTGTTTTCTATTGATAAAGTTGCGACGATATATTTGGGAATGTTGCGTGTGGATTTCTTGCATCCAGTAGGAGTTATCACTGGACCAAATATTAGAGTTATGTCTATTTCTCTTGCCATTTAAACAAAATGTTGCTTCAACGGAAAATGGAATTTTAAGCACAAAATTATTAGCATTACATACATTTTGCATAGTGTAATATCCAATCTAGATCATGTTCTGAAAGATCCTGTGTGAAATGGATTTTGCAAGATTTTATGTTTTCATAATATTAATAACCGACCTTTGGCATATGCCAGGGTTAGTTGTGCTGGCGATGTTTGAGGACTCTCTTCAATTTGCAGCATAATATTAAATTTTACACGATCAATTCCGGCTGATATTGGCCGTCTGTTTTGGGTAGATCTTTGATATGTCCTGTTTGTGATTTCCCGATTTGAATGAAGGACATTGAACAGTCTACGAACTTCTTCATATGAAAGTTTCTTATCTCCAAAACCCCCCATATCTAATTAAAATGTCTGTGTGTTCTGACTATAAAACAGTGTCAAGATTCTAAGACTTTATTCAGGCAGGTAAAAAAATTATGATATTAAGGCATGTGATATAAATACACTTTTTTTTACTAATTCAAATTAGGAAAGTTGTTTTTGCGTCCACTACATTAAAATATGGACGAACATATTTTATATTAATATTTTCTACCACATTTGATTGTACTGGAAGCAATGTGCTGGAGTCAATTATATCCAAAATTTTCCAGTTAATTCAAAAATATAAAAACATCAACTACCAAACTTTTTTTTCTTTTACTTTTATGAAGGTTAAAAAATTCTAAAAAAATTTAGTTTAGTTAGATTTTCGAACGAACCCCAAATAAATTATTTTCCAATATTTCTTTCCAGTGGTTTATTTAAAATTGGTACTACGAATGTCTCACAACATCATTTGGAGAGGATTTTGTCAGCACAATATGCATATTCTGCAACCTTAAAATTTCATATTTTGAGAATGTGGCCTCATCTATAAGAAGAGTCTTAAGAAACAGGTGATTTTCGTAAAATAAAAGTTCAAATGTGCATATTCTTTCATGTATTACGGCGAAAATACCGTTACACGGGACACACAGTGGACCAGAATTAATTTTTAGCGGGACAAAACCTAAATTTGTAAGAATTAATGTAGAAATGTGTTCTCGATTGTTCTTAAGGGTGTAAAATCTTTCCTGTAGGCATCTTTTTGTTAAAGGTATGCTACTTTTTCCTTTTTTATTTAACATTTTTAATACAGTTATTTTTGATATTATCTAATTCCAAATATTAACAAAAGAAGTGCCGTTATTTTTAAATTACATATTGACTTAAGTTTCTAAAAAATTGCGCGCATTTGCAAACTGCAATTTGAAGTTTTTAGGAAGCTTATACAATAACTGTTAATAAAATGTAGTGCCCATTATGGACATAGAGAGTTAACTTGCTTTTATTTGAGCTTTCTTTTGTCATGAGTAGGGCTGTCAAAAGTGTTCCGTGGGACAGTGGCGGACACGAAATTAACTAATACGAGAAACAATAAACTGTTACAATTTATAACAATGTATGTAAAACTTACCCTCTTAAATAGCTTGACGACCTAGCTTGCTTATCACAAACTGGAGAAGATGTGTAGCCATTTTGCAACATCAGGTATGTTTTTATAGTTGTCTCCATGAATGATGTTCGCTTTGGTGAAAATATATTCTTATATTTTGAAAACGACCGTTCGACATCTACTGATGTAGTACACGCATACATAAAATAGTCTTTGAACGCACTTAACGGATCTGGGGCTGCACCATCACATATTTGTCTTAATTTGGTAAAACCGGTGTCTTTATTTAACACACTTGCGAACTTTTCTTTAACGCGCTCATTTGTTGTGTCACTTATAGCGTGTAGCAGTAGATTTACTTCGTCCACTATTTGCAGTAACTCCGCTAACGAGAACGCACTGTTTTCTAATTTTTTTATGCGTTCATGTAATGGTTTATAATTCTTCGTAATATTTCTTAAAGCTGTTTCAACGGAAATATATTCGAATTTTGTCTGGCTTTTCTTAATAGCTGCAGCCTCATCTGGATTGAATTGTAGTATCATAGCTTTTATTTGTTGGAAATATTCAGCATAATAAAAAGCTGCCTGTAACCATGTTCCCCAACGTGTAAGAATCGACTGTGGTGGTTCAGGAATACCGGGACACTTGCTATGAAATGCACGGAGACGTTTAGGAGATTTAAGAAACATTTTTTTTGTACTTGCTATTAATGCATTCACCTCTGGAAAACCTTTTCGAATAGTTTCTGCCACAAGATGTAAAGCATGCACTTTACACGTAACATGTATAAACGTACAACCTTGTTCTTGCAAGGAACGGCCTACCGAACGCATTGTCACGGCGGCATCAGTCACAAACATCAACACTTGACTTTTTGACAGTTAAAATTTTTCTAACGTCTCCAACACCACCCTGTTAATTGTTACGCTAGTACACTGACTCAGTCTTTTGCTAACTAGTAACAGTGGAACTGTCGGTTTAAGGTAATTAAAATAGATTTTTTTTTACAATCTGTTGTCTCATCAACAGATAACCACAGCCGTGTATTTTTTAATTCACATTTCATCTTATTTACCATGTCTACGTGTACAGTTGGTAGAACGTTGTGCGACTCGGTAACTTCACGTGGGCATTGTATTTATTCCAGATCTCTCGAAATGGTTGTTTATCGAGTATGTGCAGCGGAACATCACAGGCAATCAGCATTAATAGTAAATCAAACATAAACTGTGTTGTCATAGGCACGCCATTTTTTATATTTTTATGGTGTACACTATTTACGTGAAGTCTACAAACACGCTTATCCCAGCACATCAAATCTTTCTCGCACACTTTACAAATTATTTTAGCACCATCATAGAATAAATCCGGGAATTAACCTATGAATTTATTCACTTTGTCAGCAAATGGCCGTTTTCTACCCCTGCGACGTCTGCCATGCTTTATTATTAAAGTAATATTAACAATACAGTACAACAAATAAAATAAAAACACAAAAACAATATGCAATACGCCCAAGTGACTTAACGTGTACACAACTCGAAAGCTAATAATAGACTGGACTGGAGAAAGAGTTTCGCGGTCAAGGTGAATGCCGGCGACAATAAGTACATCTGTACTCTACGACCATGATACACAGAAACGATTTACAGCTTGAGTATTAGTATATTGTTATATTTATAGAGACAATGTCTATTACCAGAACAGAATTATTTGGGTTTTTAAAAGTCAATTTGCTTATAAATATAGTTGTCTAATTCTGAATTTATCTGCACAATCCATGTCATGAGATGGCTCTTGTCTTTTAAAAATTCAAATAACTCTCTTCTGGTAACAGACATTGTCTCTGTAAATAAAACAATATGCTAATACTCCAGGCAAAATAAAGCACAAATAAAAATAAGTTCCCTGTATGTCCCTAATGGGTACTACCGGGCACTAATAGTTATTGTATAAGCTTCCTTAAAAACTTCAAATTACAGTGTGCAAATGAGTAAATATATAATTTAAAAATAACGGCACTTTTTTGTTAATATTTTGATGAGGTAATATCAAAAATAAATGTATTAAAAAATGTTAAATAAAAAGGGAAAAAAGTAGCATACCTTCAACAAAAAGATTTCCACAGGAAAGATTTTATACCCTCAAAACCAATCGAGAAAACAACACCACTACTATACAATTCAAAAGCAAGTGATAAACTGAGAATGGTCGGGCATTATTAGTGTTCTTTACTTCCCCACTATTTCTAAATGATTTATTTTTAGGAATTCTCATATTAATGTCGTATGCATTGACTATTTCTGTAGATACTGATAATGGAGCTTTTTTTCCAAAATTAATCCTTACAAATTTAGGTTTTGTCCTACTAAATATGAATTCTGGCCCTCTGTGGGACACCTTCTATTAACAAATTTTCCCGAATATTGTCCTGCAGTAATTCTTTCATTGCCTCGGTATTCTTCATAAACGTACTGCATTTAAGTTAATTCCAAAATGTAAAATTCTCATCCGTAACAACACTAGTTTTTATTAAACACAAAATTCATAAAAAGCTTAATAGTAACAAACTAAAAACAGATATATCTTTTACTGTTAATATTGTAATAATAGCACATCTATTTAATTCTTGTACCTATAGAAAATTTAAATTAGAGCAGTTACTTAATTTCTCAAATACAGTTAAACTTATGCAAATCAAGGGTCGATCTTTCCATCTCATATTGAATTTATTTGATAGATATATTCCTGTATACAATGGTGTCAATAATTATTGTTTTCATGGAATTTATTTATCAAATATTTACATTTTTGTAAAAAAGCATAATCTATGTTTATAACTGTTGCCCACTAAAAAACAAAATAAAAGAGAAGAATAAACAGAAGGTGCCATTATTGGCCTAAGCGAATGAAAATATATGTTATGATTTGTATTTCTTTAGATGTTTTCATAATAACTGATACAAATTTAAGCAAAGTCTCGTCAATACATTTGGTATTATGATAAAATAGCTAAATATATATCGACTAGTAAGAGATGAACCTCATCTGTTTAATAATTGAAATACAGAAATACATAGTATTATTCTTATAATCATACCGTCTGTCCGTGATTTAAGACAAATCCTCCGTTCCTAAGGTGTGGATGTCCAGGATTTCCTTGAATTCCAGCCCAAACTGTTGGTCCATTATTACGAATTTGAAAATCAACAGCTCTCACTTTGATTATCATTACACACAGTATAGATATAATACTAAACATCGTGAGATTTTCCATGCTAAAACCTAAAAAAATATTAGAAATCATGTACATGTGCTAATTACAAATTAATAAATAATATATAAAAACACCAACAAGTTCTTGAAAAAAAAGCTGAAATTGTTCAGTGGCTTTTAGAAAAACAAAGTGCTAATCAGGAAAATGTGAAGAAAAAACTATTAGCTACAGTAAATTTTAATAAACAACATTTCACAAAATACGTCATTCACGATATGGCAGAATAATGTGGTATTATTGTATTTGAATTACAACTGCGATAGAATTAGTGGAATCGTTAACTGGTGGGGCCCACACTAATTTTATTAATTATTTTCTCTCCAAATTTACGAATGATTTTGTATTTCTCCGTACTTTCTATTTCATTACTTAAAAAAATATAACAAACTTTCTTTGATAGTTTTCTAATGATATATTATTTTTTGTAGGGATATTTTTAAAATGTAGCATCCCGAGACAGATACGAAAATGTTCAATTGTTTAAATAATATCAAAAAGAAACCACGTATGCGTTCAACAATGTGACAGACACATACAGCAATTTTATAGCTGTTATTACTTTGTACATAATTAAAATATCTGATGTGGCCAGCACATAACTTTCTTATACCAGTATATATCATTATGATGTAAAAAAATCATTCTATTTAATTCTTCCACTTACCTCAATTAAATTTTGATAGCGAATCTTGAAATGTTTCATTAAAATTTTTAAATATTAATTATCAACATCATTCGATACTGTCAATAATCATTCATAGTCATGTATTTTAATAATTTCTTCTTATTGACATTGACATTTTTGTAACTAAATTAGATATTTCAAATGTCAAACTATTAAATTTATCCTAATCCCATTTTATGAGGTCAAATGTGTAAAAAATTTCAGTTTACATCAGCTATATTTAAGTATTTGAAAAATATATTTTATTGGCTTTATATAGTAGACATGATTTATAATCTTTTATCCAGAATATATTTTTTTGTAAAGACATATACAAAAAGTTTGGGTCCCGTGGAGGAGGTCCAGCTGGTCAGCTGACCAATTATGCTCATCATCGAATGTATCATTGTCTTTGGCCTTTAGAACATGTTTACCAAATTTGAAAGTTTTATCTCAAAAACTGTGGCTATCACGATACTACAGCATGCAAACATACTGTTTTCCATAAAGTTGTTTTTTTCATTATAATTCGTCGAGAATCGTCCAGAAATGCAATAAAATTTTTTAATTTTTTTCCCGAAATTGTACCTTTTTTTCTTCTTTTATTCATTATGTCTCTTCTGGTGGTATCACATTCACGAAATTTAATGTGTCACCTAAAATTCTGAGTTGAAAATCTTAACTGCCAAATTTGGGAAGTCTCCCATTAGTATTTTTTGAGTTATCGCGGATATATACACACACACACACATGCGGATACACACACACACACACACACGCGCGCGCGCACACGCACACAACAGCATGCACACACCAACACGCACGCACGCACACACGCACGCACGCACGAACGAAAAAAATACACATTTGTTTCACATATTTTTAAATTAATATTCAATTATTTTTAATTTTTCGTAATTAGAATCCTCATTAAAATAGCACACAAGTTTCATATACAGACTGTCAATTATATGAGGACCACCCCAGATATCTCGCTTAATATCCATGGTGGAAGAAATTGGTTTGATAAAATTCATTCCATTTTTTAAAAGATATATGACAGTGAAAACAAATTTTAAATTCGTCAGAGATTTGATCAGACAATGTAAAAAAATAGAAATATTTCAAATGCGTATTATATCTTCCTTATTTGAAAAGACACAACTATTTTCATGTCTTATGATCTGTGGTATGGTCTCTTAATTTACAAAAAAAAAATGTAGTTACATTCTCATTCACCTACAAATTCTTTTGTTTTAAGATATATACGGAAAAAAATCCGAGCTAAAGATTATTCTGATAGTAAAAGTATTCTTCGCTCAAGTATTCCTAAATATTATCAATTTTAATGTGTACTGTTGGGTTCATATTTTTTGATGAATCAAGAGAGCACACCAAGAACAATAATATTTGGAAACAGTTGATCCACACAGCTGTGATCTCTGTAATATTGCTCTAACATTCACCTCTTTTATTTCTTTTTCATATATTTTTAAATAAGGAAGCTATAAGCGATTGAAGTGTTTCTATTTTTTACATTTTTTGATCGTATCTAGAAAGGCCATAGACTCAAAATTTGTTTTGACTCTCCCCAATATCTTGTTAAATATGAAACCTAATGATAATATATTATATACTGCTGAATTTAGAAAGAAATTTTCTTTAAATTGATGTAAATATACAGGATGTATCGATTAAAATAAAAAAGTTGAAGTAATTTCCGTTTAAATTGGATGTGATAAATATGAATATGATACGTATTTTTGATAAATCTTACGTTCATTTCAACATTAATATACAGGGTGTTAATTTCTGTATTTTCAGTTTTTCGGCCATAACTTTTTTATTTAATGTTCAATTGTTTTTTCTTTTCAAATTTGGATTCCTCAGAAAAAATATATGTGCAGTTTTTGAATTTTATCCGTAGGTAAAAAATAAACCAATGAAATCGAGTAAGGCACTTAAAATTATCACCCTGTATATAGGTAATATTATATACACTTATTAAGAATGTAGGTGTGTTTACATAATGTTGTTTTGCACTTAGATAATGAGTGCAAATTATACCTATGATTATCCTAATCTACCGGTTAGTAAACAACAAGTAATTAGTACTAGAGGTAGCATAAATTAAATGGTATATAAATAAAATTCTTCTAGATTTTTATTATGTAATTTTAATGTACATAGTACTGTTTCTTATAAATCTTTATGTATCTGTTTTAAGACCAAGAAACAAGTTCCAAAAATAAGCAAAATAATAGCATATTTTCCGTTTTCAACCATCTCGAAATTAAAAACACCCAGTGTACATAGGAAAATTTTAACATGAATTAAACAAGAAAATATCGTATGTAAATAGGATTTTTTGCATGATGTGTCCTCAATTTTTACTAAAATCGTCCTCATCTAAAGTAGCTATTAAATTCAATATCTATAAATAAATATATTTACATTTATTATAATTATTTTGGAATTGATATTTGTTTCATATTTTGCATTTCTAGAAAAAAATAATAAATTAATTATTTGGGTATTACATAACCCAGTATGAAAACAATTAACTAGCTATATTTTCTTATAAGCTATATTTTCCAAGAGAGTACAATATGTGCAGTATCATAGTTATAAGTCTAACAATATAGATGTACTGTCAGGAGTCCCGCAAGGTTCCATTCTTGGTCCCCTTCTATTTAATATATTTATAGATGACATAACATCCTCTCTCAAAATCGGCTTTCTAATGTATGCTGACGACATGAAATTGTATTCTAAAATCGACTCATATGATGACTGCGCTCGGCTACAGGATGTATTAAATCAAATTAATGATTGGTGTTTTGCTAATAATCTACCTCTTAACATTATGAAATGCAATGTTATGTCGTTCAGTAGGCAATTAAATCCTCTAACCTTTGCTTATCAAATAGACAATGTAATCTTGGCTCGTCCCTGCTTTATAAAAGATGTGGGAATTATATTTGATAGTAAACTGTCTTTTAATGAGCATGTTAACGTAACACTAAAAGTAGTCTATAAAAATTTTGGATTTGTAATAAGAAATAGTAAAGATTTTGCTGACCCTAGCACAGTGATACTCCTGTATAACGCATTCATAAGATCATGCCTGGAATATGCATCCATAGTATGGTGTCCAACATATGCCGCATATATAGACAGTATTGAAAATATTCACGTAAATTTCTTAAGTATATGTATTTTAAGTATAACGGAATTTACCCCACTATTGGCTTTCCCCACGATTTGCTATTAAACTTATATAATTTTGTGTCACTGAAGGAAAGAAGATCCATGCACTCTATCATTTTTCTGCACAAGATAATTAAATATGATTTTGATTGTCCACAAATTCTCCAGCACCTTGACTTTAACGTACCGAGATTAGCCTCGCGCTTTCCTGAAACATTTCATCTGTCCACTCCTCGAACTAACCTATTAAAAGCATCGCCACTCTTTCGAGCTTGCTCTAATTATTCAGAGGTTAAAGACAATATTGATATATTCAATTGTAAAATAAAGGAAATAAAGAACAAATTCTTAAAAAATTAGCAATTTACCTGATAGATCTGGACTACTTAGTGTATTAGTAATCTGTTTATTAATTTTTTTTGTATTTTTTCCCCTCTTTTTTTAGTATTATTAGCTACTTGTCACTTTGTGTTAATTTAATTGTTTTTATAAAAAATTTTTTTGTTTTTTTTTTTGCTAATTTTGTCTATCAATCATTTCTGTATTATATTATACATATACTGCTATTTTAAAACTATGTTTTGTAAAATAATGTACATATTTAAATGTTGAATATTGTGTAACTATCGGCAGATATTTTGTTGCACTGTCTGTTTATAG
The DNA here is from genome assembly GCA_029963845.1 of Rhamnusium bicolor. Lineage (NCBI taxonomy): Eukaryota > Metazoa > Arthropoda > Insecta > Coleoptera > Cerambycidae > Rhamnusium > Rhamnusium bicolor. Next base: position 78,996 of record JANEYF010003597.1, read on the forward strand.
TTTGTGTTCCTATCCCGTAAATGGTAATTTACTGTGGGATAGTGTAGTTAATAAATAAATAAATAAGTAATATAAATAAATAAATAAATAATTTACACTGTCCTCCTTATTTGAATGTTCTAGTATAAAAGTTGTAGTTAGACAAGCATTCAAATATATTTTACCGCAGAAAGTACTAAAACAACTACTTCTAACTATATTCTATTCATGCTAGTATTAGAAGCAAAAAAAATGAGATTAAAGAAAATTTTGACTCACCAAAGAGAAAATTTGCATTTAAGAAATGATTCCCTGCAGCTACCAATACAATAATGAAAACCTCTAAACCACTGCACAAAGTTATTTTACAAAACAGTTAATTGCATAATTCAAAATAAAAATGACAAATGACCGTAGTTTGAATTATGTAATTAAAATATTTTTTTAGATAATAGATTCGTGTTTTCGAACTCCCTGAAAAAATTTCGAAAGATGAAATATGTGCTGCAGTTTAAGGGTTTTCATTTTTGTATTGTAACTAGAGGAAATTATTTCCTAAACGTAAATCTCATTGTTTTCAGGTTTTTTTTTACTTTTTTGATTCTTTTTCATCTCGTCTAGGACTAAAATTTTTGAAAATAATTTTGTTGTGTGTCATGCAGTTGTTCACGAGGATTCCATTAGCTATTTAAAACATGCTATCGTCTTTTCTTTTTAAAAATGTAACCTCAACTTGCACTTTTTGCATGGAATAAATAATAAATTTTTAGGTAATTAATTTTTTTTCAAAAATATGTGTAAATTTCTTATCATTATTTTCAAAAAATAAAACAATTACGCAAAAAAAACTGTTTAAAAACTTAGTTCTTTTTAATGGGTATCATAGTGCTACGCACGAATTATTAAAAAACGTTTAAAAAATATATGTTAATTTCATTTCATTTAAAAAAAATATAAGTTGAAAGCAAAAAAAAATCAATAGACTCATTGAAATTCTCGTGAAAAGCGGCGTATGACAAAAAATACGTCTTGTCTTATGACGCTACAAAATGAAAAAATGAACAACGCGAAAAGAAAATGGATAGTTAGTTAAACTCTGATTGAGATATTGAATTTATCTCCATAAGGCCCAGTATATACATCTTCTGGTAGAGTGGCTGTTAGTTGCCACACGAATTTATATTAATTATTACAAGTCTACTTTTGCAAAAAACTCATCACAGCGAAGTATATTCTCATATGAAATAACTGTTCTGCAAAAATAGATAAATGGTAACTATTATTTTATTGGTTTAACAATTTTATTCTTAAATTTATCTGTTCGGCAACTTTACCAGAAGGTGGATATACTGGCTCTAAAGTAGACTTTTTATATGGTAGGTATCGATTTTATTGTAGACTCACTCTTTATATATAAAAGACCCATCGATCTTAGTCCACCCTGTACGAAGCAAAAACAGCAAGAATATATGAAGTGCAGACAATTCAAATGTGTTATAGCTAATAGTTAAGTAGGGCCTAATTTATTTGTAAAGTATTATTAACATAGTATTTTGTCCAACGTTAGGTCATTATTATATAGGTCAATCCATAATAATGTGCTATATCACAGTAAGATTCAAATTCAGACCGGATATAGTTATAAACTATAGTGAGATAAAATATGATATTTAAAAAAATATAATCAACATACACCCAAAGATAATCTTTGAGTCACCAAACAATAAATAAATAAATAAATTTATTCAGGTAAATAGGTTTTAACATTTATAAATTACAATTCATTCAACTCATAAATTTTTCTAAGGGTGAGTCACCTAAGTAAAATAACCTGTGTTGTGAATCTCGCCTAATAGTAAATATGATTGATAAAAACAGTATGGAGCAAATAATATTTTTATAAAGATTTAAGTTCTTAAGAATACTGTTACACAAAACAGAAATAGAAACTAAAGTAAATAATGGAACACGGAGGAAAAAGAAACACTGTGGTGAGAATGTAGAACCTATGAAACGCAATAAATAAATTAGCATCAGTTGGTAGGCTAAGATGTTAAAAGAATAAGTAGAGCAAAATAATAACTTAGATAATCAGAAACGTAATAGGTACTTCAGTATATACACGCATACAGGATTATACTACAATATACAAATTAACACATACACATATGTATATATCTACAAAAAAATCAAGTTGGCTAATAAAATTTTCAATTTTTAATTACTTTTTAAATTTATTTTATTTGATATATTTTTTAAAGGTACAAGCAGCAAAGCTTGGGTCCACAATAGAAGAAAAATCTTTGTGTATGTGATTTTGTACATAAAGGTGCGGGGTTGTTCATTATGAATTACCAACCACTTATCATCGTTATTATTGCCCACAGAAAAAAGTTTTAAATAAAAGTTGTGTGGTTATGACTGAATTTTGTTAAAATGCTATCAGAAGTACAGTAGCGTGCAGATTTCAGGGGATACAAAAAAATAATATTTTTTTATACATGGGATATCCTCTATATTATTAAAATTTTGGAATGATCCTTTGTTCCTGATTTTAAAAATATACCATATGTTACACCTACCATATACCGTTTTTGAGTTATTAAAGGTCGAATATCTTAGTTAAACTAGTTACAAAAGGATATTTTCTGCTTCTGGGATAATTATTTCCAGATAGGTAACTCCACTTAAAGTATAATCATAAAATATAGGCCCAACAATTTTGTTCCTGAAAATTCCACACCAAACGCTAACAGTTTGTCTTCCTGATTTTTTATTTGTTTTACCAATCTTTTTCTGTTGTACTAGTTTTACCACGACCTTCGATTTTTTCTATTAAAAAGTCCTGCCGTAGAAAAGGATGATTCATCAGTCCATAATAGTTTAGTAAAAAAATTCGGGATCTTCATCCAACTTTTGATTCATCTGGCGGCAAATGTCCAACCTTTTCCTTTCATGAGCCTCTGTTAAAACTTGTACGGGTAAAATTTGTCTGTAGCTGTTATTTTTTAACGTATGTTGGATTTTGGAATAACTTTTACCTAATTGATCGACTGCATTATTTATACCACATTCAGAATTTTTTTAAAAATAATACAATGCTTCAAAAAAGTCTATTCGCGAATAAATATGGATGGGCTTATCTTCGAAATGAAGCAGAATATCTAGCTGTTCTTCCTGGTTTGTTTAAACTACACGCTTTTTTCTATTAATACTGGAGGTATTATTCACCTTTCGGTAAATAATTTTGAATGTATTTTCTGATGGTGTTAGACGATTTGGATACAACACCCTATATACTCTTTTTGCTGCACGTTTATTTTTGTTATTTTGTATATAACAAGTAAACATTTGGACATTTTCTTCCTCACTGTAAACCATTTTGATTATTTCAAAAGAAATGTCTCTTATCAAACATAATAGTTGTCATTTTCATAGCTCACTTTAACAATGTTAACTTTTTCATATTTACAGTCACTAGTTTAACTAATTCGACGTTTAATAGCTCAAAAGCGTTTGGTATGGTAGAGGCAACATATGGTATATTTTGAAATCAAGAACAAAGGATCATTCCAGAAATTTAATAACATATAGGGTATCCCATTTAAAAAATATATTTTTTTTCCCCTGAGATCTGCACGCTACTGTATTTTTGATGGCATTTTAACAAAATTCAGTCATAACCACACAACTTTTATTTAAAACTTTTTTTCTATAGGCAATAATAATGATGATTAGAGGTGGGTAATTTATAATGAATAACTCTCTACATCAACTGACTGATTTACCCCTATTCTTGTTCTATAATCATAGGATATAAAAGGCATAGATATTTTGTGCTTCCATAGTAAATATATATTTCTCTTATGCTAAATATTTCAGATTTCTTGTACAGAAGATCAGTGGAGTAGGTCCTTTCATTTTAATCATTATTTTAATTAAAAAATGAATTTTGTGTCCTTGAAAAATCTTCTACAGGTTGAAATTGTCAGAACCAGGACAATAGGTTAAAATAAAAACGCTACCTTGCCTACGTTTCGTTTAATATGCTTAAACTTCTTCAGGGCTCAATAGCCAAATAATTATGTAAAGTTCCACAACAGAAAAACTTTTTTAAAACCAAGTCTGTAGGCATAACAATTATAATACCAATCGATTTAAAAATCAATAAAATATACATATATGTAGACATTCGACACACAACAGATTAAAATTTATCAGTGTTCTTGGCCAAGGACCGAAATCAAATTATTATTATTTGATTTCGGTTCTTGGCCAAGAACACTGATAAATTTTAATCTGTTGTGTCGAATGTCTACATATATGTATATTTTATTGATTTTTAAATCGATTGGTATTATAATTGTTATGCCTACAGACTTGGTTTTAAAAAAGTTTTTCTGTTGTGGAACTTTACATAATTATTTGGCTATTGAGCCCTGAAGAAGTTTAAGCATATTAAACGAAACGTAGGCAAGGTAGCGTTTTTATTTTAACCTATTGTCCTGGTTCCGACAATTTCAACCTGTAGATTATTTTAATTAATGGTTTTTGTAGTACAATCACGTTATTTAACGATGTACTATATAATCCACCCCGTACACATACAATAATACAGTATCTCATTACAGATTCGGCTAAAGCATCGTACACCGTAATTATGTTTTTTTCTGTTAAGAATATCTCTTAACTGATAAAATTTAAAAATCAGCCTTCTGAGTTTATTTGCCAGGTATTCTATATGACGCGTCCGTCGTAGATATTGGTCTACTACAATACCAAGATATTTAATTTTTTCTATCCTCTCAACTTTGAGGCAAACACAACCTATATTACTTTTACATAGTCTATCATGAATTGTAATACAGTTTTTTTGAGGTTGATCTTTTATTGACGACGAAAATGTTACAATTTTTTTTGCCAACGTTTAAACTCAGAAGGCTAGTTTTTAACCAGTTGTTTATGACATGAAGGTCGGTTTCTGCATTTTCACATACTGTACTCCAGGAATCACCTACAAATACTATTTCTGTGTCATCAGCGTACGAAACTACACGACCTTTTATATTTTTAATAGCGACATGTTATTAATGTACACTAAAAACAAAATGGAACCCAATACCATCCCTTGAGGGACGCCCATGTTAACTATTAATGGCTCGCTAAAACTTTCATTAATTTTTACTCTTTGTACTCTGTTAGTTAAGTAATCCTGAAATAAAGTTAATGGAGAACCTCGTACTCCTATATTCTCTAATATGTTTAACAGTATCTTATGATTGACGGTGTCAAACGCTTTAGCTAAATCTAGAAACACCGTTAAGCATTTCTTATTGTTGTTTAGACCACTTACAATATTATTAATTACCTCCACCACTGCATCTTCTGTTGATATATTTCCCTAAATCCGTATTGTTTTTTTTTTAATAAATTGTTTTCGAGATTGTTTTGCTCTAAAAACTTAACATTATTTTTTATAGAACTCAACAATTTTTGCAGTTATTTATAAATGAAAGTAAATATGTAAAAAACAAAGGCAAAGTTAAAACAAGTATTTTTGATATAATTTTAAATTTTATTTAAAAAAGATTAAGTGAAATCTTTTTCCACAATATAAAATGCATATTTTGTCTTTTGCTGAAATAAACCAAGTGTTTAGTGTTTTGTACGCTGTTTCCTTTGTGCATAAAAACGTCAACGTAAATACCACACTTCAAATCGTAATTTTTAAATTTTACCTGTAGAAAATAAGATGATGAAATTTCACTTTTAGAATCTTTAGAAATTAATAAATTTTCAAACGTACTTGTTATTGTCGAATGATGATCAACTTGTTCCCCATTTTTAAATCTATTTAGGTCTTACTTTTTTTATTTTGCTGCTTTATATTAATATAAATATCCATGTTCTGAACTTATTAATTTATTATAAGACTCAAATATATTGACACTCTACTTTCAGGGCGAATATCTCAAAAATGACGAAATTGCTAATTTATGTTTAAAAATATGTCAAGTATTTACGAGATATTTATGCAAGCTTCTAATCCGTCATTTTTCAGAATGTATGCGTACTATATAGACAACATTTCAGTAACCAATGAAGGCTAGCTTTCTTTACAGACTAAATTTTTTTCGCAATTATTCTCAAAAACGTCACCGTCGCCAATTAAGTTACTTTTCGAGAATTTCTTTTCAGAAAAAATATTCCAGATATATCAAATATAAATCGAGTTAACAAGATCAATAATAAATGTAAATACCAGAAAGAGATCCAAATAGTTATTTCAGCAGTTTTAAATTTTAAATCTTTTTCGGAAAAATGGTAAATATGAATATTTGTATTCTTATACAACTGTGTATAAAACCACAGAAACGTTAAATATTTCTAATATTTGCCACCGCACAAATTTTAGTTGCAAAATTCCGTAAAACGAAAATTTATACAATTTTTATTTGTTGTTAATAATCAATCAATCATCTTTGCGGGACTGAACTGCTTTTTTTTCCAATTTGAAAGAAATTTTGTATTTCGTATGCATACATATTTTAGACCATATACAAACTTTTATGTGGAACAATATTCTCAAATTTTGGATTTTAATTGTCGTTTTGTCGGTAATCAGAGAAACAGATATCTTATATATTTAATATAATTCTAGACTTAAATTTAAATATATTGTTAATAAACGTCAGAGTCTACTTACAATGTTTACTAATTTGAGGTGGCACTGTAGTAAAATATAATGTTGGGGAAATATGCTTTTATACTACCCAGTATGGAAATGGAAATAGTGGGAAAATGAAGTGATGTAATAATGTTATAAATATTTATGTTATTGTTATCATATTTCAAGAAACAACTTATTTATTGTATACTACGATGAATCAATCAATATCAAATGGTAAACCCAATGTTTTGCTCTGAAAGTTCTAACTGTAACACAGTCGAGCTTTTTTATAAAGAATTTTCCGAAATCTAATTAAATTAATTATATAGAAAAAAGTACACATATTTAAAATGTTAAAATAATTTTATCGAATAAAAGGAGTGTTTGGAAGCTCTAAAAATTAAAATTAGGTTTTATGAGATTTACGCTGGTTCTTTGTAATTTATATTTTTAGCCACATTTTTTTGGATATAGCATTTTGACGTTTTTCTACAAAGTGTTCAGATTCTAATTTTTGCACACATTTATCCTATGTTCGAGAAAAAATCTTAAACAGACCTGTTACCGATTTATACCTACCTGTAGAAAATTTCAACTACAAATATATCAAAGATCAATGGTTTCTCGTTAAATAATGTATTTTCAACAGAACATTTAGTAAACAATCAAAAATAATTAAAAAATTCTCTATCTGCTCCTGAAGGTAAAATAGCAGCATTTGTTGTATGTTGCCGGCGATCTGGCGATTGTTTCTATCTTAAAAGATGATAGATATCCAAGACGTGCGTGACACATATGTTTACATTTTATTTCATGTACCATTCGGATAGAATATTTAGCCATTACTGCTTTTATATTTTAGGAATTTTGTACACAGGAGAGATTACATACGCTTGCGTAGTATCTAATTGGATCGCATTTAACATACTCGAAATGCAAAAAATTTTAAGATAAGGAGAATTTACCAGATCGTAGGCGATATACTACAATTAATATATTTAACATTGTAACTAGTTCACATCTCCAAGCATACCACATATGATTCCCAACTCTTCAACATTTTTATCTATTTGATTCTGCACAGCCACTAATTGCATCAACCAAGATCTTGGCAAGACATAAATATGTGCAACTATATGAATTTAGGATCGACCACAATAATTATTGGATTGTTTGGGAAAATGAGATTATATAGGATTTGTTATATAGAGATAATTACGTATTCTCAATAAATACCACATTAGTTTCATATTGCCAAGTACGAGAAACTTGCCATTCTATAATGAAGTCATTGCAAAAACAACATTAGTCAATAACTTATTTTGTAGTCACTCCCAAAACTGCTGGCTAACTTACAGATACTGATGTCAAATGTGAATAATAATTTCAGCTTGTTGTGACGTCTCATTTGGTAAATTAGCATAACACAAGTGAATAGGAAAGTGATCATGAGTCGGAAAGAAAATGATCTGTAATTCTTAGAATTACAAAAGAAATATTATTAGAAACTAAGGATAAAGGCAAGGAATACTAAGAGGAAAGAAAGTATGCGAAAGAAAAACAGGCCAAAAAATAGAAGTGTCATTTTTTATGATTTGTACTCTACTAAGAATAACTATTATTAATTTCACAGAACTCTGTTAAGTATTTAACAACCTCCTTGATGGCAGGTGCAAAAACTTATGTGTTTCATTAACTTTTAAGAAAAACTTATTAAAAAAAATCAGAAAACGTTGTCGTGTTTACGTGCCAGATGAATACTTTCAAAAAATTTCCTTCACTTCTCCCTTTTAGAAGAATTGATAATATGAGGTGTAGTTAAGGTACTGTTACACGAGCAATTTTTATAGCAATTAGTTGCTGGGCGACACACTGGAGCAATTAATGGAGCAATATTGCCCAATATTGTGCGATTTTCAACAAGTATTTCGGCAACTTATTGTCATATTGTTCTACATCGTTTATAGTTGCTTGTATCTTTAGGTCGAGTTGCCGTGTATCCATCGTGTTTGGAAAATTAAGGGCGATTATTGTTTCCATCTCGCTTGCCCATATACCTACCTCCATCATATTCTTTGACTATTTGCTTTGTGTTGTGCCGGTGAAAGATTGCAAAGTGTAAAAAATGTGTGCTTCGTGGAGCAACATTCATAACTCTCAAATTGAATCAAATACTCAGATGGCCATCACTCCGAACAATAACGCTAATCTCATTTCTTCTCAGCCAGTTGAACCCTCCTCAATAAACGCGGACACCTCTCAAAATCAGGATGAGGACTATGACAACAACGTTATGTTGATTAGAACAATTGGAACTACTCGAAGTACATTTTAAACTTCTTCAACTCGCGTGCAATACATAACTACCGATAACTATACTGAAACCTGTAGCGATTCTAATTTATCTATATAAAATGAATGTAAAATAAATGCGTATTTCCTCAACTTTTCTATTACTTTATAACTATATATATATATATATATATATATATATATATATATATATATATATATATATATATATATATATATATATATATATATATATATATATATATATATATAAACAGTGAAGGAATTTGACGCGGGTTTAATTACATTACAGTAACAAGCAATATGAGTTTAACGGGTACGCCCGCATTTTTTCTGCCATTTGCAATTTTTGCATTTTCCACCGTGCAATTTTTTCTTTATGCGGGCGTACCCGTTAAACTCATATTGTTTGTTACTATATATATATATATATATATATATATATATATATATATATATATATATATATATATATATATATATATATATATATATATATATATATATATATATATATATATATATATATATATATGATTAAATATGATTTGAAGGAAACAACTACTCCAGCGGGCAAATACCCCGACCTGCATTGAATTACTTTATTTAATTATTGGCTATCGATCTATCATGATTTGAAGGTGTAATTCAATGCAGGTCGGGGTATTTGCCCGCTGAGTAGTTGTTTCCTTCCAAATCATATTTAATCACATTAGTTTAGTCCACCTGGGCTAGGGGTCGCCGCTCTCGGTACTTGCTGTGATGCAAGTCGCTATCCGCCACAGAGACATCGAGGATGTCGGTCGGATAGTAGCATTCAGACCATATGAGAAGTTTCATACCTCTCACCACTATTCACTTCACCATAGTTTGTATATAACTAGGAAGGTTGGCCACTATCATTTGTCTGTTCCATAACCTATGGCATACTGAAGAGAACAAATAAGTTCGAAATCGATCTATGTCTGGTTAGGAATTGACAAATGATATTGGCTATCGATCTATCATGATTTGAAGGTGTAATTCAATGCAGGTCGGGGTATTTGCCCGCTGAGTAGTTGTTTCCTTCAAATCATATTTAATCACATTAGTTTAGTCCACCTGGGCTAGGGGTCGCCGCTCTCGGTACTTGCTGTGATGCAAGTCGCTATCCGCCACAGAGACATCGAGGATGTCGGTCGGATAGTAGCATTCAGACCATATGAGAAGTTTCATACCTCTCACCACTATATATATATATATATATATATATATATATATATATATATATATATATATATATATATATATATATATATATATATATATATATATATATCTTACCTTTATAAATTCACGTAGAACTTCAACAATAGCCCTGTACACTGTAGGTATGAACTTTGAAATACAGGAATTGGAAACTCGAAATTGATACATTAAACTTCTGTATGAATCTCCAGTAGCCAAAAATCTGAGAGTTATTGCCAATTTTGTCATCACAGGAATCGGATCTCTCATATTAGTGGTTTTTTTGTAATTATGGGACCCAATTTGTTCACAAGTAATTCAAAATCACTTCAGGACATACTGGTGAAGTTTTGGAATAAAAAAGTCGTCTAAACGTAATTCATTACACAATGTAGAAGTCAATACTTTTCGTCGAGCTAAATATGGTCGTACCCACATTCGTCTGTTTCTTTTCTTTTTCTTGTATTTATTACATGCATAATGATAAAAGCACTTGAAGCGACGAGATAAAGTTCATCCATCACCGGGAATAGTTACTCTACTGAATTTTGCCGTGTACACATCTTATGTCTAATTGCTGAATATTCACAAATATCGGTGGGGATTATTCAGCAACTTATTGACGAACAGTTGCTTGTTGTTGTAGTTGCTAAATGTTGTCATGACGTAAAAGTTGGCAAATATTGCTGGCAATTAAGCAATTTTTATTGCCCGTGTAACAGTACCTTAACACAGTTACACAACTGTTGAAAAATGATACAGCTAATATATCAACTGCTTCCATCAAGACCTATAACAACAAAGTGCCAATGAATCCTTAAGAAAAGTTGAAACAGTATTATCGATGAACATATGCAGTTTTATCAAGAGGTATTTAATTGGACAGTAGAAATAGAGGAAACACTAGGAAAAAATGTCAAATATGATGGAGAATACGATTATATATCATTACAAAATATTCTAATTTTGACATATATTTATTTTGTATTTAATATTTTGTGTTTAATTATTATTTCCTTCAAACACAGTATGTCAAAGATTTTATTATTTTATATTTTCAAACTGTTGAGCTATAGAAACAGTTACATATACAATTTTTACTGATTTCTGTAAAATTTTAGTTATATGACTTATGTTGTTTTTAAAATGACCTGATCAAATATTTTGCTTTGAAAAAAATATTTGCAATCATCTGTTAAATAAAATAAGAAATCGTATGAATCTACCTTCTCAACACATTGCCAAAAACGTTATTCTATTTTGTTCGTAAAGTCTATTGTTTTCATACAATACAAATAATAATAATTAGAGATCGGGGAATATCGATAAATGACTTCAATTCCAGGGTTGGCGTAAATATGTTCACGCATATGTGACACAATATCGTACCTTGTGGTTATTTTGGCCAGTACGGTAACATTGAAAGTTAAGCCAAAGGGTGTACTTATTAGTGAATGCAATACTAACACACACATATTTTTAACTAACGATCACAAGGGTAAAAGTACATTGTCTATAGTTTTACTATTGACAATGTACTTACTATTAATAAATACATTGTCTATAGTTATTTATCTGAGGCATCCTGTAATGTTTATTCTCACCTTCTTTAAGTATATTAAGCCCCTATCTTATAAATTATTTAATTGTTGAATAAACGTCTTCGCTAAAAGAATTAATTTATGGAAACATAAGCAGAAAACTGTTATGTTTGACATTGCTAAAAAATTTTGAAAACGGCATCAAAGAGTTTTCCGAACCGCTAATTATAAATCATCTAAGGTTTCATTTTCAGTATATTACTAATATTAACGCACCCACTAAAACATTTGCCACCCTTCCAGCCGTAAACATTGGTGGTTCCATCCACGCTAATCCAGACGTATTTGTCTTCAGTTTAGAATAATGTTTTTGTTTAATAGTGTCACATCGCTGTGATAAATATTTTTCCTTAGTGTCATGATACCAGATACCAGAATAATCTTGTACTGCCCACTAATACAGTTTTGCAATTTAACGAGACATTTTAAAAAAAGTTAACATTCGTTGTCTTTAATTTCTCACTATTTACGTATCTACGTGTTATTCACATAGACGTTTTATAAATACTACGTATTTAGAGTGTATTCCAATGTGTTCGAAGTCATTGATGTATTCATTTTCAATATAGGACAGTGGGCGTAAACACGCGATCCGTCTGTATCTATCTAATAATTACTATTGGACACTCAACAATAATGAGCCCCGTAATTGTTTTTCATAGTTGCTAGCCATTCAATTACCTAATAAAGGCTTTTAATATTTTGTTTCCATTTTTATAAAGAAAATCAGATTTATTGCATAGTACATAAGAATATTTTATCATTTCATATTATTAGGGGATGTTACATTATATGTTTACAATACGTGAAAGACGTCTTTGGAATTTATTGCAACCTCCCAATATCTAGTAAAAAACAACACAGAAATTAGACAACCCCCGAAATCCAAAGCCGAAGCTGTCTAAAAAGGGGTACACTTAAAAAACGTGGATATACAACCATTTCCACCGATATTGTCAGTGCTGGTGATGGGATTCGAACCCGCAGCTATGATAGAAAGATTTCTAGTCGTTTGCCATAGCCAACTACTTCGATATTATTGTAAAAAGATACCACTTGCAAACAAAGGAGCTATATTGAAACTTTAATAAATCGAGAACAGTTATTCATCTAACAAAAAAAAAAAAAAGTATTTAAAAAATGTACGCAAAATGTATGCCTAAATAACTGTTTAAGGCAAATTTAGTCTATGTCTTGTAATAAACATGTATTGGCAGATTTAGTAAGAACATTAAACCCAGAAAGAAACCCGCAAGTACTTCATTTTCATGGAATATTTTGTAGGTTAATCTTTTTCTTGCTTTAATTTGTAGGTTATGTAAAGTAAAAACTGGTGGTGTGAGACATACATATGAGTGTTTAAATATGATTCAAACTGAGAATGCCCCAATATAATTGGGGTTACTACCGAATTAACAGTGTAAATATAAACAACTTCTGTGGATTCAATTTGTTTTTATTTCATCTCTAAATGCAATTTATGATATTGACTATACTATCTAACTACGAATAATTTGACAGAAGATTTTGTAAAAAATATTGAATTTTTTAAACTTTCTATTATAAGTAATTTTAGCATTATAAACATGAATCTGCATTAAATTTTCTAGTAAAGTTTACTCTAATATCTTTCATCGATTTTTGGTAAATTTTATTCTCGTATTAGGTGACAGCTTTTATGTTCAGGATTCTTTTTCCTCTATACGTAGTCTTTATAATGATATACAATTTCTTTTAAAATGAAAATCAAATAATTTTCCTCCAAAATAATTTATAATTTGTTGCATTTAGTGTTCATTTAGGAACAATTGCTGTTTTGATAAATACATATTAGTTTATTGCCTTTCCAAGTCAGTAATATGAACAATTTTATTAGAAATAAGATCATTATTAAGGATAGCGATAAGTTTTCCTTAGGTACTAAAAAGATGTAAATCCACTTGTTTTATCATTATATTTTACAACTTTTTCTAATTTACTACCTGTTTATTTTGTAGTTATCAGACTTAAAGAATTTTTTACTTTCACCCTCATAGAAGAAACGTATATTTTTGAAAACATTTTAGGCACCTTAGGTCTTGTCGTCCTTGAACACGATGGCAATTCCAGATTAAGAGTATAATTTTTTTACAGTAATGCATTTTTAAAAGCATTAAAATATTGGTTATAAAGTAAAAGGCCACACTTTCAATAAACCTCTCGTAATCCTTTGTTTTTACTTTCTTATTCCTAACACAAGGAAGTATAGTAATCCTGATTTTTTCGACCTCGAGATTTTGATTGATTTATACGGTTTGAACCCTCCTGAATCCATTCTGACTATTTTCCGAATGAAGTCTGTCGGTACGTGTGTGTGTGTATGTGTGTATCCGTGATGACTCAACAAATACTAACAGGAGACTTCCCAAATTTAGCAGTTAAGATTGTCTACAACATTTTAGGTGACACATTAAATTTGGTGAATATGGTACGATCAGAAGAGACATAATGAATGAAAGAAGAAAAAAAGGTACAATTTCGGAAAAAAAAAAAAATTTTATTGCATTTCTCGACGAATCTCGACGAATTATAATGAGAAAATATAACTTTATGGAAAATAAATCTGTCTGCATGTCTGTAGTATCGCGATGGCAACCACGGTTTTTGAGATAAAGCTTTCAAATTTGGTACACATGTTCTAAAGGCCAAAGACAATGAAAAATTCGGTGATGAGCAGAATTGACCTAAAAGGGGGCCGCTGGACCCAAACTTTTTTGTATGTGACTTTACAAAAAAATATATTCTTGATGAAAGATTATAAATCATGTCTACTATATCAAGCGAATAAAATATATTTTCCAAGTACTTAAATAAAGCTGTAAACTGAAATTTTGTACGCATTTGACCTCATAAAATGGGGTTAGGATAAATCTGGCAGTTTGACATTTGAAATATCTAATTTAGTTACAAAAATGTCAATGTCAATAAGATTATTAAAATATATGACATGAGTTATTATTGACAGTATCGAAGGATGCTGATAATTAATTATTAAAAAAATTTTATGGAACATTTCAAGGTACGTTTTTAAAATTTAATTGAGGCAAATGAAGCATTAAACAGAATGACTTTTTTAGATCAGGATGATATATACTGGTATAAGAAAGTTATGTGCTGGCCACATCAGATATTTTTTTCTTGTTTTTTTATATGTAATTAATTCAATTTTGGGAAACCTTGAACCTTTTTCTGGAACACCTTGTATATATAATGTCATGTCCGACTATATTGGAAGTTGGATGTACAGAGTGATTTTGTGAGAATTTGCTCTCATCCTAATTTGTTAGTTTTATTACTACGAAAAAATGGTAAATAAAAAAAGTTGTGGGGCTCTTTGTGTAGATATTGATACTCATATCCAAAAAACAATGGAATCTCAAACAAAAGGACTTTATTTTTTTTAAAATTGAAGGCCCTATATATTTTTACGTATTTGATTATAACGCTTTTTCACGAACACAGTGATATAGGGGTTGACGGGTCTATCTCTAATACTGATATAAAGGAAATTTATGTGAGTCCCACCCACGTTAATTTTGTTATTTCTGATATATGAATATGGAAAATGAAAAATATATTTTATTAAAAATAACCTCAATAGTATTTTTGAAAGGTCAGAAATAACAAAGTTAACGGCAGTGGGACTTTGTGTGAGCCCCACTGCCCAAATAACTTTGTTATTTCTGACTATATATGGAAATTGGAAAATATGCTTTATTAAAAATAGCTTCAATTATTTTAGTAATATGATTTTCAACATATTCATAATACATCCTGTAACTTTTTTTAAAAACTATTTTTGATGTCAGAAATAACAAAGTTAACGGGGGTGGGACTCACACAAAGTTTCCCTTTATATATTCCGTAACATTAGAGATATGACCCATCAATCCCTATGTCATTGTGTTCGCGAGAAAGTGATTCAATGTGTAAAAATATACAGGGTGTTCAATTTAAAAAAAAAAATTAATAACCTTAACCATTTTGTATAAGCTTTTATTATTTTTCTGATACCATTTTCAAAATCTACATAAGAAGTCCTATAACTTTTGTATTAACAATTCTTTTGTAATAATGAAAAGAAGAAAGTTAGGACGTGTGGGAATTCTCAAAAAATCACCCAGTATAATTACGTTATTCATAATATGATATTTATAATTTATGGTTATTTGACAATGTATGTTATCATGGAAAGTGCTACACTTCATTAAATTAAGTGAAAAGTAATATAATATTTACCCATAAATAAGTTTTTCATTGCAATTAGAATACAAAACGAAATGATAGTTTATATAATAGATAAACATTAAAATGTAGATAACAATTAAATATCTGCATAATAATGCACTCGATAAACAAATTTCCAAGTTTACTTAACTTGAGGCGTTGTCTGTAAATTCGGTCATTCTAGCATATTAATGAATTGGTAAATTGCTATATATATTTAATTTCACTACATGTCCAGTATTTAAAGAGAGAAAATTAATAACCATTAAGGAAAAAAACCTGTTGGGATCAATCTGATATTCGATACATAATAAATATTATCCACGATTATTAAATAATGTGTCCATTATATATGTGTTTCTTCAAGGATAATGAGATCCATTATTTTTTGCAATGAATAATGATTTCATTATACACTGATTCTCAATTTTTTTATTAAAATTCCATCGAATATGCTACGTCACTTAATGCGTGTAATTGCTGTTTGATTTGAAACGTCAAAGTTTATCAGAATTATTATCGCGATTTTTCCAAAATTTGTTAATATTTAATAGCCTCGTGGATAAAGTATAGAATTCTACTCCCATGTAATGGCTATTATTCACTAGGGTGATTTACAATACGTAAACCTCACACTCGTAAATAATAGCCATCATTACATGCTCGTTGAATAATATACTAATCTATTTATTTACAACAAAACAAAGAACTGATATTCTCTTTTTAAATATACTTTTTTACATCTGATTATTATTTTTGATTGAAGATAAGTTTAATTGATAAAATAATTAGAAAACGTAAATTTAAAGAGACACTTCGAAATTTGGACCTTTCAAAATGAAAGAGAAAATCCGAAATTTGTATCGATTTCATTCGATCCTCGATTCACCCGTGGTATTGGTAAGATTTTTAAAGAAATAGGAATCGGGAAATAAACTACAACAACTTTTAGGCAATCCAACAGACAAAATTGATTGAAACGAAAAGTCGGGGATTTACGAAATTAGCTGTAAGGATTGTAATCAAAAGTATATTGGACAAACTAGACGATCAATTTAAACTAGACAAAAAGAACATATCGCCCATCTTAAATATGGTAGAATAGATAAGTCTAGTGTTGTCCAACATACGTTTGAAAACAACCATAAAATAGATATTAGCAATTTAATATTAATTAGAATAATTAACAAACTGGATGCATTTGAAAGCTTGAAAATCACAAAGTGTAAAAATAGTATGAATAGTGACGGAGGGCCAATCCCAAATAGGCCGCTTTATTGGTTTGTAGGTCACGGTTCACCGAACCGTGACAATAGTTTAGGTAGAAATAGGATACATTACTATCATAAGGTTAGTTTTAATCATCTCCAGATGATGCCAACTTGTATGGCGAAACGCACGTGTTTTGGTGTTTCGTGGAAAACTACGTCAGTGTTATTTCGTGCTATCAATTGTTGTTTTCCAGTTAAGGTACACATTGTTTCTACATCTTTTCTCCAACACGCTGCGTAAATATTATTTTTGTTAAATCTTAATAAAATTTATTTTGGAGATATTATTAGGTTCTATAAATATTATAAACATTATAAAGATGTTTTATTTTGAGCCCTGTCTAAAAATGTAGCCCTTTCTATTTTTATTTCCTGGCTACGACCCGAATCAAATCATTTCTCGCATCTTTTCTAAAATAAAATGAAATCGTGCGTGCAAAATCTATTTAAAGCCAATCTAATTAAGTATTTTACAAAAGTAGTAGTATAAACTGAAAAATATTTTATTCATATCTAATTTCTTATAATTAAAATAAGAATGAAAATAACATTGCGTTTATTTGACGTCACATATATGAAAATGCCACACAAGTAAAGATATTGGAAAACACTTAAAAATAAATAATCGTAATGACTAGACCATTACATAGATAAGTAGGATTTTTTGTATCTATACAAAAAAAAAAATATTATTATTATTTTTTTTTTTTTTTTTTTTTTTAATAAAAAATAAATAAAAAAAAATAAAAAAATTATATATAATAAAAATATCCTAAAAAAAAAAAAAAAATTTTTTAAAAAATAAACTATTGAGATATTAAAAAAAGTTTGTTTTTATTTTATTATTATTATTATTATTATTATTATTATAATATTACATAAACACTCAAAAATAATAAAGTAATAAATTCTCTTCAAATAATAATTATTGTATTATCTATTTCTTCATAAATATGTTTGAATATTTTTTATTTATTTATCACAAATGTTATAATAAACAAACACCCGTTTGGGTCCGTAAAATTAGCCGTCTCAAATAGAATTTTTTATCTCTTGTTTGTGTCATAATTACATACCTTATTTGTACCTACATGTAACTCATGTACGAAAATTTGTATTTCACTCAGTCTAGAGATATCAAAAAAGTTATTTTTGGTGTAAATATTCCGGGATTCACACAAATATTAAATTTTTTAGTTCACTAATTTTGTAACTAATTGTAAGTATTTGTAACTCATATGTCGGAATTTGCAACTTATATAACACGCTAAATGGGTTATTTCTTATGTATACATCCCGAAAATTGTATAGTACGTAATTTTCGAACTGTTCATCTTATCATGACAGTAATCAAAACTAAAATTTGTAAGTGAACCGTTATCAAGTTCTAAACAATTAAATTTTGATGATCAGTAAAAATTACGGATAACTGTTGTTGATATTACGGATATAAAAAACAACAAAGTGGAAAATGTTTTAGTACGCATTTAATACAAAATTAAGTTCTGACGATATATTTAATCGCAAGAAAATATTACAAAAAAAAACAACGCTGAAGCAATTCAACAGCTAGTAATGCAAGCACTTGAAAAATTTTGCACACATAAGAACAATTAAAATGTGAAACTGAAAAATCTTCTACAGATGAAGATTCTCTTTGAGAATTTTGATTTTTTCAATAATGATCAGTTTGGGTTTAGAGCCAAATTGTCCACTGCATTAGCAGCAAACACCCTAACCAATATAATAAATAGAGGATTCGAACAACGTGAAATTTTGTATGCTCAGTTTTTAAATGTAAGTAAAGAGTTCGGCTGCATCTCCCATGATATATTATTAAAAAAGTCAGACTTTTATAAATTTTCTACTACCAGCTAGAAGTTAATATCTTATCTTCAAGAAAGATTTGATAGCCATCGCAACATGAATTCAAAATCAATAAATGTCAAATTTGGTGTCCCCTAAGGCTCCATTTTAGGCCCAACTCTTTTTTCTTGTTTTTATTAATGACTTGTCATATAACACCGTCTCAGCAAGGTCTGTTCTTTTTGCTGATGATACAATATTAATATATGATAACAAAGATACCAACGCATTACTTGCTAGTGTTCGCGATACCCAGTCTGCCATCCAAGATTGGTTCTTGGCAAACAAATTAATGTTAAACTGAATTGATGATTTTTAGTTTAAGGCAACACACGATAGATGAAGTGGTAACCACTGATTGTGTTTAATTTCTAGGCGTCCACCTGGACGACAAATTAACATGGGAAAAACACGTACACGTTATTTGTGGCAAAATGTCTAAAAATATTTATTTATTACTTAATCTTGCAACTTGTGTATCACAGACAACTTTATTAATAGTGTATTATGGTTTAATTGACTGCCATATTCTGCATCAGCTTTTACTGTACAAAGGAAAGCAGTAAGTATGATCGCGGGTTTAAGTTACATGCAGGGAATCTTTTAAAAAACTTAAGATCCTAATTTTATATAGTATCTATATATTTCAGTGCTTTCTATACATTAAAGATTAAAACATTTATCACGCGATCAACTACATTCATATCCTATCTGAATTTATGGGAACTTATGGTTTATTTCAAACTTATTTGCAACATTAAAACTATCGGCTTCTTTGACAGCGGTAAAGGGACCAAAGAAGCCGTCGTTTTTTATGTTGCAAATAATTTTGAAATAAACTGTACAGTTAAACTATACAAAAAATCGGATATAATTATCGAAAGTATGTAAAAATAGCCGAAGAAAAAATTAAAATGTAAATATCTTGGAAACGTAGCAGGAAACTGATTTATGGACCCAAAATAAATTTCTAAATAAGGAACTGAGATATTACAGAAAAGCGCAGTTTAAAAGAGGTATAAAAAATATTTCTATGGTTTTTATCGAAGTAAATACACTTGTTTTCATTGTATATTATCTGTATGTAATACAATACAATCCAAATTGAAACTGTCAACATGAACGTAGTTTCATGCAAACAAGGATATGACCTATATTTTCTAATTAATGCATCGTCAATGAATTGTGAAAATCCATGTATTGGATAAACGAACTATTAATTTTAAATGTTTTCATTTAAATGCATCAGTTGACGATAAACAATAACTGCATTGTTCACAATACCTTACATATATGACTACGTCAGAAATATACTACGTGTACAGTTTATTTGAAACTTATTTGCAACACAAAAAACGGGGGCTTCTTCGATCCCTGTACCTCCGTCAAAGATGTCGACGTTTTTTATGTTGCAAATAAGTTAGAAATAAACTATAACGTATGTACAGTAGTCAGTTTAAAAGCACATCATAAATATCTCTCAAGCGAAAAATGCTACCATGTGCTATTCCAAAAAATCAGTCAGGCTGTCAGCATTGCTATTGCGAATTAATGACCTGAATATCATTATTAAATATGATTTGAAGGAAACAACTAGTCAGCGGGCAAATACCCCGACCTGCATTGGATTACACCCTCAAATCATGATAGATCGATAGCCAATATCATTTGTCAATTCCTAACCAGACATAGACCGGTTTCGAACTTATTTGTTCTCCTCAGTATGCCATAGGTTATGGAACAGACAAATGATAGTGGCCAACCTGCTAGTCATATACTAATTAAGGTAAATTGAGTAGTGGTGAGAGATATGAAACTTCTCGAATGGTCTAAATGCTACTATCCGACCGACATCATAGATGTCTCTGTGGCGGATAGCGACTTGCGAAGCAAGTACCGAGAGCGGCGGCCTCTAGCCCAGGTGAACTAAACTACTGTTATTAAATATGATTTGAAGGAAACAACTACTCAGCGTGCAAATACCTCGACCTGCATTTGATTATACCTTCAAATCATGATAGATCGGTAGCCAATATCATTTGTCAATTCTTAACCAGACATAGACCGGTTTCGAACTTATTTGTTCTCCTTAGTATGCCATAGGTTATGGAACAGACAAATGATAGTGGCCAACCTGCTAGTCATATATTGACTAAGGTAAATTGAGTAGTGGTGAGAGGTATGTATGAGAGGTAGATCGATAGCCAATATCATTTGTCAATTCTTAACCTATCATGATTTGAAGGTGTAATCCAATGCAGGTCGGGGTATTTGCCCGCTGAGTAGTTGTTTCCTTCAAATCGTATTTAATAACAGTAGTTTAGTCCACCTGGGCTAGAGGTCGCCGCTCTCGGTACTCGCTTCGCAAGTCGCTATCCGCCACAGAGACATCTATGATGTCGGTCGGATTGTAGCATTTACGCGACGGCTTACGTGGGCGGTACCGCCCGGCAGGAGCGGCAGAGCCGGCAACATCAAACCGTGGAATACAATTCATGTGTCCTACGTGCGCGTTATCAGGCGGCGCTGGTAGAGCTGCCGATTTTCGAGCGGCGCACGCGGTCAAATAATTTGATATTCGCCGCTAGTGCCGCCCGTACCGAGCGCAGTCTGGCTTGTAAACTCCGAATGTTTGGGTTATTCCACACGCTCTTAATTATTTTAGCAATATGACAAGTACCTTTAACGAACTGTTAATCAGTCAAGTGCAAAATTGCCGTATGCTTTGGGACATGAGGCATAAAAACTATCACAATCGGCTACTAGTGGACAGAGAATGGAATTGGGACAATTTTTTAGCTTTTGGTATAAACGGTGGAATTCGCCGTCTATTCCCCTTTCTAAATAGAACGTATCTGTTGAATGCCTTCTTGCCCTATGTCTTCTTCGCATTCGTAATATTTTGAGATAAACGCTTTCCCCCCAGTAAAACATTCCTTCTTCTTGATCTAGACATGTCACCATTCACGAATCGCACGGTAAACTGTGCCGGACTTCAAGTACACGTAAGACACTACTGCCGCCTCTGCCGCTCCTACCTCCTCAGACGCGTCCGCCGCTTCTGCCGGGCGTGCCACGCGGTACCGCCCACGTAAGCCGTCGCATTAGACCATACGAGAAGTTTTATAACTCTCACCACTACCCGAATATCAGATGACGTCTATCAGCTCAGAAATAAATAGGATAAGCTCCATACTATTTCTTACTATAATAACAAGTGGAAATTACAGAATATTGTAACATTTTCTAGATTCTGCAGTTTAGTCTTACGAAATTAAGTGGCTATAGTTTAACGCAAGAAATTACCGTTTGGACACCTACTGCTACCGACGATATGACACATATTTGTGATATATTAACGCTTGCCGATGATACTTTGACGCTTGCTACAACGTCTCTTATTGCCCAATATTATATAATGATGATTCTCAAAATCTTCTGATACGATCATTGGACTGACTATTCATTATTCATAGAAGACAATTTGGTCAGCAACACGTATTTGGTTATAATAAATAATCTTCTTTATAAATTAACAGCCAATTAAAGAGTTCCTCCTAGGTAACAGCCGTCTTATCCGATAAGACCAACATATAACTAGATAAGTAACTTTGTTACTACATCTGATTTCACGCATTTACAATGCAATAGAATTGATGAAATAGTTTGAAATTTTTCCCCGTATATAGTTATTTATGCAAAAAGTGAATGTTTATTGCATGGGGCTTGAAAGTTGTCCAACGATGCGATTAGGCCTTCTATCTTGTTGGTAGGACTTGTTTCGATGAAATTAAGAAAGATGTGAAAAATAAAGTATCACAACACAGTAAAATACAAAAAGTATATTTGGAACTTGTTTCTCAACTTTTGTAAAAAAAAAGAAAGGTACATGCTGGAAGAAGAAACGTCGAAAGAAACACTGGCTGAAATTTTGACAGAATTTACATACAATATAAGGAAAGCTAATAAATCATAATATAAGAAGTAAGTCTTGAAACCATATAGAATCTACTGCAAATTTTATAAAAAGTGCTATAGTAAGTTGGGAAGTTATGTAGATCTTTTCACTGATATTAGTTTAAAGCATCACGTGACGCAAGAAATACAAAGTGGAAAATCTTACACAGTATTAAAAATAAAAGAAATCAGCTTTAACACAGGAGTACTTCATATTAGTAAACAGCATAATGAAGAAACTCCTGAAAGTTTACAAAACAAGCTTTTTCAAATTGCCCCATAGGAACCTGCTTAGCATGGTGGAAAACCTGTCAAATGTCTTCTAGTTTTTTTTTTTAAGAAATCAACAACATAGGTAAACCTGTTGGCAGAATAATCTACAATCCTATTTTCTCGAAAATATGCCAGGAGAGAGTGCAAAATTTACGTAAACTAAAATTTGAAAATCCAGATGTATAATTATGTATTTTAAACTCCTGGAAAAAAAAAACACAAAATATTTGATCAATTATTTTTTAAAAGAAAATGGCACAATCGTTGGCATGAACACACAAAAGGAAGCAAAATCACAAACCGTAGTAGCAGAACTATAGCTGTAACAAATCTGTCAGACGAGTTCTAAGAATAGATACATTTTCAGATAATACGTTAAAACAAAATTATTATTATTATTATTTTTTCATATTTGGTTTCCAAAAATAATTCACCTCAATTAAAGATAAGACTTCTCAAGCTAAAGATCTTGAACTCTTATCAAATTATAAATGAAAATTTAATATCGTAGAAATTTTTAGGAAATCACTTTTTCATGAAAATCAGCGGTATTTCGATAAGACTCCTTAGCTTTCGGAGTATTACTATTGAAAATACATTCGATCACATTTTTCGTTTTGATGTTCGTTATTTTTCCAATTTAATTATTTTCCATAATATGGAAAGAACAACATTTGCATAAAAATAAATATCGTCACTACATTGATGATAAACAGAATAATTATTTGTAATGACGTAATTATAATTGCTAAAAATCTGTGATCTAATCCAAAAGTTGGCAGAGTGGCATTGTGCTTACAAAAGCTTCTACAATTTTGCAACAAAATGAAATTGTTTATTTCGTCGGATATCCCTGCAAAGGACGGCTATATTGCTGATATTGTGTAAATGCATTTTTTGTTATGGGCGTGTAATACGAGCTATAACGTTTTTTTATTCAAACTGCACGGCAGTTATTTTTTACAGAATTTGGTAGATAATTTTTATCTCTGTCCAACCATATAATTAATTATTATCTAGCTACAATTTATAACTCAAATGGAAATTTATGATAATTTTTTTTATATTTTTCAGATTATTCACATTTTACAATGTTATGTTTAGGTTCAGTTTTGTTCATATTATGATTGAAAACAAAAAAATCGATTTCGAAGTTCACACTTTGAAATCTGTTAAACTGAATTTTTCTCTCAAATTACAGTATTACATATTGCTACGTAGACGATATGTCATTAAAAATTATCTTTATTAGTTACATCAGGTAGATAAAACATAAGACTTGATCAGGTTTTAACAAAACATTTTTAAGTTGAATCAAATATTGCTTTCTAGTAGTGTTTCCGATAAGGCTGTTATCCTTCATGGACAGGATTGTACTTCTTTTGCAAAATATGCTTTTACTTTGTAATACAGAAGGATCTAATTCATTTAATGATATTACAATAATATATTTTGTCTTTGCAACTCTCTAATCAAATAAATTAAAAGGTTTGGTAATAGTGTCATATCAAATCAATTGTGTCCATGTACATTTTCTTTTTTTTTGTCTTTTCCGTTCAACAAAAAATGTTCTTGTATTGGATATTTATTTCGTATGGTGAGACTTTAGTTTTAACTTGACAGACTTGATTATGAAATGTTGCCTATTAAAATTAACAGTGTTGGATTTATTGATATTTGATGATCATTTCAGTTCATACCACTTAAACAGAAACCAATACGATGCTTTCAATTATTTCAAATCTGTTAAATATATCGCTACCTCTGGAATTCCTTAAAGGTATATCCTTGGGCCATTGTTTTTTATTATATTTATCAATGATATTGACAATGAACTAGTATTAAATTCAAATTTTAAAATTTTTTGCATATCATAATATATTGGCGTCCAATGTAATAAGCTTTACATATTGATAACGTGTTTATTTGGGATTCTGAAAGTTTAAACCTTTGCATTTTGACTTGTATTGAGTGGTTTATGAAATTAAGATCTGCAAAATTGAGTAATTTAGCACAGACGTTAGATTCAGGTCAGGAACAGAGCTCATCGTCAAATCAAAATGAGGAAACTGGTAATACTGTGCTGAATACACATTAAGCAGGAGATATAACATTTTAGAATGATATGTTAAATAGATTTATGACTATGATAGAAAATTTAGCTAAAGATGGGAAAGATATGAATGAGAAATTAAGTACAGATATGGAAAATGTGAATGAGAGAATAAGAAATTTAGCTAAAGATAGGAAAAAGATGAATGAGAAATTAAGTAAAGATATGAATAAGAAAATAGGAAATTTAGCTAAAGATGGGAAAGAGATGAATGAGAAAATAAGTAAAGATATGAATGAGAAAATAGGAAATTTAGCTAAAGGTGGGAAAGAGATGAATGAGAAATTAAGTAAAGATATGAACGAGAAAATAGGAAATTTAGCTAAAGATGGAAACTTGATGAATGAGAAATTAAGTAAAGATATGAATGAGAGAATGGAAAATTTAGTAACAGAAGTAAATAAGAAAATAAATGAAAATTTTATAAATATAAATGAGAAGACAGAAAAACGTAATTAACAATGTGATGAAAGAATGAAAATTCAAGATAATAAAATTCAAATAAATGTAAAAGAAATACAACAAATTAAAATATCAGTGAATAATCAAACATCATATGTTCAGTGTCAGATGATACAAAACAATGATTTATATTTTACAGGGGATGCTAGGTTACATCCTAAAATATTTACTGCTAGGTTAAAAAAATATATAATAAATTTACCAATAAATGCAGATTTGAAGATAGGTATTCAATCGAGATTGAAAGGGGAAGCGCAATTTTGGTATCAGATCATAGAGGAAAAATATGATACAATTGAGGAGTGTGAAAAACTTTTTAATCATCAATATTGGGGATATTATAATCAAAATAAAATAAGACTTAATTTAATTAATGGTAAATTCAGAAATAACACTGGGTTTTCAAGGAAGACTATATTATGAGAAAATTTTATAATGCTAGATATTTAGGACCAGTTTTAACTGAAGGGGAAATAGTCCAGTATTTAAAAAGACATTTTGAAGAAGATATACGGAAAGTGATAGTTATTCAAAGAAAATTAATGAAATTTGAATCAATTGTTCATAGGAAGAAAAATATAACGGATATAAGGTTAAAGAGAATTTTAAAATTAAAGAAGTAAATAACATTGAATTGTTTAGTTATATACTAACTATGTGTGTCGTTGCTGGATACTATTTTCCGTAATTATGTCGTAAATAATTTTCTTTGAAAAAGGTAAATATGCATATTGAAATTTTCATAATTAAAACTGTTTATACACCATCAAAGCTGCAAATTAGTTTATGTAGTTTTTTTACCATTCGTTGCATTTAAATAGCATTTTGTTCATTCAATAAACTTTGCATGTTTTCACCCTTAGGGAATTCGATATAAAGCCCAAACAGCATTACCTAAATTAGAAACAGCTTTTCGATGTAATAATTAAATTTATTGAAGCACAATCATGTAAGTAATTAATTAAAATATTCATAGTAATCCTGTTTCTTTAGTAATCCATATTAACTGAAAATAGACTGCTAATAATAATAATTGTAATAATAGAACAAATGATTATTTGTGGAAACAAATAAAGTAAACGAACATTTTTATAAAATATTAGTTTCTGTTCCACAAGTTTAATCAGATTTATCTGACATGTTTCGGTCTCACGACCATTAAAAGCTAAACCAAAGAGTAAAGGCATACAATAATTGATCTGTTTATACTAGGATTATTGATCAATTTAAAAA
Organism: Rhamnusium bicolor; assembly: GCA_029963845.1. NCBI lineage: Eukaryota > Metazoa > Arthropoda > Insecta > Coleoptera > Cerambycidae > Rhamnusium > Rhamnusium bicolor. The sequence continues at coordinate 106,227 of JANEYF010003597.1, forward strand.
TTTATTAAGGTATTTATTATGGGCGTATTTACAACTTTAATTTGAATATTTGTGATTTGTTTATTTCTTAGATTTTTTTTTAATTTTAAGAATTTCTAACAGATCTAAGGTTTTTTCTTTATTTACATTATGTAGAAGTTTATCATTAAAGGTATGGATGTGTCGAAGATATCTCGCTCCTCGCGGTGGAGGTCGCGATCGCCGTCGGTACACCGATATCACCTCTTTGTAAAACAATCCTGCTGCTTTAAATGTGATTGCAAATACCGATAATGCTAGCTAGGAGGTCGATAGAACAAATTTGTTTTTCCATCGCTGTAGAAAAGAAAGGAACGTGGTAGCTTGCACCTGATTGGTTCAATCAGGTCACTTGAAACCCTTCAATTCACACGCTTCGTCGTACACTACATAACCATTACGGAACACTGAAAGGATAAACCTTTCGTGTGTGTCCGATCATCATTAATATTCACCTCGAGACGACACTGCGATCGCGAGCGCGACCTCCACCGCGAGTAGCGAGGAATCTTCGGCTTGTTCGACTGCAAAATTGAAATAACTTCTCACAATGTGCTGCAACGATGCGACGGTCGATCTTATAAGGTCATTAAGCAATTATCCAGGGGATTTACAGCATTTCGGCTCTTATTCGAGCTTTGAAACCAAAAAAATCAAGGGGCGTTAGATAGAGAGACCTAGCAGGCTATTCTATGGTTTGTTTACCTTATGTGGATGCTACATGTGTACCTGTTCCATCCAGTGTGGAATTTTCTCGACCAATATTGACAGCTATACCCAATGACTTCAGAATAGATAGACAAGTAATTCCCTATCTTAATACACAGGAACTATTGTGTTATGCATCATCTTGAGACATCCTATTATTTTAAAAGGATGAAGATAGTTCATTGTTTATTACCGTACTCGGTGGCAGTGGCGTGTTAGAGAGGGTGCAAAATTTAAATTTTTGTCCAATATACATGCACATTGATTCATCTCCTGATTTGGCTTTAAAATAAAATTGTTTTTTGATATGAATAAAAATGCTCTACCAGCAGTAGTTGGTGAAATTTTGGATGGCTATATGATATATACCAACGACTACAGAATAAGTCATTGATATATACCTACATAATGTGATAAATTAAAAATCAGTCTAAAAACAATATTTCAAAAGGTTGTAATAATCAAAATTTCTTAATGAAATTTAAATTCTCTTACAAATTCTAAAAAAAAAAAATAATTTTACGAATACTTTAGAAATAGTTTCATAAAAACTATAGTAGGTGATGTATTTACATGCAAAAATGTTTCACAAATTTTGATTGATTTTCTTTTACAAAATATAAGATATAGCCAACCCAAAATTTTACCAGTCACTGCTGTGTTTTCTACTGCATACATTTATACACAAAAACAAAAAAACCAAGTAATAGTTACAATAATCTTTATTTTCTCAGTAACAACATGTGTGAATATATAAAATAATATTAATTAATAAAGTACCTACATTACAACTTTTTTTTACTACATTTATAGCATAATATATGGTAGGGGGTATGTACAATATGCATTTATAAAAAAAAAACAAGAAAATTAGACTACAAAATAAAACAAAACATTGAAATAAAATTCTTTATTGATTTTTAAATAATATAGTTTTTGTCAATATGCTTCTAACTCTCTGTTTGGTAGCTGCATCTTTCAATTTTGACGTTTCATGGTGAATTCGAATATTAAAATATTTTTCCAATATTAATTTTATTAGTTGCATTAAATGGTTATTTAAGGGATTATTCTGTAAGTTTTCCATATAAACAACATTGCAATATTTTCTAAAATAAATAAATACCTTAGAAAATCTATTGTATAAATTTCCAGTTACTTCGTGATGAATATTTGGTAGGTATTTCAAAATGTGGTACTTTATTTCACTTTTTAATATTATGTGCTATAATATTTTGATTAAAAAAGTAAATATTTTTTATATAATTCATGTCTATGCAAATAAGAATATAATTATTTATCAATTTAACTAATTATTTCAAGATGCTCTCATTCGTATTATCAATCAATAGAACTTATATAAACTTAATTTTGTTGTAATCATGTTAACTACTAACAGAAATAACTTTCATAATTACAAAAATGTGAAAGAATATCTCTAGATACTTACTTTTTTATTGGCGAATCTAACTCTTTGTGAACATCATCAAGAATATGTTTTCTGATATTTTGAGACTGCAATGGATTAGTTATGGTGCTAAAATGAACCAACAATTATTATAAATTGATAAAAGAAAAGTGAAAAGTAAAATAAAAACATCAACTTTTGGCTAAATATGTTAACATTCTCAGGAAGAATTATTGTTTCATAAAATAAGAAAAAAAAAACTGTGATCAGAAGTATTTACAATCGTACACCTGTTAATTGAGTAGGTATTATTTTTCTTATAACAAAATGATATCTTACCAAACTTGTGTATTTTCCTTAGAACAACTTGGTAATTCTGGAACCGCCGAGTCCTTAAGATAAACTATGCCACTGGGTTTTCTTAAGAAGTCATATGATGTGAAGTGATCTGAGCACACAACACTATCTTTAGGAATATTTTCCTTTCCCAGATATTTCAAAATTCGAGAGATCCATATAGATCTACGTTCAATATTCGAAGGAATCCTAAAAACAAACAATACATTATATTTACTACTACTATTTTTGAAATAAAAAATATCAATTATATATTTTTATGTTTACAATATTACTGCACTGGACATTTTTAATTTTAGATTATGCTTTTATTTACCATTTTCCCGTTACGCCTATGGTAATGTCACTTACCTGTGGAAAGATCGATTAACTCCACTTTTAAAGGGAGATTTGCATATAATACAATATTGTCCCATTGTTTATTAACAAAAACAGAAAATGCGTCTTGAAAAAACTAACAATCACAGTAAACACAGCGTTAAACTTAAGATACACACAAGCAACTAATGGCGACCAAAAAACGTAAACAGTGATGAACACCCGAATATCGAACAGGGACTGCGCGCGCACAAGCGCATGTCCCTAACAACTGAGTACTGAGTTATTTACATCAAACTACAACAAATCAAGAGGATACTTTGTCTATCCTATTTCTGAAGTCATTGGTTATACCAGTTTATTGTTCCATTAAAGTAAATGATTGCTTCACCGAAAAATAGAATTTGACAACCAACATTTTTATTATTATTACAACGTTCCAATATTAGATCATTCAGGCCATTTTTTTGATGAAGGCAGTATTTCAAAGTTACATTCAGTCCTTTTTTCCCTTTCTTGTATGAAAATATTTTATAAGATAATGAAAAAAGTCGAATCTCTTTTTTATTACTTACATTTAGTTGTGACAAATGCCAAATTATTTGTACATTAAATTACACAAGCTTACAAATTATTTTTTTTTTCAAAATAAAAATGTGTTTATCTATTTGACATGTATTTCTCCACAGTAGTATTTTTTAGTATGTTTAACCTTGCGTCACATGTAAAGGACACTACTAATAGCAAAATTCAGAATTATTTTAGGCTACGCACATTTTCTTTCGGAGAAGAGAAAATGTTCAAAATGGAAAATCATAATGACTAACAAATGCCATTACATTACTAAAAGAAACCTTATTTAAAATTTGGCAAATTATTTATTTTGAATAATTTTTTTATACAAATCAAGTTTGAAATAACAAATTTTTCGGTTTTTGTCAAGTTTATTATAGTAACATAATCAACGGTTATAGAGAAAATTTACAAAAAAACTATTACATGTTACTGCAGTGTATTAATATTTATTGCACTTATTTAATTTTGTAAATATTGTAAACAATGTCACGGCAACAAAATATCTAGTAGATACATAATTCGCATAAATAGTTTCAAAAGTACGACATTAATTCTACACGTGCTGTGAAAAAAATTGTTTCACATTAAATACGAACCAATGCAAAACAATTGGTTTTGTTATTAATAAGAAACGATGATGGCTGTAGAGCGTTTGATCTCTAAAAATATGATAGAAAAGTTTTTCAGATTAAGTTACAACTTATTAAAAAAATAAAAATTAAAACTTGCTACGATTCATCATTTGGCAAAATAATTATTTATACAGCGTGATTCATAAGGAATGGGTAATATTTTACCTGCTGACTCTATAGCGGAAAATATTAATTTTTTGCTTAATAATTGGTGGTCAAATATTAATAGTTATTGAGATACAGGGTGTTCTATTAAAGTTATAAAAATAATTCAGTATTGTTCTTATATTTCAGTTATTTTTCACACATAAACATAAAAGTCGCTACAGTTAACTAACATTTTAGAAAATCCTGCGCACCCATATGTTTTTACTTTTTTACAGTGATCCTCTCTTTCCTCCTCAAAAATGCATAATTTGTAATATTCTATTCGTCATTTTAATAAAAATAACTTTTAATACCAAATATCATATTGGTGAGAAAAAGTTAGTATTTTTAAATTTTAAGAATGGCGAAAATAAATTAAACAGTTTAAAAGATAAAACTGTAATTTATTTATCAACTTGAATAAAAGGAACGAAGTAAAAACAAAATATTTTTGAACCTACAACTAAAAGTGTTACATCTCTCAGAGAAAGAAGTATCTATTGTTTTGGAGTAAACGAAAAATTTCATGTAACCCAAACATAAAAAATCCATTGGGTTAAAATCCGGGCTACGAGGTGGCCAAGGAAACTGATTCCCACGACCCTTCCAGCGGTTTGAAAACACTTCATTCAAGTAATTTCTTACTTGTAGGGGAAAATGTGGCGGTACTCCATCCTGCACGTACCACATGTTTATTCTTACGATTGGTGGTATATCATCAAAAAGGTAACTGATTCCTTAAAAATGTTTGGTAAATTTCTCCGTTTAAATTGGGAGGTAGCTCGATTGGCCCTAAAAATTTGTCTCCAATTATGCCACACCATACATTAATCTAAAATTCATGTAAAAAAATGCCTTTTTCTGATTAAATGCGGATTTTCTAATTGCCAAAAATGACTATTTCGCCAGTTAAAAACACCGCGTCTCGTAAATGTAGCTTCGTCTGTAAAGAGGATACTTTTGTAAAATGAACGATCTTCTTTTTGTTTTCTTCGCATCCTGCGACAAAAACTAACTTTAGTTGGGTAATCTCGTAGAAGTAAATTTTGAACAGGAGTAAAATGAAACGGGTCAAACTCTCCTTTTTCAACAGTCTTACCGACTAATTCCAGTAGCTAATGACAGACGGCGTGTACTGGTTTCGGCCGTTCTGTATGGTTCTTGGGGCGAAGTGAACCTGTTTCGCCTAATCGATTGAACAAGTTTTAAACAATCTTGTAATTAGACTGTTTTCTATTAGGATATGTATGTCGATATACTCTAGCTGCAGCAAAGTCAGAGAAATTTGCTCTTGCATAAACACAGATCATATCTCTCAACTCTTCATTAGAAAAATCGTTATGTCGTGGCATATTCACACCTTTACTTTAACACGATTTATTATTAACAAACACTAGCAATTCAAATATCACAATAAATATTTGACAGATAGTAAAGGAACACATCTGTGTCAGATTGTTTCACTTATTTCCATCGCATACTTTGTTAAACAGTTTTAGCACGTACCCTTTAATTAATCAGGATGTTTGTTTTACTTTAACTAAGTACAAATTATGCACTTTGAGGAGGAAAGAGGGGATCACTGCAAAAAAAGTAAAAAAAGAATATGGATGCGCAGGATATTCTAAAATATAAATATCTCGATAAGGGTGCATTATATGAAGAAAAAACAAATATCTCTATTTTGTTTAAAAATAATGGTTAACTAAAAAAAAATGCATTGAGATTGTAAATGGACGAAGCACAAAAAAGTTATGACGGATTCTGTTAAACCAAGATAGTTTACATAGTGCCCTCTATGCGATACACCAAAAATGATAGCTTATTCGATTTTCTCACGTCAAGAAACCTACCGACTTTTATGTTTACGTGTGAAATAATAACTGAAATATAACAATATTACTGAATTATTTTTATAACTTTAACACCTTGTATCTCAGTAAGTATTAATATTTGACCACCAGTTATTTACCAAAATATTAATATTATCCACTATATAATCGGCAAGTAAAATATTACCTATTCTTTATGAATCGCCCGAGACCTTAACCGAGGGTTTTTAGGGCCAAAATCGCTCAGAAACAAAATGGAAGTAGCAGTTTTTTTCGTACATAATGATCTCATCGACTATTAAAAGACAGCTTTGATTTTTTAAATGGAAACTCGTAAGTGAGAAAAACTTTGTTTAAAAATAAGTTTGGATATCTACATAAATACATATGGCTTAAAAAAAAATTAGATATATACAATATAAAATATTTCGAGGATTTTCAAGATTACAAATTGTTATTGTTTCAGTATGTGTACGTATATGCGTGTGTAGATGCTCTCCTCTCACTCGAAGAAATATTAAAAAAAAAATTGAAAACAAAAAGACAAAAATATAAAAAAAACGAGAAAATGATGGAGCTACCGCTCCTCTTATGTCCTCATCCATGACCTTGGGTTGGAAAGAGATGGGATCCACCACATACACATACTAGCAGCACGTAACCTTGAAAAATGTATCTCAAAAACTGTTGATATTTAATCCATACATATTACGTGTTTCATTTACGTAACAAGTGATTTTTTATTGGGCGAGCTGGCAATTTCCAGGGCGCGTGCCAGTGAGTCTGGATGCCGGCGAGCCCAGTGAAGATACTTTCCTGGTGTGTTGCGAAATAACTATTTGTATGACAAGGGAGAAAAGTGCATAATTTCCTCCCGCGGATAGTTTGATCAATATCCAAAGGAGGAAATGGCACTTTGCTCCTGTGTAATACATATGATTTTTTCTACGACCATTTACAGTGTTTTACATTGGTTTTACATATATTTTATTATATTTTCTTATGCATGACAATCAAAAAACTAAATATGTCAAAATGTCATAATAGGTATTTAGATAAGTAAATATTGTTAAAAATCAAAGTACATGGAACGTTGCTAAGGTTTGGTTGTTTTCAAAATAAACAAACTTCCAAAAAGTTTATAATAATGTATTCCGAATGTGAAGATGAAGTTCCTCAAGATATTCTGGAAGAAGCAAACGTGGTTTCGTTAAATCTATTACCGTTAAAGTCTCGTGAAAAATATGAAAAAGACTACCAGCTATTTAATTGTTGGATGGAGACTAGGCAAATAAGAAAAATATGTGAAGAAGTGGTCCTATTTTACTTTTCCAAAAAATGCGCCGATTTGATGCCTTCAACATTATGGAGTAAATACAGCATGTTGCGATCTACACTCCAAATTAAAGACAATATCGACATTAAGTTTCCCAAATTAGTAGCTTTTTTAAAAAAGGAAATCTGCTGGATATAAAGCCAAGGAAGCCAATACTTTTTCAAGGAAGGATATCAACAAGTTTATTGCAGAAGCTCCAGATGAAACTTACTTACATATGAAGGTAAGATTGATCGTTATTGTTGCATAATAAATAAAAACATTGGCAGCATGTTTTATTAGAAAGTATATATATGACAATTAAGTGACATTTTAGGCAGTTATCATAAGTGCATTTTCCTTTTTCAAGTTGTGCTTATATTTGGAATTGCTGGGGCATGCCGTAGCGATGAATTAGTTAAAATGGTACTTGAGGATATCAACGACATTTTGGTGGTGCAAATACCTGACTCAAAAACTAATATCAAAAGAACATTTACAATAACAAATGAGATTTTAAACGGAGTATCTGTCTTGGATATGTATAGAAAATATCTGGACTGTAGATCCCCTAAAACATGTCATTCTAGATTTTTTGTAACTTATGCTAAAGGGAAATGTACAAATCAGGTAATTGGCAAAAACACAATTGCCAAAATTCCATACAGAATAGCAATATTTTTAAATTTGGATGATTCGAAAGGCTATACTGGACACAGTTTCCGCCGTACTTCAGCTACGTTATTAGTCAATGCTGGAAGTGACATTCTCACTCTAAAAAAGACATGGGGGATGGCGAAGAAACGCAGTAGCAGAAGGGTACTTAGATGATTGTATTTCTAAAAAAATGTGAGGTAGCCAGCCAAATAATTACGGGAGAAAGTATTACTTCAAATACCGAAAAACATTGTCTTGTTTTTGAAAATTTTGTTTCTACAAGTACTTCATCAGCGACCAAGACTTTGGAAAACAACAAACAGGAACTGATCTCCACCAGCAGAACCAATATTTCTTCAGGGGCAATCTCCATTAGTAATTTAACTAATTGTACCATATATTTTAACAATATTTAGTTACTGATGTTAATTTAAACCTCGATTTATGCTGTTTTCAATTTTTATAAATAAAAATAAGTAATAAAAAATCTGTTTCAAAGAAAAGCATTCATTTTCAGGAAGTTTGTGTATCAATAAAAGAAGTCTATACACTACTATTACAGCTATTTGAAGTTTTTACTTGTTTGCTTCCAGAGGGAGCCAAAGTATTTTCCTCCCTAGGGAAGCAAAGTATTTTCTTCCCGAGGGAGGAAAGGTACTACTTTGCTTCCTGAAATGAGGAAGCAAAATAGTATTTTCTATGTAGGGAGTAGAAAAAAATATTTTTTCTGCAACCGTTTTTGATACTATCAAAAAAACTTTTTACTTGAAATTTTTTGTAAACAAAATTCATAAAATTCAACTGACAAATGTTAGACGCTTTTATCTAAAGTACTTAATTATTAGGTAGCTGCGCTACTTTTGTCAACCAAAAGTGACAAAATGTAAAGATAAAGACTTTACCCATCCCTTATGTCACTTTATAGGACTAGCCCCGTAAAGATGTATTATCTGTAATGAATCCGCATGTTCATTACTATAGTTTCGGAAATTCCCGATAGTCTTGTGCTGTCGCGCACTTCCTGCCGACATATGATGAATCACGCAGATGTTCATTCCTAGAAGTTTCTGCAATTACCGTTTGGCAGGTGCTGCCACGTACTTCCTGCCGCCATGAAATATTGACGTCACCAAGGCCAGGATTTTGGTATAAATAGTATGGCCGTAGCCGAGGAAAAGTATTCAGTTTTCTGCTGACAACTACCTTCAGCGTGTTGAGCTGGGTAGTTGAGGAGTCTTAAGCGTGTTGAGCTTGACTCCATTTGGTTAGAATTCAGAGTCCGAAGACGACGCCGCCCGGCTGAATGTCTGGTAGCACTTTGGGGTTTTAAGCGTGCTGAGCTTGACCCCTGGTGTTGGTAGCCATTTTACCGCTCTGCACCGCCGTCACCAGTCTAGTAATTATTTATCGCCGTGAGTCTTCAGCGTGTTGAGCTGGGCCCATGGTTGGTAAATGGTTGCTAAACCAACCGCCGTCACCAGTCCCCTAATTATTTATTACCGTGAGTCTGCAGCGTGTTGAGCTGGGCCCGCTGCCGTTAAATAATTATCGAACTTACCGCCGCATCGTATCCTAGATGTTTTACTTCAGTACATGTAGCTGAAGCCCACCGTCACCGTACGTTCACCGAATTACACTCCCCGTAAATTAATCTCACCGATGTAAATAATATTTGTTAAATGTATTTGACTTGGTTTTATTGTAGAAGAATCAGATTTTATGTTTATTTAACTTCATGTTTTGGATAAATGTTACTTTAATAAAATAAACTCTGTTACGAATACTTTGGGCTTTCTTATTTACAACTAACAGGAATCCTGGATTAATTTTCCAAACCAGCTATCCGAAAAGACACCGTTACATAATCATTAAAATTGACCAAAAACAGTTAACTTTCTAGACTGTTGCAGAAAAATCATTTTTTACGTAAAATTTCGCAATCTATCGAATTCCCAAAGAAAAAATACCTCTTTCCGTTAAAAAATAAAGTTTACCTTGAAATGAAATCGTTGCCTACGAAGAAATGAATACCTTTATTTTGTTCCCCCTCGAAATTATAAAATATTGTCAGAAACTTTTTTTAGTGTAATGCTTATTTATTATTTCATTTGACTGATCATTTAAAATGACTACCTTACATAAAATAAGTAGTATTTAATGCAAAGCATGGACAGAAGCCTCCAAAACTATAGTCTTTATTTTGAAATCCATTTTGTTGTATTTTAACTGGAGTTAATCTGTTTTGATTATATGCTTAATGCTACTTCCTTGTAGATATTATTTCTATACTTTTAACTAAAAATCACGAAATCTAGCTACGGTAACTTAATTAAAATAGAATTAAGAATGAATAAATAAAAAGTTAGAAATAGTAAATTTTCGATAGCAGCTTCTACAACACCAGGTATTTTTCATGTTGTCAGAATGTTCTGAGCAATCTCAATGATTTACTTATCTCCTTTACTAAAATGAGAAACAATTGATTAATTCCTGTATTCAATAAATTACGATTAATTAATTTTGTAAACATTGGCGGCTGGTAATTGTTTAGTGTAAAATATTATCTAGAAAAAATAGGAAAAGGTCATTATTGTTTTTCAGTTGTAGGTATTGACTAGCTATTTGTATTTCCATTTTATATGAAACTTTATACAGCGACCAAATAGAATAAAATCAGTGAGTTAGCTCTATCGACTGTGGTCAGCACTTAACAAATTACTTTTGTTGCAGGGAAATTCAAGCCGCGTCTGGTGAGTGGATGAACGAGTTTGTGCGAAGACCCAGCAGGCGGCGAGACAACAGAGTGTATGTACCGGCCGCTGACATCATCAAAAGAACCATTCGTAGGTCTTGGACTATTTCAAGTGAGTATGGCTATGAGAAACTAATAATAATAGTCAATAATGAAGTCATCCAAATTTTGACGTACTAATGATAATAATAATAAGTTTATTCATATAATAGGCAATTACATTCTAAACTTGCATATTAAGAAATTTCTCAAATATTATGAATACACCATAAAATAGGAAAATACTGAGTGGTCCGTTTTTCATTTCCCACCATTGATATCTCATAAATCGTAGAAGATACGAAGTCAGTTGAATTAAAAAATGAAGAAACAATCAACAAATCCAAGATATCTACGACCATCCCTGAAATATTTTGAAAATCTGATATAATAATAGTATCATGTTACACAAGATCTAAAATTTGGCACTTTTACATAAGTACATACGAGGAATTCCGCCAAATGAAAATGTCTAGGCCTACTATTTTCGTAGATACGATCGTCAACTTTTTTTCTTATTTCTTTTTGTATTAGATTTTGAAACTGACGGAAAAAAAATTGTGAATGCGGCAATATGCAACACTACTACTTTATTTGAAAGATAACAGCTATGGTGAAAATAAATTGAATTATTTGTTAAGAAATCTAGTTTTCAAAAAACAATTGAAGTCTTTGACAATTCTACTGAAATAAGGAATTTAGTAATTTGACGTATAAATTTATTTCGTGCACGGCTTATTCAAACTTTGGGATGAAATGGACCTAAATGCGGCAAGAAGTCAATCACGTAGCTCTTGTGAATTTTCGCATTAAACATAATAACCTTTATCCTGGAGTGGATTGGAAATTCTAATGTGAAGATAACACTGACGTAGTTTTCCACGAAACATCAAAACATTGCACTAGACGCGCGTTTCGCGAACCAAGTTGGCATAATCTGGATGATTAAAATCAGTTTTAATCATCTCCAGTGCAGTATAGGGTATTTTGGTGTTTCGTGAAAAACTACGTTAACTGTTATAACCTTTATCCTTCAACCAGCCCCACAGAAAGTAATCTATAGGGTTGAGACGAGAGGACCATGTAGGTCAAGCCACAGGCCCACGTGACACCCGTGGAAAACGGTGATGTAAATATTTGGTGACTATAACAGAATTATGAGATCCCGCACTATATTGTTGAAATCCCTTCAAATTTCACAAATAATTTAGAGCCAGCGCTTCGCTTAGAACTCGTAATAAATCCAAGTATTTTTTGTAAATTTAGATTTCCCTCAATAAAAGATGATCCTATAATATGATTATCAGGATTCTACACTAAATGATAAGGTGAAACCTAACTTGTGGTCTGGTTTCCTGTAAGTGTGAATTTTTTGTAGAGTAAAAATGCATATTTTTTGTGATGAAATTCTCGCTATTGATGAAAGTTGTTTCATCACTCCAAATAATTTTCCTGCCATACAACCTCTCTTCTGTTGCATCTATAGAATTTCATTCATCGTTCTTTGTCTTTTCAGTACCAACAATTCTGTCTGTAGGCATAAAGTTGCCTCGTCCGAGGCAATAATATTTTTAACAAAATCTGGTGCGCAGTATTATAGTCTTCCGTTAAAACCATCTTCCAACAGCTTATGCCCTAAGTGCATTTTATATAAATGATATTTCATGCTGAGATGCTCGTGAAACAGTAATTTTTCTATTTATTTATTTATTTATTTGCCCAACAGAAAATCCACTTACAAGACAAAATGTATGAAATACAATAAAAACAAAATTTATGTTATAAGGATACATAGTAGACTTAACTTAAACAAAGTAATACATATAACTATAATAATATAGCACTGGAGGGTGACAATAATATAATAATGACAGCAGTTTAGATCGAGTTATAATAATAATTAGTATTCAATAAAGTAGGTAACATAATAATAATGGTGGGATAGTCAAGCAATGGATGAAAGTGTCTATGAATAGTTTCTTTTAAGGATAGAACTGAACAAAGATTAATATCACACAGATCAGATATAGAGTTAAAATTATGTGACATAACCTAAATAGGCGACTTTTCAATGACATTAGTTCTTGCATTATGTGTGTAAAAAGTTCTATTATGTCTGGAATTGAATGTTGGCACTCTAAAATTAAGGAGTTCAAGAAGTGGTGAGCAGTCAATTTTCGCAATATTGGAATTGACATTGACTCTTGAGACTTCTATGTGAATTTTCTTAGGCAGCGGGTAATACATCAAGTTGTACATCTTCAACTGTCGAAGGACACTGGTGTGAGCTACATTTCTGACATGCCCTAAATTGTGAATTTGTATTGAATTTTATTAACCGTTGATTGCAAAATAGACAGGTGTTAAGGGTGATCTACATTAAATAAGTAAAATACATCTGCTCGGTTGTGATTTCTGTCACCAAAATCAACCATCATCAGTACATGTGTTCGTTCACTTTTAATTGCTTTAGCAAATAATTAAAAATTGGCTCAGGTGAAGAAATAATTTTTCACTTTGCCACCAAACGACTAAAACCAATACATAACACAAAGTACCAACTGCTCCAGCTGATTATTGAAGGAAAATCGAAGGACAAAAGGGAGTAGAGTGAAAGAAGGTAGCATGGCTGCTCAATATAAGACATAGTACTAGATTACATACTGTTAAAGGTCTGATATATGCAGCAGTGAGTAATGGAAAATATGGTTACTAACATCCATTAATGATAATATAAATAAGAAAAAGAATTTAAATACTGGTTAATATGTCTAAGCAAAAAACTTGATTAAAAGTGTGGCATTTGTCTAAATTACAATAATGATGATAATGTAATAAAATATCTATTTTCGTGAAGAAATAGCTCCTAAGGGTTTATTGATTAATCTCAATATTATTCTTATGTAAGTGCCTAAAATGTTTACACTACTATACGTAAAAAAATTCTCTACCAAATGAAGCAATCAAAAATAACAGTTGCCATGTAAAAATTATATTGGTGAGATGCCAATTTTGACAGATGTCTAAAAAATCCCAAAAAAACACCATTTGATGTGTTCGCACGTTTTTTCCAAAAAATTTCTTTTAAGAATTTTATGCATTAGTACACTGTCAATACTGCGACTACACACTGTATATCTAGTAACAGGTTGTAATTTTTTTTAATACAATTTAGATCCAACACCGAGATGGAGAGCGCTGCGAGGATCTCCTGAACTTCGCCCTTACAATAGTCTTCCTAGAGGTCAAGATATCAACAACTACCCTTCCCTTGTGCTACATCAGACTAATTTAAAAAATCAGCATTTATCGTGTGATTCCTCCTCCTCGCCGCCTCGTAGACGATCGCCAACGCGTCGCACTCACTCCGAAGACGTCTACAATGAAAGAGGGATTTCTCCAATTAGAGCCGATGTCAAAGAAAATGAGGAGAAAGAAATTAAGGATCTTTCCGCAGCGGAAAACACAGTGAAACGGCAAGTCCGGGTGAATCCTCTTATGAGGCTCGCGGAAAACAAGCAAGACAAAGGAAGGACGAGTTCTCCTAGACGGAAATCTCAAAAGACCGAGGCGAAGGAGAATATGAAACATGAAAATGTTGAACAGGATAAAGGTATGGTTTAACTTAAATTTATTTGTTTGTTTGTTTGGTGGCTTTCTTTTTTCCATTCGCCTAAACTAAGGATTATTAATTTTATTAACACACAGGGCGTTCCCAAATGTTTGCAAAAGATTTTAAGGGGCGATTCCTTGGCTTCTTCTAAGACAAAAAAATCGTATAAACGTATGTCCTAAACTGACTATTTTTCAAGGTAAAAGGTGCCGAATTTTGAAAAAAATTAGGTTCTTGCCAAAAAATCTCAAAGACGCTCAAGATATTTTTCTGAAATGTACGATTTTTTACTATGTTTTAGGACACGTGTTTTGGTTAGTTTTCAATTTTTCTTGGGCTAGTGGCGAACGTACGGTAAAGTTCAACTTTTGCTAAAAAAATCATCGAATTTCTTAGATTCAAATATGATATTTTTTAGAATATTCATTGTAATCTATATAAAACCTCTTGCTTTTTTTGTATGACAAGTCGTTTCTGATAAAAATGTGAAAAAAAATGACAAAATTAAAAATTTTCTAGTGGCTGACATGGAGGGAGGTAGCAATCGTTCTCGTATTTGTTTCTGGATCCTCTTTAACTTGGTGAAGAATTGTTTCCTCTATCTATAGCATTCGAACTTCTCTAGGACTTCCGCCACTACTTCGTTTTTTAAACTCATGTAGACATTCTAGGGAAGTACATTTCTGCACAGAAACTCATAGCTTTTAACGAATTTCCATTTACAAGACCGTAAAAAAAAATACGTAAAAAAATGTTTGTCAGTTCTGCATTGGAACGAAGTAACTATTACTCTCCATTATGTTAAACAGTATTAATAATATGGAATATTTAAAAATTGCATAGATTTTATTATGACTTATCTGACTGTCACTTTGGAGACAAAATCAGTAACTAAGAAATAATATTAATAAAAGAATACATGTTTTTCTCCTTATCGACAGCACGAAAAATTTAAAGCTGACCAGAATATACATTTTAAACATCGTATTAAATTTCAGAAAAATACCTTGAAACATTTTGAGATTTTTGAAAGAAACCTTTCTTTTAACTCAACACGGTTTATCCTAAAAAATAGGCAGTTTAGTACATATATTTATATTAACTTCTTGTCTTAGAATAAGCCAAGGAATGGGCCTTTAAAATATTTTTTAATTATATAGTATACAGGCAAATTTCTGTTAGATTTTTATATATATAGGAAGTTCTGAGCCCCAAGTAATTGGCAGCGATTTTTCTGATTTATAGTCTTTCCTGCAGGATCTCATGACTTTGGACACTAATTCACAACTTTAGAGCATTTCTCCTCACTTTTTCTCTTATGTTATGGAAACAGGATTTTCAGCTCTACGGAAAAATAAGCAAAATGTTGATTTTCATTAAAAATGTATTTGGCTGACGTCATAATTCGCTATTAATGCCGCTGAAAAATTATGAAAATGGACTCAAAAATTTATTTTTATTTAAATTATTAACAAATTCGGGCGATTTCCCAAACTATTATTACAATTTTAATAAATTTATTCCCTACTTTATAACCACATTATATGTTATTAATTTTATTAAGTAAATACAAAAACAAAGTTTCTAGAAATTATTTTAGATTCATTATAAGAGGTAAATGGGTATTATATGAATTTAAATAAGAACCTTTCCTTCGAATTCTAACACAAAAATAAATGAGAAACCAAAGCAGAGATTGGTCGTTAATATCCCTACAATTTCATATTAAATATTAAGTCTTGTTTTTACAATTAACAATTCAAGGCGAAGTCAATACGCTGCTACTCCACATACACCTGTAATATGAAAATATGTACACAAAAATACAAAAATAAATTAATTAATATTAGAATATATCAAATATTGAGGATAGTACAGAATCCATAACCCAGCAAAACTTAAAAAGGAACCATACAATAGACGATACGTTATCTATTTACAGAAATAACTTTATTTAAGATATTAGAAAAAGATTCTCTTATCTTGTTTCGAAAGATATTTATAGATAGTATCTCACAACGATCTTTGAAATTTTTAAGAAATGAAAATGTCTGAGTTGTCGCTATTGTGTTCAAGGGTGGAAATACCTATAGTAAACAAAGGCAAACACTAATATCACATCGATGTTTGGAAATATACAAAACCATGAACCATAAATTTAATATTTTTCGTAAAATATTAATACTGAAATGGGTTGAAATCTGTGAAGTAGCACTAATACCGAAGTAGATGATTAAAACTTTTAATCATCTTCCGTTTATGCCAAATTAGATAGCAGAACGAGCGATTTCGTTGTCAGCGCTTTGGGTTAAATTATGTAATGAATGGCGAACTAATGATATTATCATTAGTTTTGGTATTTAATTACTTCATTAACAAGGTAACTTCAAATATCTACCACATATGTGTTAAAATATAATAATATGTAGATGATTCTTGTCAAATTACGACGAGATAATTTGTTTCAGAAAGAAAATTTTATTTCTGATCAAACTGAGAATTTTAGGGCAATCAATTTTGTTACAGAGAATTTTATATATATATAAAAAAAATCTGAATGGTAATTACTTCTAGTACATAAATCATTAACACGTGATCGCTGAAGCAAACCATCATGACAATTCCCTATTTCCTGATATAGTCCATCATGTCTCTAAGCTAAATATTTATATTACACCAAGATCATTTAACCGATTACATATTTTCACGAACTGATCATTGAGTGGACAATTGTTGATTATTGTCGGGACACTTTTTTTAATATAAGACGATATATCTTTTGCCGATATTCAACGATAACTTATTTTTTTCACACCACGATTCAAGTGCAAGCAAATCATTTTGTAAGCAGATACAATCATTTCTTGTTTTTATTAATCTATGTACATATTTTTAAATCGTCTGCATACAAAAGAGGCATACACTGGAGGTCAGACACGATATCGTTTATAAAGATTATGAACAATAAGGGTCCAAGGTTGGAACCTTGGAGAACACCAGATGTAGCTAATAATTCTCTAGACTTGTAACCATGGTACACTACATACTGTTTTCTATTGTATTAAAATAGGAAGAAAGAAACCTAATGAGAAAATCAACCAACCCGAATAAACTTAATTTCCTAAGTAGTATGTCGTGGTCTAGACGGACAAAGGCTATCGAGAAGTCTGTGTAAACGACATCAATCTGGCCTCCAGTATCAATGGTTTCTGGTAGGTATTGTGCAATGCAGAATATGTTGCTGGTGGTGGATCTACCAGCTATAAATCCAAGTTGATTAGGGCAACTGAGAGCTTTGATATGAGGAAAAATAATATCATTTAATACAATTTCAAACGCTTTACAGAAATTGTTCAATATCACTTATGTCTATAATTTTCTATTTCATGCCTGTTGTCTACACAGCAACTTGCAAATTAAAATAATAATGCTTTAAATAATAATGAGCACTACTAATTTACTTGACCAGTATCTAGTGGGGAATATTCTAAAGATTTAAATTAGTTAGCTATAGAAATAATGAAATAAATAACACCCTGTAAATCAAATTGCCAAAATCCGATACAGAAAGTAAAATGAATAAAGGATACAAAATGTAGAATTTCATTAAAACAAGATCTAGTCAATTATCTGCTGTTTTGTTGTATATTTATTTTCCTGATAAATGCTGGCCATACAATTAATCAATAAAAGGCAGAGGTGAAATAAAAACTAAACTGTATTCTCTAGGAGCGCGAATTTCGACAAAAAAATCTATTAGTCTTCCACAAACGTAACTCGTGCTACTGTATGTATAAAACGGTACCGGCTTTGACATGCCTTTATTACGAATACTTAATTCAACAGTAATCAGTCATTATTGCCGTTTTATTGTACCCAAATTACAAACCGATTTGACTTGAATATATTCAAGGCATTACTATACTGGGCTGCTATTATATCAATATAATATCAATATTATCGACCACGAAACCTCACACGTCCTACACAGAATATAAAAAACCAGAGAAAACTGAACCTTCAATTTAAATTGCTTGTTAACATCGAAAGACGATAGTCTTTCGGCAATTGTAACAAAGGTGCTTCGGGCTATTTATCTATTTCTTTTGTGGGTAAAGACATATCGACAAAGGGAATAGATAAATATCCCCAGGCTCCTTTGTTACAACTGCTCCAAGCCTTAGACGTCAACAAGCAAATAAATTTAAAGTTCGATTTTTCTGTTTCTTATGTCTTGTGTTGCACTATATCTGCATCATTGTATTAATGATACAACCGATCTGCTTTAGAACATGCAATCGGATGCCATGGCATGCTCCTTTGTTCGAAAAGTTTTTCTCACATCACGTGCCTCGCCATATTTATCTTTCCCAAAAGAGAACATTCCTGTTCAGATGACCATCCCTGTAAAAGGCCATATCACGGCCCTTTTTGCGAGTGTATGCAAAATAAATTGTAATTATTAAAATTACAAATGCACATATTAATAAGTTCTGTTGGTGCATAAAACTGTAGATTATCAGCTACTCAGATTTTTTCGAAGAATGAAGGTAAGAATAATTTCTTAAGTTAAGTTGAACAATATACCCGAATATTCTTATTCTTTACTAACTAGGTTTTTCTCTTGCACGTCCGCAATACATTTAGTAAAATTACATAAATTATTCAATTTGATGATGACGAAAACTTTCTTTAAAACTGTGTAGTAAATATTAAAATCAGATTTTCTGTATATTTTTATGTTAAAAAATACTTATTTTGTTTATTAGGAAACAGTACTATCACTTTGCCTCAATTTTTCTTAAATATAAATGGCAACAGAGTCTGACAAATATAGCGGTCTTGAACGACAACTTTTAACCTCCTCAGATAGATACTGAGCCACTGTTTTGGCACCGTGAAAAATGTCAAGATGTGGCACTTTGAGATACAGTTAATTCCACAGCAGGGAGTTAAGTCTTCTCCTAAATCACTTAGACAAATTGGCCTGGCACCTTTTTAGTTGAAAAGGCTGAAAAAGGTGTTGGACGATTATATCAAGGGGAACTTCCCGAGCCGTCACCCCTTCAATATCCACCAGCATGCGTATCACACAGGCAAATCAATAGAACTAGCACTCAACAACCTAGTCGGGAAGATCACCCAATCCCGTATTATGAGGGAAATTGTGGTGGAAGCTTTTGTCGACATTGAGGGAGCATTTAGTAATGCATTGCCCGACTTCTTATATGCAGCTGTGGCTGCCAGATGAATTACCATGGGCGACTGAATGCGTGCTATGCTATCAAACAGAACTATAACAACGTCTCTACAGGTAGAAGCAGTTAGTTTTAGAACCACAAGAGGGGGCCCGCAAGGTGGGGTTCTTTCTCCCCTGCTGTGGTCACTTTTGGTTGACGACTTACTGGCTTTTCTCACACTGTGGGAGGTTAAGGTTCTAACATATGCAGACGATCTAATCATACTGGTTAGAGGAATTTCTGAAGGACTAGTATCTAATACCCTTCAAGAGACACTGGATGTAGTAAGTAACTTGTACGACAGAAAGCAAATACATGTGAATTGTTATAAAACAGTAATAGTACCATTCACCTGAAAAAGAAGCTGGAGGATTTAAATCTTCTTTGATGAGTGAAATTATTCTATTTGCGGAGGAGGTGAATTATCTAGGAATCACTCTAGATAAATCACTTAACTGGAACTGGAAAGGCAAATCAATAAAGAACATGTCGTCGATTTTGTGGTAAATCCTGGGGCGTGGGTTCTCAACAATTTTATTGGATTGATGTCACTGTCATCAGACCAATGCTAACATACGAATCCATCGTTTACTGGCCGAAAGGTTCACAATTGATGGCCAAAGCCAAACTCTCTGCAGGGATTAGTGTGACCATAACAAGGCACATTAGCAACACACTGTCAGTTGCAATGGAAATCCTTCTGGACTTACAGCCTCTTCATATATATATTTGGAGAGGGAGTCCAGGTGGGCCACGTATAGGCTGCAACAAGCAGCTATCAACATGCCATAGACTAGTATCATGGAGCAGAATAACTACGAGCTGATGTTCAACATCCTTTTTCCGGAAAGAGATTAGTTGGATCGAAATAAAGTCGACCTACTAAAGGTAGACAGTGTTGCTGGTTTACAAACAGCACCAAAATTTCCGAGGAAACAGGAGCCGGATTACATAGCTACAGACCAAAGGTGAGGATATCCTCAAAGATAAGTACTAATGCAACTATATTTCAGGCCGAGGTTCATGCCATTATACTGTATGTGCAAAGACTGGAATATATGCTCTAAGTTATTCTGGTCTGGAAGGTAATGATATAACCGAGATTTTGGCCAGAGAAGGAGCATGATCAATGAATCATCCGACCCAAACCGATACATGCCAAGTACTGTCAAGATGGTTATCCTAACCTGGGCTATATTTAATGAGTTAACTCAGTAACTTGACTCTCATTGAAGAGTGCTTACTTAAAAAGGTGTTGAACGTTTTAATAATTTACGTGCAAGTCATGAAGATATACTATAAGACTGTGGCGAGCCCAGCTACCTCCCTCCCGCGATAATCGAGTTGAAAACTCGGACGTGCATGAATACAAAATCCATTCCATTGCACAACAAATATTAGCGATTGAGTACCGACTTAGTTCAAGCCGATTGCCGAGTGGTATCGACTTGTTCAACCCTCTATATGTGCCAAGATATGATCAAGAAGTAAAACTGCTAGTAAGTAAGGTATATTTCAAAAGAGTTAAGAGTCGTGCAAATAAAATCGAGCAAGCTAGCTAGCTAAGTCAACTCTTCGAATTAACACATCCGTGAGTTACCCTAGTAGAAAGGACAACTCTCCAGTATTAGCCAGAATTACCAGGAGTAATTCATTCGAAGACACTTATAAAATAACCTTTAAAATCAAGAACTGAAAAACTTTTAAACAGGGTATCCTGCAAATTCTAACAGGCCTATATACTAGGCACTGCCGACTAAATTAACATCTGCATAAACTCGGCCTGGCGAAAAACGCCGAGTGCCGCTTATGCCTGGAGACAATGTTAGGCAAACCAAGACTTGTGTACCTATCCCGCGGTGGAGAGGATCCAATTATTATTATTTGACAAAGGCAGTTGCTGCCAGAGGATCTGGACACACTCTCACCCAATAAAGTTTTTAGTTGCATTAAGATACTGCATTATAAGTAGGAATGAGCCACAATAGAATTGCTGATGGCCGCAGCGGAGGACCCACAAGAACCTAACCTAACTTAACTTTCTCCAGGACAAATTGTAATTAAAGACAAACGTTCATTCGAGTTTACAATGAGAAATATACTAATGGTCTGTGCTAATAATATCCTGACTAGTTTCAAAAACACTAATATTCTTTGAATATGTATAGAGATAATAGCATTGTATCATTATGATGATTACATTTAATGGGTATAGGCCAAGTTTTATAGAGAAACCAAGTTATACGTAGTCAACGTTTCGATTTTTAATTAAATCATCCTCAGAACTCTGTATACAAAAGATAACAGAAAACAA